>JAYESA010000004.1:8945368-9103334 GCA_036927795.1 Iris macrosiphon | reverse complement strand
GAGACCAATGCAACAATCACATTCACATTCACAAGCACTTAACAATCTAATAGCCACACCCCCCTGGAACCCGAAGGCACGGAACATCAGGGCGGACTATTAGACTATACTCTTCTTCTTAATCAAGCAAACACATCTTTTCACATATCTAATAGCACACCCCCCTGGAACCCGAAGGCACGGAACATCAGGGTGCACTATTAGTCTATGCATATACGGATCAAAGGCAGCAGTTCGATATAGCAAAACAGACAAGCAAAACATATTTTTGATAAGCACGATTGATTCTTATTTAACATGCAAAAACTATCTCTTTCTTTCTTAGCATATTCAAGGAACACATTTCAGGCGATTCGTTTACTTATCTTCTTAGCATGGCAAGAGTTCGTTTGAGCTGTGTCGGTGTTTCTAAGCATGCACATTTCTTATATCTCTTAGCATGGCAATGGTTCTATCTTATTCTGACAAGCATTTCCATATTCTCTAGTTAGGCAGCAGGTTCGTTTCAATGACAAGCTATGTACGTTCTCTTATTAGCATGCTGAGTCAGTTCTATCATTTCTTCTTATGAAAACATTCTTCTTAAGCAAACAAGCATTCAAAAACTGAGATTCATTATTAAGTCGTGCAAGAATCAGAGAATGCAGTTCTGCCCACTCACCTTGATTAATCGGTCGGGAACTCTCCGAGAAGACTTCCGTTCGAGCAAGCAAGTCGATCCCACTTGTACATAGTGCCTACGCGGAGCGGGGCACTACACTCATCATCGTCTAAATCAACAGATCCAGTCAGGAAAGGAGCAAAGTACACAGTGCACAACAAGGTTAAACTAAATATTTATGACAATTAAATATTGAATATCAAGTTAAGAAACTGCATAAAAGAACTTCATTATCTCAGAGTTAAAGCTGTAAGCAGGTATATGAGAAAATAGAAATAAATGAAACAGGAAATGAAACTACAACAGCCAGCAAGAAATATAACATGACCAGAAACTATCTGTGTGAACTTGTGTTTGTTTTTAGAATACATAGTTGACATGTAGGGGTTTATAAGGCTAATCCGGCCGTCATAAACGGCTATTAAATAATATAATCGAGATTCGGCTGATGGACAGTCTTGTACCAACAGCTATTAAACAATAGGGGGAAGGGTAAACTACATGCCTTCTAGGTATTCTCCCACCCGACATGAAAAACAAGACATGAACTCCAACATTCAAGACAGGAAATCCAGCATTTCTAATACTAGGTGTAATCATCAAGGGTACATGTAAGGCAGGGAATTAATTATCATAATATATAAAGATTAACTTGAAGTGCAGGTACTTGCCTGTTGTTTGGATCTGATTAATTTGGTTCTTGTGGAAAAATTCCAGAGATGAGTCCAAAACCTGAAATAGACATTACCATCATGCTTAGAAGATGTCAAATAGCTAGAAACGCCTATCCTTGGGTCCAATTTAGAGACAAGGGCAAAAACGGTAATTTTGGGTCAAAACGGGATCCGCCGGTGGGCCCGCTTTGCACCAAAAAATGTGTCCGGATCAAAGGTCTCCAAATTCACCAAACTTAGTGTCAACAGGTCAGGAACGCTGATATGAACCCAACGGAACTTCCAGATTTGGATTCCGATGAGCCGAACACAAAATCGCCAGTCGAGCGGGGCCTGTGGGGCCCACGACACGCGATTTCGTCAACGTTCTCAGAATCGAACCAAACTTGACCCATAGGACCAGCGTATCGCTACGAGTCCGATGGCGCAAGTTTCGTCTCGATCTGACGAGTGTACAAGAAGTTAGGGCGAATTGCAGAAAAGGCGGATACGGGGCGATGTCCGCGGATACGCGTTGATTCCGGTGTGCACGCACACCCGAATCAGCTTCCACGAAATCTCACACGTCCGTATCGACGATGCGCACGTATCTGTGAAGACCACACACGATCAGGTCGTCCCATTTGGCGGGGCACACTCAGTTTCGGGGTGAAACAGGGTCTGGTTTTTCCTGTTTTTGGATCGCGGTGTACGATCACCACAGGACGCGATGTCCCGAGCGGTTTGTCCGGACACCGAGAGGGTCATACAGGCTTCGCAACGCAATTTACGAAATAGAAAACGGAACTACGAGCAAGACGATATGAGTACCTGAACGGGACTGAAAAACCGAGGATTTTCGTGTCCGTGTCGTGTCCGACACGACACGGAGAATTGGGAATTAGGGTTAGGGTTTTCTCTCAGGTGGCCGGAGCTGCGGCGGCTTGGGCGGAGGGAGGCCGAGGGCGGCTCGCCGGGGGAGCGGGGACGGTCGGCAGCGGCTGCCGGAGGCGAGCTTGGCCGCTGCTGCCGGCTGCTGTGGCTCGACGCCGGAGGGGAGGAGGAAGGAGGAAGGAGGAGGAGAGGGGAGCAGCTGCGGGGCGGTGAGGCGACGACGCCGGAGCGGGACGGCGGCGGCCGGGCAGGGAGGTCGACGCTCAGGGCGGAGGGGAGCTGCGGTGGGTCAGCTTTAGGGTTCCGGCGGGGTAGGCTGGTGCGGGGGGTTCTTATATAGGGAGGGAGAGGGAGAGGGGAGGCCGAGCAAGGCGGCGCAGCGGGCGGGGTCAGGCGCAGCGGGCGGAGTTCGTGGGGTGGTGGCCGGGCGCGGCGGACGCGCCGGTGGACGCGGGCAGCGGGGACTGGGTCGTGGGGACGGTGAGGGGAAGCCGGGTCGGGTCTCGGGTCGGGCGGACCCGACCCGACCCGCTAGGCGGGTCGCGGGCTGGGCTGGGGTAGTGGGCCGGGCCGGATCAGGCCCAATGGGCCAGGGCTAATTCAGAAAATAATAATAAATAATAATAATAATAATTAATAATTAACTAAATTATTTAATAAATAAATAAATAGTTTTAGGTAATTTAAAAATAGGTCCGGGGCCCGATAAATTCCAGAAAAATTACCCTAAGTCCAGTTTTTTATTTTACACCAAAAAATATTATTTACATAATATTTTAATGTTGTTTGTTATCAATTAAAAATTATGTAATATTTGAAAACCCTGATTTTAATTTCAAAAAATTCCCAGAAAATTCTAGAAAATTGTTAAAAATCCTAATTTTAATATTTTTGAAAAATCAGGGGCTTACAGCTTGGCTTCGACATGAGGGGGTGGGGGTAGGAAGATTTCGGATTAAAAAATAATAATATATATATATATATATATATATATATATATATATATATATATATATATATATATATATATATATATATATATATATATATAGAGAGAGAGAGAGAGACAGAGACAGAATAAGGGAGGTGAGATGGCACCTCACTCTCAAATGAGGGTGGCGGTGAAGTGGCACCATCCCAGCCCTCCATCTTACAAATGGCACTTAAGTGACTTATTTGCACTTAAGTTCCCTAATTAATCTCTCAAAATTAACTCACAGGAAAAATGACCTTCCTTATTGGTTCCCACCCCTCGGCTGCTCACCTCCCCCACCCCGATGCTTCCCCCCCCCCTCCACCCCGAACGGGTCCAGAGCCCCCTCCCTCACCTCTCGGCTTCCCCCTCCCCCTCCCCTCGGCTTCCCCCTCCGCCACCTCGATGCTGCGGCCGCCCCCACCCCTCGGCTTCCCCCGCCCCCACCCCTCGGCTTCCCCCTCCGCCCCCTCCCCGATGCTGAGGCCGCCCCCACCCCATGGCTTCCCCCACCCATCGGCTTCCCCCGCCCCCTCCCCGAAGCTTCCCCCTCCGCCACCTCCATGCTGCGGCCGCCCTCACCCCTCGGCTTCCCCCTCCCCCATGCCTCTAGGGCTTCCCCCTCCTCCACCCCGAACGGTTCCAGAGCCCCCTCCCCCACCCCTCGACTTCCCCCTCCCCCTCCACTCGGCTTCCCCCTCCGCCACCTCGAAGCTTCCCCCGCCCCCACCCCTCGGCTTCCCCCTCCCCCACCCCGAAGCTTCCAGAGATCCCCCACCCCTCGGATGCCCCCTCCCCCACCCCGAAGCTTCCCCCTCCCCCACCCCGAAGGCACCTCAGCCCCCTCCCCCACCCCGAAGGGTTCCACCAGGCCGCCTCTAGGGTTTCTCTCCCTCTTCTTCAAACCATGTCTCTCCCCAGGTTAAAATGTGAATCCTTTCAAACCCTATTTTCTTTATTCGTCTTCATTTACTGAAAAATCTAGGTTTCGGTGTGTGAAGGAACGAGTATGATCGAGGAGTCAACACCTTCTCCCCCGGTGGGGAGGCTATTCCAGATGGAGTACACCATCGAAGCCATCAGGCTGAAGACGAAGGAGGGTGTCGTGCTCGCTGTAGAGAAGAGGGTCACCTCTCCTCTGCTGGTATATCAAACGCATCCAGTCTTTCCTATCTATTGCTATTTACTTGCTTGGTGTACTTTCCAGAATGCCGTGTCCGACACACACTAAGAAACACACTATAGGCGAGTTGAAGAAAAAGTCATTCATATTTTTTTTATTCGTTATTGTGTTTAATTTTGTAGGAGATGGTGTTGATTTGGGAGATGGTGTAGGAGATGAAGATTATTTGGACACCATTACGCCGAAGATAGGAATGGAGTTTGCTACACAGGAGGATGCGTACAATTTTTATAACGGGTATGCATTGAAGATGGGATTTGGAACTAGATGGTCATCCACTAGTAAGTCTAGGTCTGATCCCAATTTAGTCATATCCAGATTAATTGTATGTAGCAAGGAAGGAAAAAAGAGAGTCTTGAAGAAACCAATTGTGGACGAAGAGGTATATCATCGTCGTGAGATTCGGGTTGATTGCAAAGCAATGATCAAGATTTATCTTACAAAGTCAGGAAGATGGAGAGTTGGAAAATTTGTTCCTGAACATAACAATCACGAGTTATCCACTCCATCGAAAGCAATAAAGCATCGGTCTCATAAGAAGGTCCACCGTCAACCAGTAGTGAAGAACTTAATTACTCAGCTTCATAGCGAAGGCATATCAAACGCAAGCATTGCAAGAGTGGTTAATTCCTTCGAGCCTGACCTACAACACTTGATTACACCACAACAAGTCCATGATCACCTAAGAGTTGAGAGGAAGAACAATTTGGGCAAAAATTATGCTAAAATTGTTAAGCATTTTATCGAAAAAAAGGACCAAGATCCGAAGTTTTACTCAAGCATTGAATTAGATGATGACTACACATTAAGAAGTATTTTTTGGGCTGATAGAAGATCACAAAAATCCTACCAAAAGTTTAGTGATGTAATTATATTTGATGTGACATATCGTACTAATAATTTCTGTTTACCATTTGCTCCTTTTACTGGTATCAATCATCATCGACAATCTACCTTGTTCGGATGTGCATTGTTAGCTGATGAGACAGAGCAGACGTTTGTGTGGTTATTTGAGCAGTGGCTTAAATGTATGGGGGATAAAGCACCAGGAGCTATCATTACTGATCAGGATGCAGCTATTGGGAATGCAATTGCTAGAGTTTTTCCAAATACTATACACCGATATTGTGATTGGCATCTAGACAAGAATGTTGGAGAGCATATGGTCCATCTTAAAGCTATCCACGGATCCGAGTTTGAATTGCATTTCAATAGACTACGAAGTAGTAGCAGTATATGTGAAGCCAAAGAATATTGGAAAGAGATGATGACAACGTACAAGCTGCGAGAAAAAAGTTGGTTGCCAAAGTTGTGGGAGCGGCGAGCTAGTTGGTTACCTTGTTATTTGAATGATAAGTTTCTTGCAGGCACGCGTACAAGTCAAAGAGCGAAAAGCATAAATGCTTTTTTCGATACATATGTTCATGCAAGTACACCCTTAACTGAGTTTGTCGTTCAATATGATAAGGCATTGGCAAGTCGTCGAAAAGTCGAGGAGGATGAAGATTTCAAAACTATCGATACTAGGCCCGTACTATTTAGAATGGCCACTTGAGGAGCAAGCTAGTAGATGCTATACAAGAGCCTTGTTTTATATTTTCAAACAAGAAATGAAGGATGCCCAGATTTATTGGGCTGATAAAGTGCACAAAGAAGGAACAATAACTACATATCTTATTGGGCGGGCGACAAAAGAGAGAAGTAAATGGAGGACTGTGTTATATGATTCTAATGGGGTTGTAGTTTCATGCGGCTGTAGACATTTTGATTATGTTGGATTACTTTGCAGACATGCCCTGTGCATATTGTGGAAGAAACATATTCCAGAGATACCGGATCGTTATATTTTGAAGCGATGGACCATTAAATCTCGACATCAATTTGGAGATGTTGGCATGGGTGCTACTATTAAAAATTCTGAAGTGGATCGTAATCTTCATTGGGGTATTCGTTACAAATACAACAAGGCTTTGGAGGTTGCATATAAGGTGCCTAACTTTGCTGCTGAATTTGATAGGTTTCTAACAAGCAAGTTAGAAGAATATGATAACTTAAGATTGTCTGAAGGAGATGATGTGCCATCCCAAGGAATGAATCACCAAGTTGATCCTATTGAACCAATCGTATCCCAAAATTCATCAAGTTTAATTCCTGAAATTAATATTCGTGATCCTACGACATCTCAAAGGCATAAAGGGCGACCAAGACTTCCTTCCAGATTATCTTCCGGATTAGAATTGTCTCAAAAAGAGGCTACTAAAAAAAGAAAAACATGCGGATTTTGTGGAAAAAAGGGTCATTACAGGACTGGGTGTAGCAAAGCTAAGGTATTGTATAAGTTCAATAATTTTTATCCTTGTCTCCTTTTAATGAGTTAATTGAGAATATGTTGAACTTTCAGGTAAACAATATTGTATACAGTGGTCAATCTGATCCGGGTGGTTCACAAGCACTTCCAAGAACTCACTAGGTAATTTTAATTTACTGAAGTCTATAGTTCAATTATTGAATGTAGTACAAGTTAAAATTGTACATTAGCCGAGTTTAGATTATTCATGTAACCAACTTTCATATCCACAAGTGTTTATGAAGTTGTTTATAAAGTAATCAGATATTACAAGTTCTCAGGTCATTTATAAACTGTACACATAAAATTTGCAGTACAATGATAAAAAATTAATTTCGTATGAACAAGACAGCATATGAACAAGAGGGTCTCCCCGTAAAATCTAAGTATGTCAGGTGGCAGCAGGAAAAGATCAACATCTTGACCTCTAAAGTTGGGTATAGTTGAAACACCATAAAGGACATTCACATCCTATTCAAGTTACACTATGGTAGTTTAAGAGAAGAGTAGAATGTAAAACTTGACTATTCATATATATATAGTATCCCAATTAAATGCTGACAAAAGATTTAATTGTTTATGGAGGCGGGAAGACAAAATGGTGGCTCTTCTTATATTTATTTATTTGTATCCTATCTTTAGTTGATAATATGGTGACCCAAATATTTGGGATAAGGCTTTCTTGTTGAATATGTTGATCCATAACTAAATTCTTTATGTAGCAAGTTTTGTGTTGGATATCGTAATGGAGTGGCCTAGAAAACTCTTTTTGTCTCAGGGCTATCAGGATTTACGCAGTTCTGACTACAATTAGGACTGCTAGAATGACAACGTTAGTTCTCATTTTAGTTAGGTGTAGCAGCTTTGCTCATTTTAGTTAGGTGTTAGTTCTCATTTGCATTAACTAGGATTTCTGAAGAACTTAAACTGCAGGATGTAGCAGCTTTGCTCATTTTAGTTAGGTGTTAGTTCTCATCAAGTTATCAGTCTTGTTACTTTTTTTGTGCCAGCTTGTATATTGATGACAATTTTGCTATATGATACAGGTTATGTGAAGGTGGTGAACTACTTGATCGCATTTTAGCCAAGTAAGTATACTAGAATTTGTGCTTCTAGTGTCCTTTATGCTTATATCGTTGTGATCACTGCTCACTATATCTCTATGATTCAGGTTATGAGTAGCTTGTTTTGGTTACTTTATTGTATTAATATGGAGATCTTTTTCTTTTTCCTGTTTTGCTGTGCTTACTATGGTTTGCTTCCCTAATCTGTTAATACAAGGGATTGTGTGTGGTAACATTTTTGGTAATTCATATACCTCCATCATTCTCGGATTTTACTGCATTTTTAAAAATTAATGGTCCATTTTGTGATTCCATGTCATTTGATGTCTGTATGATTACTAATTTGATTTTTGATTTATTTACTTGTGCTTTTGATTCCCAGGTTTGGTATTAGGAGAAGTGAAAGTACAAGTAGCTGCTTGTGATAATGATGAACGGATGTATTGGTAAGCTTTGTTTTCCTAGGTACCTTCGATAAAAATATTTCTTATAGACACTCTGAAAGATCTGATAGCCTTTTATTTATTTTGTCCAGCAATAGATGCAGAACATCAATTGTTGATTACCATAGGAGCTGTCCTAGCTGTTCATATGACCTTTGCCTAAGATGTTGTGGTGATATTCGTAATGGACACCGAAATGAAGCTGGGGAGCCCATGGTCATTCTGTATCCTAACAGAGGCAAGCACTACATGTATGATGGGACTCCTATGGACACAATTGACAACATTTTCAAAGAGGAGCTGTTACCTTTGGCAAACTGGGAAGCAAATAGTTCTATATGTCTGTGGTTTTATCGAAGACTTTGATCTGTACTTTGAATTTGTTATTAATGTAAAAATTTCTTGTATAAGCATCCTTGCTAGAGATATCATGAAGTCAAGATTTAATTGGTGATATCTTCTAGTAGCTGGTTCTATATGAAGTCAAGATTTAAGAAGGGGAAAGCTGATTATTTATATATAAATGTGTCTTTTTGTTGGTATATGGACTTATGTATTAGAATAAAAGACCGATAATTGTTCAGTTTCTATGTTGGGTTATTATCTAATGTTATCCAATCTTCTCTTGATGTTTCTGAACTAATTGCATTATCTGGCACCAAAACTGATGGGTTGATATTCAGTCGACAACCTATAATAACAACTTTGTCAAATTATTTATCAATCTTGCTTATGCTCCATTGTGACCCCATTCTGATGGAAGAGGCTCAGATGTTTACAATAGCTGTTTGACATCTTACCTTTTCTTTAATTTCCATAGTGTTGAACGTACTCCCAAGTCGCTGCTACCAGCTATTGTAAACATGGATGCCAAATTTCCAGTGAAAATTTAAGAAAATGGTAGATTTTCCTAGTTTCTGGTATTTGACTAATGATGATCTAAAGCTAAATATAAATCTGAAATGCAGACAAAAAAGAAGGAAGAACAGTTCTGCTGCGAGTTTTAAAACAAGCTACATAATGTGTGCCCAGTGTATATTAATGAAGAAGCCGCCTCTGTACGAGATATAAGGTGTTGATAGTGTCAAGTAAAATGATAACTCATAGACAACTAGTTAATTTGCAAACTAGCACATAAATGATGAGGATCATTTCTAGTCCAGGGGAAAACGATTGATGAAGGGAGGATGCGGCTCAGGAATTGCTATCCTGCTAGACCATAGTATGATAGGGAGTGGATTTCCTGCATACACAGGAAAAAAAGGAAAAAAAAAGGATACATGAAACCTTTGCCCTAAATATTTAGGGGGCTACATGCCCTCTCTTTCGTGTGGCTTAGGGCAGTTACATGAAACTGTTTCTTTCGTATGTCTTTATCAGTTGTCTAGGGATGCCATACTGTCTACTCTTGTGGAATTCTTTTCATATAGATCTGACAAAAAATTATGTTGTCTATTGACTACCTAATGGAACCCTCTATTCAAGCTTTGGGAACTGGCAGGTTAATTCAAAGCAACTGATATGGCTCTGGCGAGCGCTTCTAAAGTTAATTTGTGCAAGAATTTGAAGATGGGTGGGTTTGGGGTGATAATAAAAAATCTATATTGAGTTAGGTGTAGGGTAATGGGGTTTAAGAAGGTGGAGCAGAAAGTTATGCTCTTGAAACAGAAATTCTAGCGGCTTTTAAGTAGTTAAAAGTTAGTAGAACGATATAACTTCTATTGCTATCATGGTTCCAAAATTTTATCTTCATAGATATACGCATTTTATGCCTCGATAGTAGCTAACATGCATGCCATTTATATACCTGTAGAGGTTCAGGGGGGCACTCAGAGGGAACAAAAGCCTATCATGCGTATGTTGCGGAAGGATTAAGTGAATCACATGATTGGAAAGAAGTTATGAAATTTCAGAAGAAAAATGGTTCACTCTTCAATTCACCTTCTGCAACTGCTGCCACACTAATCCATGCTCAGGATGAGAAATCACTCAATTACTTGTGCTCACTCATACGTAAATTTGGCAATGCAGGTATGATTCAAGTATAGAGTTTGATCAAATTAAGCAGTAATTTTTTTCTGTGAAGCTTCTGAGTACTCTGTTTCTGCCTCACAGTTCCAATGATATATCCCATATATATGTATACCCATCTTTGCACTATTGACAATCTCGAGAGGTTTGGCATCGCTAGACGTTTTAGTTCTGATATTAAGTGCATACTGGACAAGATCTACAGGTGGTGGTAGGACAGAACTCTTAGATTTCTAATATCTGTTATAGGTATATTATCGTTAAAAACTTGACTATAGCCAACATAACAGATGTTGGGTTGAGAATGATGAGGAAATTTATTCTGATATTGCCACATGTGCCATGGCATTTAGGATCCTGCGTATGAATGGATATGATGTTTCTTCAGGTGATTTTTCCTCTGATATCTTCCTTTCTCTGATATCCTCACCGAGGGGTGGGGGAAGCCGATGGGTGGGGGAGGGGGAAGCTTCGGGGAGGGGCGGAGGAAGCCGAGGGATGGGGGTGGGGGAAGCTTCGAGGTCGGGGAGGGGGAAGCTGAGGGGTAGGGGACTTCGAGGTGGGGGAGGGGGAAGCCGAGGGGTGAGGGCGGCCGCAGCATGGAGGTGGCGGAGGGGGAAGCTTCGGGGAGGGGGCGGGGGAAGCCGATGGGTGGGGGAAGCCGAGGGGTAGGGGCGACCTCAGCATCGGGGAGGGGGCGGAGGGGGAAGCCGAGGGGTGGGGGCGGCCGCAGCATCGAGGTGGCGGAGGGGGAAGCCGAGGGGAGGGGGAGGGGGAAGCCGAGAGGTGAGGGAGGGGGCTCTGGACCCGTTCGGGGTGGAGGGGGGGGAAGCATCGGGGTGGGGGAGGTGAGCAGCCGAGGGGTGGAAACCAATAAGGAAGGTCATTTTTCCTGTGAGTTAATTTTGAGAGATTAATTAGGGGACTTAAGTGCAAATAAGTCACTTAAGTGCAAATAAGTCACTTAAGTGCCATTTGTAAGATGGAGGGCTGGGATGGTGCCACTTCACCGCCACCCTCATTTGAGAGTGAGGTGCCATCTCACCTCCCTTATTCTCTCTCTCTCTCTCTCTCTCTCTATATATATATATATATATATATATATATATACACCGATGAAAACGCATGCATTAAATCTTCATAATATATTTATAGTTACACATTGTTTGCAAGGACTAATTAATTATCTTCCAAATCATTTAGAAGAGGTTTGGTATTAAGAAACTCTCTTTCTCGTAGATGAAATCAAGTTTCTATCATGGGAAAATTGATATGATGGCCGCTGTCTTGGACCGTAGTATGTGATCGCGGATAACGTGACTGAACCCCCATTTGCCCTGTCGTTGGTTCACCTGTCAATAAAAAACCGTCATGTGAACCACGGACTAAAAGTGCTTGCCAAAAATGCGATCCACGCGTAGTATCGTGCTATCATGGTCAAACGGCCATGCTGGTGCAGGTTTTTTTGTCGATAAAAGTGGCATGTTGGCTCGTATCAGATAGATACATATGATATGGGGAGAATTGATACAGTGTCCATGTCGCTTTGTACACGTTATATATGGTCAGGACCGGTTCTGAGGTAAGTCAGACAAGACTTCAGGCTTGGACCCTTCTGCTTAGGACAATCCCCCAAGTCTAGCATGACATGCAAAAAATTCAGGGACGGATCCAAAAATATATAGTGGGGGCGGACTAGAGTGGATTCGGATGGACTAGGAGTAGGCTAACTAAAAAAAAAAATCAAAAAAATTTATGAAAAAAAAAAAAAAAATTGGGATGGGCTGGAGGCCACCCCGTCCTATACTTGGATCCGCCCCTGGAGAGATCGGAGTTGTACACAGGACCGGCCCGGAAGGTTGGACTACCCTAGCTAGTCGAAGCTAATTTTGGTTGTCCTTGTCCCTTGACTCTAGAAAAGATATCAAAACGTACAAGTTAAAAGCTATAAATGCAGAACTGATATCAACCTTTGGAGTTGATGTTTCCGGTTCTAGCGACAACGTTGAGCTCGAATTCGGAGTTCCTCTTCCGACTCCTGAGTTACTCGAGGCTTTTCCAGTAGGAGCTCAAAAATTCAGAATTAATATGGATTGTGGTTGCCGGTTCAACTAACATGGAGGAGTTGGGATGGACAACAGAGGCTCTATTGGTGAAGAAGTTAATACTTATGTACATGGGGGTTGTCCAAGCCAAAGGACTCGTCCGACTTACTCCAGGACCGACCCTGATTACGGATAAATTCCAGAACATAAAAAAATAAAAGGCCGGATAAAAGACAACCAAATTCAGCTTCGACTAAGAAAATCCAATTCACTTGTACGGACCTTGCATATGACTAGACTCTAGAACATGCCAATATCAATATCTTACTCATATCATTGCTTATGTATATATCACGTCATATTGTATTTTGGTTGTCTTCCGTAATTAACTAATTATCATGTTAAGAGGGGGAAAAAATGTGTTCAATGTCGCCAACCTAAGTGGTTCTCCATCCATCTTCTCGTTGTTTATTTCTTTGAAAGCCCACAGATTGTGGTCCATGGCGCATATATATATATATATATATATATATATATATATATATATATATATATATATATATATATATATATATATATATATATATATCACGCCTAGATCTCGACTTCTTTATTAGTCTCTGACTTTGCTTAATTATTAGCTTTTGAAAGTTTTAAGTACTGTCTCTAGAAAACTAAAAATACTGGAGGTAATTAATTAAAATATTGCTCATTACTTAGGCTGATCAATAGTGGACATGCCAATCCAGTGATGACATTCTTGGTCTCGCTTCTTCGAACATAGCAAGACAACCAAGCATATAGTCTAAAATTATTTCTACTCTTTATAACGAACCTCGGAAACGACTCAAAATTGAGTCGTCTAAACCATTTATAAATCCTTCATCAATTATTAAAAAAAATTACATAACATAATAATTCTAAAACTGACAGAGAGGTTGCCTAGGGCTGTTGTCTGGACCAACACTTTGCTTGCCGCAAGCTCTTCTTTCTTTTTTTGATAGTTGTAATGACCCAAGAAAAGCCTATCATCTGATGGACGGTTAGAAACCTCTCACAATGTCATTTTTTTCTTTTTAGGTTCAATATAAAATAGAATGATTTTCTTTGATTTGGTTCTTGCTTCCGATATCCAGAATTGAAGATGCGATCCAGATGTTGCGAAGTAATTTTTCATCTTATAGGGATGTCATATGCACATTAGGTGCATCTTAGGCTATATAGATGACATAACCCGGCCAAATTTTTGTTGTCGTCGGATTATAAAGATTGTACAAAAGTACATAGAAAACAAAAAAATTTACAACTCCTTGCTCATTACAACAACTTGTACAGAAATACATGTATTAAAATAGGGTTACAAATTGACTTTGCTAAAATAGTAATCTTTAGAACAACAAATCTATGGCACAGTTTCTAGCAACAACAAGAAACAAAAATGACGAAACTTAGAAGAAGAAAGCTTGATGGAGGTGATGAGGATTACTGTAGCTCAAAGCAAGATTCGATCTTTTTTCGTCGATCTGCTCCCAGAAATCAGCAAGTTCGAAGAGAAGAACTTTTGGAACGCTCATTTTTCACCATTTGCACAGACATAACTTCGACCCTCGAAATGCACCAACGGAAAGTAATTGTTGCTTCTCATTACTACTACTATCTCTTTCCTCGTAGCATATAATCACTTCGCCTCTCCTGCAACAAAGAAGAACTTGGAATTATATAGGGGAGCCAACCCCCTTAGTAGCTCACTACCATTTATATATAGTAAAATCGGAGAGTAACTCTCCATTAAGTGGACGGTTACAGTAGTAACCTCCACTAAATCGACAGTTAAGCCCACGAAGCAGTGGACAATCATTTCTGCAAGAGCAGCCACCACACAAAAATCGTAATTTTCACACGAGCAACCCCGGAGCAAAAATCACAATTTCAATGTGAGTAGCATCTAAGCGAAAATCTTGCCTCGCTCAATCTGTGCGTCATGTTGCACCCGCACGACACCACGCAAAAACCGCATGGGAACTCGCATGGAAACGAAGTGCGCCATCAAAGCGCTACTTTGCGCCCGCCCACGTCCTCATCCGAGTCGCTAGCTCTTAAGAGCCTGTTTGGTAAACCGTAAGTGTGGAAAATTTTAGATTTGCAATTTCAATAATAGATTTTATATAGGTATCCATCCACTTTCTTATCCTCCCTTGTAGGGGACAAATGTGTTTGGTTGAGATAGGAAAGTAAAACGGGGAAAGTAGAAAAGTTGACAAATGTATTTGATTGAGATAGAAAAGTAAAAAGTGAGAAGTGGAAGAGTATATTATAATTAATTCATATAAAAATTTAATAAATTAAATAATTAGTTTGATAAATTAAGATAATTAATTACGAATTAAAATTTTATATTTAAAATACTAATTATTTTTTATTAGTTTTAGTTAGTTTAATAAATTATTAGCAACAAAAAATTAGTATTATAACTTCAGCTTGAGATTTGTTCATCATCAAAACTTTCTCAATATATAGCAGATTCGTACATGGCGAACACATCTTTCTTTGAACACACATGACAAGATGCACCCGTATCTACCCATAAATAAGTATCCACTCCAGATGAGTTAACCTAAACAATCATAGAAACCAAGTTAAGCTCACCTTACTCTTTTGATTTTGGTTTGAATTTGGACCAATAGTCCTTCTTGAAGACCGCTTCATGTCACAGTCATATCAAGTCCCATCGTTGCTGGACTTAGGATTGAAAGAAGCTGACTTCACCTTAAGATAGTTGAAGTCCTTTTTGTTGTTGTAGGAAGTCTTCAGCTTCCTTTTAGAGTCTCCAACTTTAACCATGTTTGTCTTAGCAAGCTGCTTGGACAGAGTATCCACTTTGATCTTGACTTCTAGCTTCATCTTCAATATGAATGAAGTGTAAAGGTCCTTTAGTCCATCTTCTTAGGGTACGTATAGGCTGTGAAACGATTCCATCCAGTAGGGAGCTTGGAGACAATGTCTCCCACCATAAACTTATCTGCTTGAGGCATATCCTTGTCACTCCCCGTTCTCGATATACGTATTATTTCTTGCTTGTATGTTTATTAGATTGCATGAAGACTAGACCCATTCTTTGGTTTAGTATGGTTCATAGTTTATTTTGTGGGTTGGTTCAAGTTATGAGAGAACCCATGGTTTAAACCTCAAACCCTAGCTATATAACCCAACCTCTTTCTCTTTTTCTTCATTCTTCACTTTCCTCTTCTTCTTTCATTTAGGCAAGTATATCTTGAATGATATGGAGAAACCTTTATATTGTAATCCTTGCTCTTTACTTGTATTTTATTAGTCTAATATGTATACATTATGATTCTAATCACTTTTAATACTTGAAGTTTTTGATTTTGATGGATGGATTTGGCTAGATCTACATTTTTAGTTAAGAATTTTTATGGGTTCTATAAGTTTTTCTTGGTTTTGATCGATTAAAATAGGGTATTTTAGGTAACCAATTTTTTTAGGTGATAGAGCATTCCATTTCAGGTATTTTGGCTTTTGTTTGACTTGATTTGGAGTTGAAATAAAGTTTTTATGAAGGAATAAGTTTTTCGGATTCTTGGAGCTTTTCCATGGCCGAACTTACTGTTCTGGGACGATAGAGTACCATGCGGCCCAGCAACATGCACCCCTCCAGCATGCGTCCATCTTGTTGGACGCATGTCTGCTCTGTGTATGCGTTCTAAAGTCGGACGCATAGTACCTTGAATGCATGAAAATTCACTAAGGCTAGACTCCATGCGCCCAGAGTCCATGTGACCAGGAGACTATGCGGCCACGAGCCATGGGACTCTTCTTTTAGGCGCATGACTCTGCACGACTTTTGCGACTCTGTATAGCTTTTCATGCTTTTGTCTTATCGCCCTGTCACTTTTTGGCTTGTCACATCAAGTCACATCAGACAATTCTCTGACTTGTATTTATTGTTTGTCACTAAGCACGTGTCCCGAGGCATAGACTTTGCCTTGTCCATGCGCCTCATGTTCCATGTGCTCCGATTCTCATATGTCCCTGACTTTATGCGTCCCTTATTCCTATGCGGCCATATGTGCACATTTTATTGAATTGATTTGGTTTGAATGTTCCATTGAATTTTTGATTCATATGTGTAATCTTGATGACTGTGAGAGTATTAGACCCGTCTATGTGCCCAACCCGACCATGTGTATAGTTCGACCATGCGCCAAGTGACTACACCACCAATGTGCATGATACTTATGTGTTGCAATGTGATAGAACTCATGTGATTTACTGTGATTGGTGACTTGACTCGACCACATGTATTTGTGCTGATACACTTACTACGTGCTATGTGTTCCTACGTGCTAAGTGTTCCTACGTGATTATATTACGTGTTTACACTGAGGTGTACCTACGTGCTACGCGACATGTGATATAATACGATTTCTCCAAGCATGGACAAAATTGTTTAGTCAATTTTCAAGTGTGGCTAGGACTTGTTTGATTGTTGCATCACACTGGGATGAATCCAAAATGGACTGCCAAGTGATAAAGTGGTTTCGTATCTAGTGTGTTCGTACTACAGTATAATATATAAGGAAAATATCATGTGACCATGCCATGAGATTTCAGTAACAGTAGGGTTAACTAAGCAACTAAAACATGTAGAGTATTGGGAGGGACAGAATTTCGAGATCGTCCTTACCTAGCCACCCTCAAACAATTATTTGTGGTGTGCAGGCTGTCCCCAATGGATATTGTTTAAATCCTCATTAGTGGATGTCAATATCCGACTATTATATTGTACTATGTGTTCTATGCGATCTTAGCACGGTGACCTTACGAGGGACCGGTACATAATACTATGTGTTATGCGGCGATTCACGGCTTGGCTAGCCCTGCTAGTACCTGGTCCGATATGAGGATTTCTATTATATGCATTAACTCTGGGATAACCCAGACTCCACCATGTAAGCCGTACAAGTGATTGGCCGATTTTATAACTGGACTTGATTGTGTATTGTGAAGCCTAACCTGCATGGGCCACCATAAGTCATCGTACTACCACGATATCGCACAACTTGTGAAGCCTAACCTGCATGGGCCACCATAAAAATGTGTCACGATCCGCACCCGCATGATCGGGGCACGAGTACATGGGTATGTCTAGCCTACGTCGCAGCATCGACGGTAAAATATTGTCTAGGTTATCATTATCTATCTATCTATCTGTCTATCATACTAGTACAACCAGTACTACCATGTACTCCATCACAATAATCTAAAAAAAGAACGAACAAGAAGGATAATCAATAATATTCTGCAAGAAGGGAACTAGACAAGGTATGAAAAATGAACACTAACTAATCTCTACAATAGTCACCTTAAGTCCACAGGGTAAGAGAAGTCATGTCTATAGCATCACTCTGAAATTTCGGAATGAAGAGCATAACAATCGATGAAAAATATTATCCAATCAGAAAATGAGAGAAGTACATACCTCTGAAAATAGTTCCAAAAATATAACAGAGCATATATAACAAATAATAGAAAAGAATAAAAGATAACTAGCAATAAGAAATTACAATGAACTGGAGTGAACATGTAATATACTGGAAAGTAAAGAACAGACAATGTCACGCCCCAGTCCCAAAATACATAGGACTAGGACACGTAAGCATGCCAGCCGCATGGATATGCCAACTCCAAAATATGGAAACCATAACCCATACGTACGCTGTAATATGAATATCAAATCCACAAGTGGTATAAAATGTATCACAAGTCACATGGTACAATTTAAATCTCATCCATAGAAAATTAATATAAATAAATAACCAGTATCTATAAAACTAGATCTCAATATAAGTATCTAAGGATGATAGTTGGATGGAAATAAATCCACTACCAACTCGAATAGAAAAGTACAACACAATAAACACAATGTAAGAATACCAGCTAACGACCACGGAGCTCGAAGAGAAGACATCCTCGAAACATATGTAACCATCCGAATTTGCGCTCCTGCAAATACTCAAGAACAGATACACCTGGAAAGGGACCAGGTCCTCAGAGGGACGTAACAAGATACATAGAAGCAAGCCAATTTGAATACAGTAAACATGCATAATAGGTAGAAAATATGTAAGTACGTTATACAAGAAAATCTATATGAATGCAAATGAGGACAACTTTTTGACGTATGGGCAAGGGTAGGCTACTCGATCTAAGCCTCACACCTCACACACCCGTCTAGAACATCATCAGCCGACATACCGTGGGGGTAGCGACCCTCGTGACTCCATCAATCGACATACCGCGGAGGTAGCAACCATCGGACACGACCACCATAGTGCGTGCTAGTTAGTACGGTTTACTAGAGTGGTTAAAGCCCATACGCCTACTGATTGTCCTCTCATGATACTAGGTGTCAAGTGTGTGTCAACATATCTAATATATAGTAATGACTGAACGAACTACACATGCAATAAATAAACAAAAATACAATAAATATATAAAAATATATTAAGCATATAAAATACTGTAAGCAATTTGACAAGGTATCTTGCCTGGAAAGAAAGATGCAAGGTGTACTGTCCAGAAGTCAAGCACACAGGATCAGAAGATACGGCCTCAGAACAAATGTCTCCGGATGCTGAAATAGATATCACCAACGTACCCAGAATAAGTAAAATAGCTAAAAAGTACTTCCCTTTCGTCTAATTTGAACACAGGGGCAAAACGATAATTTCGAGTCAAAGCGGGGTCCACATGTGGCCCACATTGCACCGAAAAGCATGTCAGGGGTAACAGTCTCTAAATGGAACAAATTATAGGCCAAACAAACTCTAAATGTTAATACGAACCCAACGGTATGTCCAAATATGGATTTCGATGGGCCGAACACAAATTTGCCCAAAAAGTCAACCGTGGGGCCCGCCAATTGGTGACTTGGTCAACTGTCTCAGAATTGCGTGAAAATTGGGTCACAGGACCAGTGCAGTACCACGAGTCCAGTGGCACAAGTTTTGTCGCAATCTGACGGGTGTGCACAAAATGCACGCACTTTCGCAAAAGTTGCGACACGGGATTTGTCCGCGGATACGGGCTGATTTCGACGCGCACACGCATCCGAATTAGTTTTTGTAAACTCTCCCGTGTCCGGTTACGCTACGCGCACAATTTGGTATACTTGGTACACGGCGGGGCGGTCCCGTTTGGCGGAGCGCGCTCCGTTTCACAACTTTTGAAAATTTGGAAAAAGTGTGTTCACGGGATTTTTCAATAAATTTAATTCTACCTACAGCAGTTAATAATCTAGAGTTATTTAACAGAAATTAAACTAGGTCAAGTGGTCTCCGCATATCAAAAAGAATCATCGAATTTGGATCTCTGTGGTGGAAGATACGAATCCGGGAACATAGGTGATCACCGCAGTTTTCTGCGATCCCAGAAATTGATCTTTTTCCGCCAACTTTGGCGCTGTTTTCGTCTATGGTTACGCGTTGTTCGAGGTCTACTATCATACAGATAATGAAGAGGGTTAAGGGATGAGCGTACCGGTGAAGACGGGGTGGCGTTTGGTTGAGCGAGGCGACGGAAAACAACTCTGGAACACATGTACCACATTGCTGAATTCTGCAGTGTGCGGGGTCGCGGTCGTCGGGATTGGTTTGGACGGCCTGGCGCGGTTCTCCGGCTGCGGTGGCGGCGCTCCTTAAGTCTATATGGGAAGAGAAAGAGTTTAGGGTGATCTAGGGTTAGGGTTTTAGTTGAAACAAGTTAATATATATATATATATATATATATATATATATATATATATATATATATATATATATATATATATATGAAAGGGAGAGAGGATAGTACACGTTCGCGGGTGGCGTTTGGTTGGCTTGGCGCTGGGTGTGGGTTATAATTAAAAGGGTGTGGGTCTGTGGGATTTTGCTAAGGGGGATGTGGGCTGCCGCTTGTAGCTAAAGTCACGGGTTTGCTTAATGCTAAGACTGCTGCAATTTGCAAGAGGCGGGTTGGGTGCATCCAGCGGGTAGGTGGGTTAGGGATCCATTAGGGATCCAATAGGAATAGTTTTTTTTTTTAAATTAATGGTTTTTCTTTTCTTTTTTTTCTTTTTCCTTTATATATATATATATATATATATATATATATATATATATATATATATATATATATATATATATATATATACTCATAGAAAATCTAGAATTACACTAATACATACCATTAAGCTAGCAACTGCTCAAGGGGTCTCCTACATGAAATAAATTCAAAAAAATTCTTAATGGCCCCATAAATCTCCTAAATTCACCAACACCTAAAATAAAAATTAATATTTCTCCTAATTAGCCACTAATTACTATAATTAAATTAATAATTAAAAATTAAAAATTAATAGGGTTTTTAGGATTAGGGGTTTTACATTCTACCAAACTTATAAAAATTTTGTCCTCGAAATTAAAACTAAGTCGTGGTAGAAAGTCAAGGATGGTATAAAATTTATATTGTTAAAATGCAAGGCTAGGTTTAAATGAGGGGCGATGTTGTGCGACCAAAATGTTGCACAAGGGAGCTTAATTATAAGTCACGCAAGGTCAGAATAGAAGATGGGGCCGTCTAGGATAAGGGTGTAGAATTTGTAGGAAGGCAGTGGCTAGGTAGTGCTCCAATTATCGGAGCACGATATGGTATGCTAAGTGGTATAATTATTGCAAAAAAAATTAAATAAAAAAGAATACCGTGTTCTATTTCTAACTGGATTCAATCTAGCCTTAGTCTCACTATCTAAGCCAAATAGGTCCAATTTTGGGTGAGGGGTTCACAATCTACCGAACTTAAAATTTATCCATCTATCACCTAAGGCTATACATCTAGAAAAACTATTCTTCAATTATTTAATCATGTTATTCAATCCTCAAAGTTTTTAATACCAAACATATCACCTATGATATGCCCTTAATCAATTATAAAAGAGAGTCACTAAGTTATATGATTAGTCTTATGGGGTATATCTAGTACTATCAGTGTGTCAACTTATACCAAGCACGAGGTTTCGTCTTTCCGAAATAAGGGAAGACGGAGAGCATTAATAAAAAATTCAAGGTGAAGGTGATAGAATACAAGTACGAGGTTCAAAGAGATTAAAGAATTCGAAAAAAGAGTTGTCAGGGCAGTTGTGGATTGAAATCCTATTTTGGTAATTTTTTATTTACATGCTTGTATTAGTACAGTTATATAACTAATACGATATGTCAGACATGTCTAGGGGCAAGTATATTCGTCTACTACCCTATGTCTCAATCCACGTAAAGTAGTTATGCGAAGAGCGAACCAAGCGCACTAAGGTTAGCTAGACCTTAATACACCGATTCTGATTAGACAATTGTATCATTGTATGCACCCAATAATACATATGTCATGAGCAAGCTCGATAAAAAAATAAGCTTGCAAAAACTAGGCTATAATAGCAGCATAAATCAAGGTAGTACAGAAAATATAAGTACGCTAGATTATGATGAGAGAAGTTACAAAATAATCCAAGTTCTCAAAGAAGATAAGACTCTTACAATCTCTACAACTGTCATACTAATTCCCTGTCTAAGTCGATAGTCGACAAAATAGGGGTATAGCCTCTAAGTTCTACAGTCTGATAAAACATTATCGTCTTACGCTAGCATACAATTAATGTCATTCAGCTATACTTCAATAATAGGGCAAAAGACTATGTGATACTAGGTTGTGAGGTATACTACCCAACTTATAACAATAAACTAATACTGTAATTATCTTAAGGATACCGTAGAAACTCCTGTTAAGGTATACGAGAAGGGGTCCTGGTACTTATTAGGGTATCCTCTTATATTACATAGGTCATGGTCGTCTTAAGTCTTAGTCATAGCGCTTATAGAGCAAGTGTCAATAGTAAGAATGGAAAGTTACTGGCCTTCAAGGGGGAAGGGGATATAAATTGTATTGAGATGGGGTACATGTTACGCAATTTAAAACTAAGGGATAAGCACCAGGTCTCAATCTACAAGAATAGCTTAAACCATCAAGTTCTAACTACTAAGCACACAATTTCAAAATTTAACATTAACCACTATAATTCTAGCAACTATATGTCCTTAACACAGAATAAATCACCTGGCCTACAATCAGAAGTGTCAGATGGCACGAGTTGAAAGATGAAGAGTAGAAGAATAAAATTTAGTCGTCGCGCAATTAGCGACGCTAAGGTTGCAGAGGAACAGTATATGAAATTAAAATAGGGGGCTCTAGATAGCATCATGGTTTTCTAAGGGAAAGTGGTATGCTAGTTGCTATGTTCGAGGTAGGATCAAGGAAAAAGTGTTAGTTACATACCTCTAGGCTTCCTAAGGTGATGTCTACTAATAATAGGACAATGATCTAAGTTTATAGTTCTCCAATACTTATCTAACTATGAAGGTTAGGTTCAGTCCTAATTTTAAATTTTGGTTTTCTATTGGTTCCTCAATACTAGGGTCCAATATTATGGTGGAACTTCTAACTAACTCGAGTAGTGTCTATACTACTCACAAGTCCTCATAATACATCAAGGGGTAATGGTAACCAATCTATAGATAAGGAATTCTAGGGTTCACTAGATATTCTAAACTTAATGGTGTATCAACACTCTAGTTGTACTCTTAATAGAAAGGTTACCTTACTTATCATCTAACAACAGGGACTTATATATTCTAGGAGGGGGCTATACTCAAAGAATTATCAGGGAAGTACAGGAATCAAGCAGGATACAATTATTCAAATAGAATGGATTGGAAGGAGAGCGAATCATAGTCAATTGTGGATGAGATCCTATACTCTATTCCTAGGTGCAGGCTTGTTCGGTACAATAACGTAACCGAGACAATATGCTCTAGACCTGCATGGGCCACCATAAAAATATGTCACGCCCCAGTCCCAAAATACATAGGACTAGGATACGTAAGCATGCCAGCCGCATGGATATGGCAACTCCAATATATGGAAACCATAACCCATACGTACGCTGTAATATGAATATCAAATCCACAAGTGGTATAAAATGTATCACAAGTCACATGGTACAATCTAAATCCCATCCACAGAAAATTAATATAAATAAATAACCAGTATCTATGAAACTAGATCTCAATATAAGTATCTAAGGATGATAGTTGGATGGAAACAAATCCACTACCAACTCGAATGGAAAAGTACAACACAATAAACACAATGCAAGAATACCAGCTAAAGACCATGAGGATCGAAGAGAAGACATCCACGAATGTCACGACCCGCACCCGGAAGTTCGGGCACGAGTGAGTGGGTACGTCCAGCCTACGCCGCAGAGTCGGCGGTAGTACGCTGTCTAGGTCAAATCCATATTTACTAACTAGCTCATTCCCAAATAACATTGGCAAGATAATAATGAGAACTGAAACTTAAGATTTGCAATTGAAATAAATGCGACCACAAATTCAAATGTTTTAGTACAGCAATTCAGAATGAAATCGGGGACAAACCCGATTAATAAGATAAGAACAGAAACAAAAGATAGCTACTACTAGCTACTCTGCAGCAGGGGTCTCCTGGGTGGGTTCTGGCTCCTCATAGGTATCGTCAGTCCCCTCATAGGGACCATAATAAGTAGGGGCAAGATCCTCATCATCGCCTAAATCAACAGATCCAGTCAGAAAAGGAGCAAAGTACACAGTGCACAACAAGGTTAAACTAAATATTTATGATAATTAAATATTGAATATCATGTTAAGAAACTGCATAACAGAACATCATTATCTCAGAGTTAAAGTTGTAAGCAGGAATATAAGAAGACAGAAATAAATGAGACAGGGAATGAAACTACAACAGTCAGCAAGATATATAACAAGACCAGAAACTATCTGTGTGAACTAGTGTTTGTTTTTAGAATACATAGTTGGCATGTAGGGGTTTACAAGGCTAATACGGCCATCATGAACGGCTATTAAACAGGGAAAATCGAGATCCGGCTGAGGTACAGTCGTGTACCAACAGCTATTAAACATGACAAGGGGAAGGGTAAACTACATGCCTTATAGGTATTCTCCCACCTGACATGAAAAACAAGACAGGAACTCCAATATTCAAGACATGAAATCCAGCATTTCTAACACTATGTGTAATCATCAAGGGTACATTTAAGGCAGGGAATTAATTATCACAATATATAAAGATTAACTTGAGGTGCAGGTACTTGCCTGTTGTTTGGATCTGATTAATATGGTTCTTGGGAAAATTTCCAGAGATGAGTCCAAAAGCTGAAATAGACATTACCATCACGCTCAGAAGATGTCAAATAGCTAGAAACGCCTGTCCTTGGGTCCAATTTGGAGACAAGGACAAAAACGGCAGTTTCGGGCCAAAACGGGGTCCGCCGGTGGGCCCGCTTTGCACCGAAAAACGTGTCCGGGTCAAAGGTCTCCAAATTCACCAAACTTAGTGTCAACAGGTCAGGAACGCTGATACGAACTCAACGAAACTTCCAGATTTGGATTCCGATGAGCCGAACACAAAATCGCCCGTCGAGCGGGACTTGTGGGGCCCACGACACGCGATTTCGTCAACGTTCTCAGAATCGAACCAAACTTGACCCACAGGACCAGGTATCGCTACGAGTCCGATGGCGTAAGTTTCGTCTCGATCTGACGAGTGTACAAGAAGTTAGGACGAATTGCAGAAAAGTCGGATACGGGACGATGTCCGCAGATACGCGTTGATTCCGGTGTGCACGCACACCCGAATCAGCTTCCACAAAATCTCACACGTCCGTATCGATGACGCGCACGTATCTGTAAAGACCGCACGCGACCAAGTCATCCCGTTTGGCGGGGCATACTCAGTTCCGGGGTGAAACAGGGTCTGGTTTTTCCTGTTTTTGGATCGCGGTGTGCGATCATCACAGGACGCGATGCCCCGAACAGTTTGTCCGGACACCGAGAGGGTCATACAGGCTTCACAACGCAATTTGCGGAATCGAAAACAGAGCTACGAACAAAAAGTTACACGCACCTGAAGGGGACCCAAAAATCAGGGTCGAGTCGTGTCCGACTCGTGTCGGACACGCGGATTCGAAACCGAATTAGGGTTAGGGTTTGGGGATTTCTCGCCGGAGCTGGGCGGAGGGCGGCCGGGGCAACGTCGCCGGGCTCGGGGCACGCGGCGGAGGGCGGCGCGGCATGGCTGGGGGCTCGTCGGCGGCGTCTCAGGGCGGTCGGAGGCGGAGCTGCTGCTGTTTACTGCTGCGGCTGGTCTTCGTCGGGGTGTGTACGGCGGAGAGTCACAGCGCTGCGGCGGAGGAAACGAGGGGAAGGAGGAGGACGACCGGCGCGGTGGCGGCGAGGGACTGGCTAGGGCGGTGGCTGGGTGGAGGCATTGGCCAGGGGGTTTTAAAGAGGGAGACGGTGGCGTCGAGGCCGGGGAAGGCGGAGGAGGATCCGGGGTCGGGGGCTACGTGGCCGGGCGGAGCGGAGGGGGCCGAGCGGAGCTGCGCCGGCGGCGGAGGCGGCAGCGCCGGAAGCGGAGGGGGAAAGGGTCGTGGGGGGTGAGGGGGACCCGGGTAGGGTCGGGTCGGGTGCGGGTCTGGGGATCCGACCCGACCCGCTAAGGGGCTGGGCTCGGTGGGCTGGCTGGGTTCGGGTTCGGCCCAATGGGCTGGGCCGCGGGCCGCGGGCTGGGCCATGGACTAGGGTTAGAAAATAAATAATATTAATAATAATAATAAAATATTTAATAAATAAACAAATAAATAAATAATTAAATAAATAGTTTTTAGGCATTTAAAAATAGGTCCGGGGTCCAATAAATTCCAGAAAAATTACCCTAAGTCCAGTTTTCCATTTTACACCCAAAAATATTATTTTCATGATATTTTAATATTATTTATTAACAATTAAAAATTATTTAATAATTAAGAACATTGATTTTAATTTCAGAAAATTCTCAGAAAATTCCAGAAAATTGGAAAAAATCCAAGATTTAATAATTTTGAAAATTCAGGGGGTTTACAACCTACCCAACTTATAAAATTTCGTCCTCGAAATTTAAATTATGGCAGGGTTCTCTCTGTCTAACTCACTTGATTATAGCCTCACGGGTTTCTCTCAGGTGGACATTGCGTCGCTACCCAACTTATAGTTTTACCCATATATCCGCTAAGGCCGTGCAACTAGTGAGGCTAGGTCTCAACTTAATAAATTATGGTATTGAATCTTCAAGTCTGCAATACAAATACACCACCTATGGTATTGTCTTAGTCATAAAGAGTTATCATCAATTTGTCCGGTCTGAGGGGTATGTCTAGCACTACAATCAACTTATACCAAACACTGGATTTTGTCTTTCCGAAATAAGGGAAGACGAGGATCAAAAGTTTGAGGGCGAGGTGGTAGAACAGAGGTATAGGGATCAAGGCGTTTAAGGAATTCTAATAGGAATTGTCAGGCGGTTATGGATTGAGATTCTATTCTGGTAATCATTTGTTCGCATGCTCGTATTAGTACAGTTATGTAACTGATACGGGCGTATTTAGGGCAAGTATACTAGTCAACTATATATCTCAATCCACATAAAGTAGTCGTGCGAAGTGCGAATCAAAATGCACTAAGGTTGATCAGACCGTAGTACACTGATTCTGAATAGACACTTGTATTAGCGGGGTTGATCAGGCCTCAATAATACATGTGTCATGAACAAGCCCAAAAAAGGGTAAGCTCGCAAAACTAGGCTAAAAATAGCAGCATCAGTCGAGTTCAGCAAAATTAAGTGCGCTAGATGATGATGAAAAGAGGTACAATTTATTGAAGTCCACAGAATAACACAAAATAAGCACAATAGCAAAAGCCTAAAGAATCTATACAGTTATCATACTAGGTTATTTAGCAAGTTCAAAATATTACTAGGTTGGGGCTGAGGTCACGAATCAATAGGCATGAAAACAATACTAGGAAAAGGTATCTACGAATCACTTACGCGCATTGGCTGCTTCCAGAGTTTGCGCGTTCTCAACGGTCATCACGTAAGCTTGTCCGCGTCCTGGAGCAGTGGGGCAGTCCCTCACTTGATGTTCTGTCGATACACAATATAGACAGGCACCCAGTCTCTTCCTACAAACTTGCCAGGTGTGACCTTATTTTTGGCAAAAGTTGCAAGCAGCCGCTTGTTGGTTCTGTCCTTGAGCCTGGTGTTGGGGTGCTGGAGCTCGAGGGAGAGGACGCTGAGTTTGCTGCGGGGCCCTCTGCTGTTGTTGTTGTTGTTGAAATGGGCGTTTGTTGGGTCCTGTACTTCCAGTATCTCTTTCTCGCTTTAGCTTATGCCCCATGTCTCTCTCAACGCCTTGTGCCGCGCTTAAGATTTCCTCATAGGTGCGAGCTCGGCTGGTGGTGACAGCAAGGCGAATATCCGGAGACAGCCCTTTCTTGAATCTACGGGCTCTGTCCTCCGGGGTACGGACCATGTACTCCGCAAAGTGGCTTAGCCTGCTAAATTCAGCAGTATACTCATCAACAGACAGGGTACCTTGTTCCAGTCTTTCGAATTGGCTTTCGAGAGCTTCCCGAGCCACTTCGGGGTAAAATTTCTCCTTGAATAGTCTCTTGAAGTCCTCCCAGGTGAGGTCAGGAGCAGATAGTTGGGGTTCATCTCTGAACCAGGTCCGAGCTATGTCGAACAGTTGCAGGCTTGCGGACTCCACTTTGAGATCATCAGGAACCCGAGCAGTCTTCAGGAGTCTCTCTACGTTCTCTATCCATTCATCGGCATAGAGAATGCCCTCAGTTCCGTAGAATTCCAGGGGTCTAAAATTCTTAAAGTCCTTGGCACTTTCTGGCCTCTTTTGTGGTGACTCCCGGGTCCGAAGAGCTTCTGAAAGGCTGGTCCGTAGCAGGGCAGTTTGTTCCTTCTGGAATTCCACTAGTCCCTGGAACACTCCAAGTAGCTGTGCCCCATCTAGAGTAACTGCCGGAACAGATGGAGGCGGCGGGAGTGCAAGAGTCTCGGGCACATTCTGCTCAGCTGGTTCTGAGGTGCCTCCTACTGTGTTCCTTGTCTGGACCATTCTGAAAGATTAAGGGATAGGAAGATCAGAATAGAATACTTGGAAATCAAAGGCGATAGAAAAATTGAGCAGCAATGATATCAAGAATTGAAATAAGGACCCTATGCTGTGAATGAGCTTTTCCTAGAATCCTTAATCTTATTCCATACCCTGTCCTAAGGTATTACCCTATTTTAGGATAGGACCTGCATGGGCCACCATAAAAATGTGTCACGACCCGCACCCGGAAGTTCGGGCACGAGTGCATGGGTACGTCCAGCCTACGCCGCAGAGTCGGCGGTAGTACGCTGTCTAGGTCAAATCTATATTTACTAACTAGCTCATTCACAAATAACATTGGCAAGATAATAATGAGAACTGAAACTTAAGATTTGCAATTGAAATAAATGCGACCACAGATTCAAATATTTTAGTACAGCAATTCAGAATGAAATCGGGGACAAACCCGATTAATAAGATAAGAACAGAAACAAAAGATAGCTACTACTAGCTACTCTGCAGCAGGGGTCTCCTGGGTGGGTTCTGGCTCCTCATAGGTATCGTCAGTCCCCTCATAGAGACCATAATAAGTAGGGGCAAGATCCTCATCATCGCCTAAATCAACAGATCCAGTCAGGAAAGGAGCAAAGTACACAGTGCACAACAAGGTTAAACTAAATATTTATGACAATTAAATATTGAATATCATGTTAAGAAACTGCATAACAGAACATCATTATCTCAGAGTTAAAGTTGTAAGCAGGAATATAAGAAGACAGAAATAAATGAGACAGGGAATAAAACTACAACAGTCAGCAAGATATATAACAAGACCAGAAACTATCTGTGTGAACTAGTATTTATTTTTAGAATACATAGTTGGCATGTAGGGGTTTATAAGGCTAATTCGGCCGTCATGAACGGTTATTAAACAGGGAAAATCAAGATCCGGCTGAGGTACAGTCGTGTACCAACAGCTATTAAACATGACAAGGGGAAGGGTAAACTACATGCCTTCTAGGTATTCTCCCACCCGACATGAAAAATAAGACAGGAACTCCAATATTCAAGATATGAAATCCAGTATTTCTAACACTATGTGTAATCATCAAGGGTACATGTAAGGCAGAAAATTAATTATCACAATATATAAAGATTAATTTGAGGTGCAGGTACTTGCCTGTTGTTTGGATCTGATTAATATAGTTCTTGGGGAAATTTCCAGAGATGAGTCCAAAAGCTGAAATAGACATTACCATCACGCTCAGAAGATGTCAAATAGCTAGAAACGCCTGTCCTTGGGTCCAATTTGGAGACAAGGGCAAAAACGGCAGTTTCGGGCCAAAACGGGGTCCGCCGGTGGGCCCGCTTTGCACCGAAAAACGTGTCCGGGTCAAAGGTCTCCAAATTCACCAAACTTAGTGTCAACAGGTCAGGAACGCTGATACGAACTCAACGGAACTTTCAGATTTGGATTCCGATGAGCCGAACACAAAATCGCCCGTCGAGCGGGACCTGTGTGGCCCACGACACACGATTTCGTCAACGTTCTCAGAATCGAGCCAAACTTGATCCACAGGACCAGCGTATCGCTACGAGTCCGATGGCATAAGTTTCGTCTCGATCTGACGAGTGTACAAAAAGTTAGGGCAAATTACAGAAAAGTCGGATACGGGACGATGTCCGCGGATACGCGTTGATTCCGGTGTGCACGCACACCCGAATCAGCTTCCACGAAATCTCACACGTCCGTATCGACAACGCGCACGTATCTGTGAAGACCGCACGCGACCAAGTCGTCCCGTTTGGCGGGGCGCACTCAGTTCTGGGGTAAAACAGGGTCTGGTTTTTCCTTTTTTGGATCGCGGTGTGCGATCACCACAGGACGCGATGCCCCGAACAGTTTGTCCGGACACCGAGAGGGTTATACAGGCTTCACAACACAATTTGCGGAATCAAAAACAGAGCTACGAACAAAAAGTTACACGCACCTGAAGGGGACCCGAAAATCAGGGTCGAGTCGTGTCCGACTCGTGTCGGACACGCGGATTCGAAACCGAATTAGGGTTAGGGTTTGGGGATTCCTCGCCGGAGCTGGGCGGAGGGCGGCCGGGGCAACGTCGCCGGGCTCGGGGCACGCGGCGGAGGGCGGCGCGGCGTGGCTGGGGGCTCGTCGACGGCGTCTCAGGGCGGTCGGAGGCGGAGCTGCTGCTGTTTACTGCTGCGGCTGGTCTTCGTCGGGGTGTGTACGGCGGAGAGTCACGGCGCTGCGGCGGAGGAGACGAGGGGAAGGAGGAGGACCGCCGGCGCGGTGGCGGCGAGGGACTGGCTAGGGCGGTGGCTGGGTGGAGGCGTTGGCCAGGGGGGTTTTAAAGAGGGAGACGGTGGCGTCGAGGCCGGGGAAGGCGGAGGAGGATCCGGGGTCGGGGGCTACGTGGCCGGGCGGAGCGGAGGGGGCCGAGCGGAGCTGCGCCGGCGGCGGAGGCGGCGGCGCCGGAAGCGGAGGGGGAAAGGGTCGTGGGGGGTGAGGGGGACCCGGGTAGGGTCGGGTGCGGGTCTGGGGATCCGACCCGACCCGCTAAGGGGCTGGGCTCGGTGGGCTGGCTGGGTTCGGGTTCGGCCCAATGGGCCGGGCCGCGGGCCGCGGGCTGGGCCATGTGCTAGGGTTAAAAAATAAATAATATTAATAATAATAATAAAATATTTAATAAATAAACAAATAAATAAATAATTAAATAAATAGTTTTTAGGCATTTAAAAATAGGTCCGGGGTCCAATAAATTCCAGAAAAATTACCCTAAGTCCAGTTTTCCATTTTACACCCAAAAATATTATTTTCATGATATTTTAATATTATTTATTAACAATTAAAATCATTTAATAATTAAGAACATTGATTTTAATTTCAAAAAATTCCCAGAAAATTCTAGAAAATTGGAAAAAATCCAAGATTTAATAATTTTGAAAATTCAGGGGGTTTACAACGAAACATATGTAATCATCCGAATCTGCGCTCCTGCAAATACTCAAGAACAGATACACCTGGAAAGGGACCAGGTCCTCAGGGGGACGTAACAAGATACATAGAAGCAAGCCAATTTGAATACAGTAAACATGCATAATAGGTAGAAAATATGTAAATACGTTGTACAAGACAATCTATATGAATGCAAATGAGGACAACTTTTTGACGTATGGGCAAGGGTAGGCTACTCGATCTAAGCCTCACAACTCACACACCCATCTAGAACATCATCAGCCGACATACCGTGGGGGTAGCGACCCTTATGACTCCATCAATCGACATACCACGGGGGTAGCGACCATCGAACACGACCACCATAGTGCGTGCTAGTTAGTATGGTTTACCAGAGTGGTTAAAGCCCATACGCCTACTGATTGTCATCTCATGATACTAGGTGTCAAGTCTGTGTCAACATATCTAATATATAGTAATGACTGAACGAACTACACATGCAATAAATAAACAGAAATATAATAAATATACAGAAATATACTAAGCATGCAAAATACTGTAAGCAATTTGGCAAGGTATCTTGCTTGGAAAGAAAGTTGCAAGGTGTACTGTCCAGAAGTCAAGCACACAGGATCAGAAGCTATGGCCTCAGAACAAATATCTCCGGATGCTGAAATAGATATCACCAACGTTCCCAGAATAAGCAAAATAGCTAAAAATACTTCCCTTTCGTCCAATTTGGACACAGGGACAAAACGATAATTTCAGGTCAAAGCGGGGTCCACTTGTGGCCCACTTTGTACCGAAAAAACGTTCCAGTCTCTAAATAGGATAAATTATAGGTCAAAAAAACTCTAAATGTCAATACGAACCCAACGGTATGTCCAAATATGGATTTCGATTGGCCGAACACAAATTCGCCCAAAAAGTCAACCGTGGGCCCGCCAATTGGTGACTTGGTAAACTGTCTCAGAATTGTGTGAAAATTGGATCACAGGACCAGCGCGTTACCACGAGTCTAGTGGGACAAGTTTCGTCGCAATCTGACAAGCGTGCACAAAATGCGCGCGACTTTCACAAAAGTTGCGACACGGAATTTGTCCGCGGATACGGGCTGATTGTGATGCGCACACTCGTCCGAATCAGTTTCTGCAAACTCTCACATGTCCGGTTACGCTGCGCGCACCGCTTGGTACACTTGGTACACGACGGAGCGGTCCCGTTTGGCGGGGCGCGCTCCGTTTCACAACTTTTAGAAATTTAGAAAAAGTGTGTTCACGGGGTTTTCCAACGAATTTAATTCTATCTACAGCAGTTAATAATCTAGGATTATTTAACAGAAATTAAACTAGGTTAAGTGGTCTCCGCATACCAAAAAGAATTATCGAATTCGGATCTCTGTGGTAGGAGATACGAATCCGGGAACATAGGTGATCACCGCAGTTTCTGCTATCCCAGAAATTGGTCTTTTTCCGCCAACTTTGACGTTGTTTTCGCCTATGGTTACGCGTTGTTCGAGGTCTACTATTACACAGATAATGAAGAGGGTTAAGGGATGAGTGTACCGGTGAAGACGGGATAACGTTTGGTTGAGCGAGGCGACAGAAAACAACTCTGGAACACAGGTACCTCACTGCTGAATTCTGCAGTGCGCAGGTTCGGACGGCATGGCGCGGTTCTCCGGCTGCGGTGGCGGCGCTCCTTAAGTCTATATGGGAAGAGAAAGAGTTTAGGGTGATCTAGGGTTAGGGTTTTAGTTGAAACAAGTTAATATATATATATATATGAAAGGGAGAGAGGGTAGTACACGTTCGCGGGTGGCGTTTGGTTGGCTTGGCGCTTGGTGTGGGTTCTAATTAAAAGGGTGTGGGTCTGTGGGATTTTGCTAAGGGGGATGTGGGCTGCCACTTGTAGCTAAAGTCAGCGGATTTTCTTAATAGGCTAAGGCTGCTACAATTTGCAAGGGGCGGGTTGGGTGCATCCAGCGGGTAGGTGGGTTAGGGATCCATTAGGGATCCAATAGGAATAGTTTTTTTTTTAAATTAATGGTTTTTCTTTTCTTTTCTTTTTCCTTTATATATATATATATATATATATATATATATATATATACTCATAGAAAATCTAGAATTACACTAATGCATACCATTAAGATAGCAACTGCTCAAGGGGTCTACTACATGAAATAAATTCGGAAAAATTCCTAATGGCCCCATAAATCTCCTAAATTCACCAACCCCTAAAATAAAAATTAATAAAAATCTATTTCTCCTAATTAGCCACTAATTACTACAATTAAATTAATAATTAATAATTAAAAATTAATAGGATTTTTAGGATTATGGGTTTTACAGACAATATGAATAGCTGCAAGTGATAAAAGTAGATATACTAGCTAATGTGCCATAGAGTACAAGTTCATTATGTGATCGGTTAGGGTTGAACACGAATACAATATGGTAACTCGATTACACTTATGATATGTAACCAACATGTACACGAATACACTGGGCTTGATCACGTAACCAACTCCTACTCCCTCCATCCCCAATCAATACTCATGGATCCAATCATGACACATTACGAACACGAATATGGGCACACTGAACACGAGTAGGGTGTGTACACGAATATAAGCACACTGAACACGAGTAGTGTATGAACATGAAGTACAGGATAATCAATACCCGATACACACGATAAAATACATGTGAAGGAGTACCCGCCGAACACGGTAGGGGATAATATCCCATGACAGAATCCATTTAGTACTAGTCCGTGTAGCCACTGTGTCGGAATCAAGTAAACTATTCTAGAATAAGTGATATATACACTATCATAAAATAAAAAGTAACAGAGAGACGCACTTGCATGTGTTCAAGAACAATTGAAGTCAAACAGTGTCCGAATTGGTGTATCACAACCTATATATGTAATATTATATCAATACAAGGTTCTGAAATGAATACAAGTTAAACTAGTCTAATTCTAGGTTATTAAGCCATTTCTAGGTCAAAACAGTCAAACTAGGTCAATACTAAGTCAAACTAGTCAACCTAGCTATTTCTAGGTTGCATGAATCCATATCTAGGTTATTGGGTCCATACACTACGTATCTAGGCTATACTAGCAATATTGGGATACTAGAATATCAATACTAATAAGTATCACAAAATACACAATATGTAGTATATACACCATTTACCTTAGTTATTACTAAAACTAGGTGAATACCTTGGCTTTAAGCCATCTTGGTATACACTACCTAACCCTCTCTTGATACCCATACTAATACCTAGAGTGAATACCCAATATCTTGAGTTAAAATCATACCTTAACATTACCTTGGTATCCCTCGAGGTAAACTAGAGTTAATATTAACCCATGCTAATACCTATACTATATACTCTAATTAGTATATCACTAACTTAATAATTGATATTAAATACTAACTAACCCATATACATCTATCTAATAACTCATAATGATATTAACACTAATGTTTTACTATATAATACTAGTTAACTATATTAACTCACTCATAACATTAACAAATATATATATATATATCAGAAAATTTACTGTAGCGAAATAAATTTATATTAAATTTATGTAAACGAAAAAAAGTTTGTAAAATTTTGAAATACAGACAAAGTCCGCCAACAGTGTTGGCGAAAAACACAACAGACGTACACGTAGGCAGCAAAAAACTTAAAAAAAATTAAAGTGGACCCCACAAGCTAATTTTTGCCAACACTGTTGGCTAAAATTGGTGGGGGGCCAATTTCAGCCAACTGTGTTGGCAAAAATTGGGTGTGGGGGGCCATAGGTTCGGTTTGGTTGGTTTGATTGGTTTGGTTGGTTTAGTTTGTTTTATTAGTTTGTTTTAATTAGTTATGTTTTGATTTTATTTATTTAGTTTTGTTTTGTAATTAGATTTAAGAAAATTTATTTTAACAAAATAAAATTAAAATAAATTAATTGTAAAGAAAAATTTGGAAAAAATTAAAAAAAATGGTTTGGTTTATTTAGAAAATTGTAAAGAAAATGTTACTTAAAGAAAAAAACGGTTATTGCAATGTTTGATAAGAAAAAAAAAAGTAAATAAAGAAGAAAAAAATAAAATAAAAACTCGTATTTATTTGTGTCCTCTAATTTTATGTTTATTTTAATGGTTTAGTTTCTTTTATATGAAAAAAAAGAGAAAGTAAAGAAGAAAGACAAAACCAGATCAAATTTCAAATCCAAATAAAAATCAAACCAAAACAAATTTCAAATTTCAAACCGAAATAAAAAGCAAACCAAAATTCAAAACTAAACTAAATAAAAAAATCAAAATCCAAAACAAAACTAAATAGAAAAAAACTAAAAAAAAAACTTAAACATAACTAATTCAAAAAAACTAATAAAACAAACCAATTAATCAAACCAAACCAACCAAAACCACCCAACCGAACCCGTGCCCCCCCACCCAATTTCAGCCAAATAGTTGGCTAAAATTGGGTGGGGGGCCACGGGTTCGGTTGGGTGGATTTGGTTGGTTTGTTTTGGTTGGTTTGGTTTGATTATTTTGTTTTTTTATTAATTTTTTTCATAGTGGACATAAAATAATTAATTTAAATTTTTTCTAATATTTTTTGGAGGTCGAAATATCGTTTTAAATCCGTGAGCCCCCACACCCAATATAAATTTATTTTGGTACAGTAAATTTTAAATATTCGAAAATAAAATTACTGAAAGTAAAACTTGGAGGTCGAAACATCATTTTTTTGCGATTCTAAAAATTTTCAAAGTTTGTCAAACGGTGAAATGGTTTATCCCATAGTACTTTTCGATACGGTCATTTTGGCACAAATTGGACCTTGTTTCGATCTCTCAGTCAAAAGTTATGATACTTTAAAGTTTTAAATTTTATATTTTTGCCTGTAACATGTGCGTCTTGCTTCGGATAAAAAAAATTTCTACACGATTTGTGTTACTCTCGTCGAAAACATACAAATCGACTTATTGTTTAACTAAAAACGATTTCAAAACAAATAGTTATGGCCGCTCGAAGTCTGCTCGACGGCAGACGTAATATTCTTACGGCAGATTTTTATTATTATTATTATTATTTTAACGTCTGTTAACGGCAAAAAAATTAACGATAGGAATATAATATTAAAAAATATAAACGTCCAAAGGACGTTTTGATGCTTTTTTCGTAATTTTTTAAACTTTGATGCTTTAGATGGAATTTATATAAATTTTGATGCTCTGGATGCAAATTTCTGAAAAAAATATTTCTAAATTTTTCTTTACAATTTTGCTTATATATGGACCCTCGCATGCTACCTTTGCCTTGTGCAAGTAGACCCCACTATGCCTCGAGTAGATTGCTATATACTCTTCGTAGTATATTGTTCACTTGTTTATACTGCACGTCCCTAGATTTATGTCGCTCGGTATGTTCCTTTACGGTTTTACTCCTCGCTTTACCTTAGACCCATGACAAATGCAAATGCTTATGTTTTCATAAATGCATGCTTGTCTGCTTATATGTAGTCTGTACTCGTTGTCTCAATTAAATTCTTGTCACTTATATGCACGCCACAATTTATTGTACTTCACTATATGTGATCCACTCAGTCGAGGCAGAAAGGCTATCAAGATAGTCGTTTCGAGCCAAGTATAGAATATTGAAAGTATTCGAAATCGTTAGGTTGCCAAGGCATTTCCCGAACTAGGCGACTACATCAATGGACAGATAAGCAAGATAACATCATAATATCTCTGGAAATCAATACTCGTTCTGTACAGAATCTGACGGCTCGGGGAGTTTATACTGTACTGATTGAATCTGAATCTAAATCTGTAACTGTATTTGTACCTGCGAGAATCTGGAAGAACTTGAGGATACGTATGGTCACGGAAAACTTGTGCACAAGGTAGATTTTTGAATCCAGTTTCGCGGACGGTCGTCGGGGCGCTAGGGCCGATTCGGTCTAGACGGAACCATCTGGTAGTCGTATGTTTCAGCGGGATGGATGCAATGCCCACCATATTATATTTTTGCTTGCACTCCATCCTCGACCTTGAGACTACACCGTCCACAATGGAATTCTTACCAGTGACCTTCTGTTCATATAGATTAAGTTGATTGCGGCAACCCGCATGCGAGTCATTACATTGTAAGTGACTGCTCTATATAACACACATGTACCTATCACTGCAACAGAAACACCTGAACGATATGAATATGATACACTTGTACATATGGAACACTTTAATATCTTCTGCAACACACATTAGTAATTCGTATAACTCGTCCACCCGAAACATAATCTCATCCACTAAACTTGTGTTTGCATATGTTATTTGCCCCTGGATTCATTATATATTCGTGCTTGATTTAACTTGGTTTGCCTTGGACAAGAAAGGACAAATGGTAAGTTGGCAAGTCTCGCCGTGTTCCTTTATATCGCACGGCGCACTGCCACACGAGTTAGGTTATTCATCATTGCCATAAAACTGATCCTAAGGCAAGACTAGAAAGATAACTTAATAGATGGTACACGAAATCTATATAACGTGTTTGGATTTGTCGAGCGGGTGGGAAGCCTCTCCACCAGTGCATTCATGTACTGATAACCCACCAGATTGCTTGTAGGGTGCGGAAGAACCTCGTTTAGTGCGGATGTCTCCTTCATGCGTGCTAAGGCTTGGAGTTCACTCTGGAGCCTTGGAGCATTGCGTCCGGAACTGAAGCACATATACAAGACATAATGTTGGAACATCATTTATGTATCATTCCACAATGTAGCCACTTGGCATGCTTTTACTGTTTCGGAGAGTGAGGCTTGAGCGACTTGTAATCTCGGCTTAGTGCCGCTTGTAAGACTTGTTCAATATCAATAAAGAGTTTGTTTACTTCTATACTTGTGTCATTCAATGCTTCCGCTATTGACGACTCTGTGAACTTGTTACCAATCGCCTATGCATTTATTATTCTGCTGCACTCAGACAATCTGTGCGACTCTGTGGCTTGGACATCTTACCGCCTATTCGGACCTTGGCCTTGCACGGACGCGGCTTACATGCCCATATGGGTCAAGCGATCGTCCCGCGGGAGCGCTGGCTCGGTGATTCGTGCCCAGCGGGGACAGCTGATTGCCTGCGGGAAATTGGGGCTGACACGGCCTTCTCTATGAAGGATTTGGGTGCAACAAAAACTATTCTTGGAATGAAGATCAGCCGAGAGAGAGAGAGAGAGAGAGAGAGAGAGAGAGAGAGTCCAAGCTGCTACACTTGTCCCAAAAGAAGAACATTCACCAGGTACTTCAGCGTTTCGGGATGGACGGGTCGAAGAAAGTGAGTAACCCCCTTGCGGCTCACTTTTAAGTTCACTGAGGAGCAGTGTCCATCTACCGAGGACGAGAAGGAAGATTTGGAGCGGGTTCCATAAGCCTCAGCTGTGGGGAGTCATATGTATGCTATGGTGTGAACAAGGACAGACATCGCTCACACAGTTGGCACAGTTAGCAGGTATACTTCCAATCCTGGAAGGGTACATTGGAGTGGGGTCAAGTGGATTCTACGATATCTTCAGGGCACTGCCGATTGGAGACTTTCTTTTGTGGTAACGAGCCGAAGCTGGTTGGGTATACCGACGCCGATATGGCTGGAGATGTTGTCACGACCCGCACCCAGTATAGGGGCACGAGAGCGTGGGTACGTCCAGCCTACGCCACAGCGTCGACGGTAGAACGCTGTCTAGGTCATGTAACTATCTAATCAATCTCACATGAATGTCCAACTCCATAAGGAGACATGGATATCACAAAATAATGCTGGAAATACTCAATCACATAAACTAAAGCATGATGAAATATCGAAGCAAGCAAGCAATGATATGCACTTCTTTACTCTTGACACACCCAAGTATCATCCATTAAATTGAATATCATGCTCCATTAATCTTAACCACAATTCTTTGATGCTTAATTGTTACATATAACCACCAACTACATGAATTCATGACTATCCGAAACTGGCATGCTGACTCTGATACTAACTCTTGGAACCATCACTGGTACTCTTTTCTCCTTCTTCTACTAATAGTACCAATACTAACCATAATAACACATATTATAGAACTATTGCTACGAGGTACTATGCTATGGGTTAACTCTAGATTGATTCCTTCTGCTCACATGTCTAACTAAGAAGCACTTACAACTAACAAGTCACACTCAGTCAACACTAACACAAGACACAGACAAAATTGTAAGTCACTTATTATCATACTAACAAGGAATCCTCAAGGAAAAGAAGCTCAAAAATGAACTGGATTGAGGACTAAAGGTATTCCTACTTCTAGCAAACAAAAGGACGATGGAATAAAGTCCTGTAATAACATAAATAGATAAGTGTTGAGATGATACTTTAAGAACCAATTTAAGATACAACCTGATAATCATACACGTCTGTCCGAAATTATGACACTTAGAATCCTCGCCACGCCAGTAAGCATAGGTGTGATAAACGACAGGTTCCGTAACTAAAGTATGCAACCCTATAATCATGTCATCTAGAATCTTTGCCACGCCAACCGGTATGGCTGCGAAAGACTCTAAATTTCATAACTAAAGTATGTACATCCAAGTCAGGTTCATACGTTCTCGTTACGACAGCTAGTATGGCTGCGATAACTCTAGGTTCCATAACCAAGGTAGACATTTTTTTTTACCTTTTTCGCTGTTCTCATCAACATATATCATCAGATGATATCGTAAATTCTAGTCCGTAAAATTTATCTCGATAAAAATCAAACTCAACAACGACACCAAGAGTTTAAATTTAACAACTGGTCAACAAGAATCAAACTCAACAATGATACCAAGATTTTAATTTAATAACTGCTCAATAAGAATCAAGTTCAATAACAACAAGCGAGAGCGGACGAAAACAAGGAAAAAGATTTAAATTGGAAATTGTAATAAGATTCTCAAGGGGTCATCCCAGGAATCTCTCAAGAATTTGTGATTGAGTATCCTCTCTCATCCTAGTATCCTATGTCCTATATTCTATAGCAGGCATGCAGTAGTACAACTAAGATGTCGCACTACCACGACATCGTACAACTTGTGAAGTCAGACCTGTGTGGGCCACCACTAAAAATAAAAATGTGTCACGACCCGCACCCGGTATAGGGGCACGAGAGCGTGGGTACGTCCAGCCTACGCCGCAGCGCCGGCGGTAGAACGCTGTCTAGGTCATGTAATTATCTAATCAATCTCACATGAATGTCCAACTCCATAAGGAGACATGGATATCACAAAATAATGTTGGAAATACTCAATCACATAAACTAAAGCACGATGAGATATCGAAGCAAGCAATAAAATATAAGACAAGTCTAACGACAAAAATAACCATACCTGCAATCAGTAACATCTAATTCCCCAAGTGTGTCAGAAACAAGTCCACTATGTCACAGTCTGGAAAATATATCCAGTCTAGATTGGAACAAAAATACACCTCTAACAGCATTTCCACATATATTGATCCAAACTATAATACAGTGTAAAAAAATACAGACAGATATAAAAACTAGCAAGAAGGAATACTGACGAGCATGGATATACTGGAAACAGAAACACTGGAATAAGGAATACTGGAGCATATAATGTACATCTAGAAATGAAATAGAAATCCAAGTACATGCTAGAATAATGAACTGGTATGTAAAGGTGTACAAGAACAAAACTAGAACATGTGGGGAGGCTAGATCAATACACTAGAGATACATGTCAAGAATAATCTAAGTGTGTGAAATATCAGCATATCATGTGATTAGCTTGGGACTGAGAAAACTCATTATATTGGTTAGCGATCATCCCTGAGGTCAGGCTAATCCATCCGGATAGCTATGATGCGAGTAATAGTCAGGCTAACCATATATAACAGTGATGAAGCATGTAATGGTAAGGCTGCATCGACGTGAGGCGTGGGTGAGCTATGATGCATGTAAGGTTGGGTATGATCACATAAGCTACTAATATTTCCTCATTTTTCCCCCAGCTAGCACGATGGATTCCCGATCACGACTCCTCGTGACAGGTCTCAATGATACCAACTCGTGTAAAGAACAGTGTCATAGTCATGTATGCTATACAACAAGAGTTATAGAAATAATCAACATAAGGGAAACTGTCAGAGAATGTACTCGCCTGGGGTCCTTAGCTGGTAACACCAATGTCCTGTTCCAGAATACCGTCTGGATGATCCAACAGTCCTATAGATCTATGATAAATATAATATTTGTATCAGATGCTACACTAACACAATCATATACATCGAACTCAGGGCTGTGCCAGGTATGACACTAGTCAACTAGGGTCAAGTGCGTCAAGTTGCACGGCGTCGCGTCTGTAATTCTGTGAATTCAGACAGTCGATGATACGGTCCTTGCCAGTATGTCAGTGTACATATGGCAGTCTGCTATCATACTACATGGGCACAGGTTAGGGTGGCTACGGGGTATTCGTAATCACATTAGGGTCATCTAGTACGTGGGCATATAATACCTATTATTATTTATTATAAACATTAATTCCAACTAATTATAATTATAATAGATATATGCATTTTAATATACTTAATAGAGCTTATACTATATATATATATATATATATATATATATATATATATATATATATATATATATATATATATATATATATATATATATATATATATATATATATATATATATATATATATATACGTATACATATACATTCATTCTTATTAATCGTAGCATATACATTAATATCCATTGGTATATATATGTAACCCAATTTATTACATAAATAATAAATACAAGTATATAATTAAATACATACATTATATATTAAACATACACTATACATATACATTAATTTAATTATACTAGTATACATTTTATTAAATGCATATTATGTGAAAATAACCAATATACATACATATACATTAATTTATATGAATACATATGTAATAATACGTATGAATACATATGTATATTACATGGATTTAACTTAACCAAAAGAAGGAGGGAAAGAGGAAGAGGGAGGCTCACCGGGGTCGTGACCGGAGTCGAAGGTGGAGCTGTGGGTGGCTCCGGGGTGTTGCTGATGGTGGTGGAGGCTCTAATGGGGAAGAGATGGCCGGAGGGAGCTGCTGTAGGTGACGAGCTGGGCTCCGGCCGAGATCGACGGAGTTAAAAGATGGTGGTACTGTGAAGTGGTCGGGGGAGGATGGCCGGACTGAGGGGGAGGCTCTGGATGAGTCGGGATCTGGTCGGAACGTCGAGGACGAGGCTCTGGTCGAGCTTCGGCGTGGATGCGATGCTACTCCAGCGAGAGGGACTGCTCGGAGTCGATGGAGCTGCTGCTCCGGCATTGTGGAGTCGGGTCTCCATGATGGACGAGGCGGGTGAGGATGGTGGTTCTGGATCGAGGCAGAGGGGATTGGCCGGAACTCGGGCTCAAACGGTGGTCGGAGAGGGAGCTGGAAGGAGCAGGCCGGGGTTCGTGGAGATGATTGCACTGGTGGTGGTGGTGGTGTGAGGGAATGCAGGAAAGGATGGCCGAACTGCTGGAGATGCAGGGCAGAGGGAGATGGTACGGGGTGGCCGAAGTAAGTTCGGCGGTGAAGAAACCGCCATGGCCGCTGCAGGGAAGAGTCGGGAAGGGAGGAGCAGTCAGAGTTTGGCCGGGGAGATGACCGGGTTCAGCTGCACGGCTTGGTCGAGGGATAGGATCCGTCTCCGGCGAGGCACTGTAGCTTTCAGTCGAGGAGAGATGGCCTCCGGTGGGGTGCTGCTCGGGTCCGACGGAGGAGTCGTGCCGGAGGTGATCAGCTCGGGGTGAGGAGCAGGCTGAGCAGGTCGAACGGGCTGGAGGTTGAAGGAGGGTGGTGGTTACTTCATTTTGGTGTGGGTGATGGTTTGTATTTGTGAAGAAAATAACATGGAGAGGGTGGGTTTTTGTATGTGGGAGGATGATGTGACCCCCTAGGAATTAGGGTCGCCCAATTATTGGGATGGGGTTACTTTGGGAAGAGGGTTGAGATTTTATGTAAGGGGTTGAGTGGTGGGGATGGCTCCATTTTAAATGGAGGGCCATGATTTAACATGGAAAAAAATACAACAAAAAGGAGGAGAGAGAGAGAGGTTGGGTTGACTAGTCAAAGATAGGGGTTAGTTTTCTTCATTTGGGTTAAACCAATAGGATGGTGACACATCATTGCAATTTTGTAATTAAGTCCCCAACAATTAGAAAATTGCACATAAGTGGGTTTCTTGATTTAATTAATTAAAATTAGATACACTTGGCGTTCAAGAATTAATTAGGAGTACATGGGGCCAAAATTAGGTCGGGGCATCGATATCATTAGTGAAGAAGACTCGGAACAAAATATTACCCTAATTTGGGTTGCACAAAAAATGGGTCGAGGTTGTCCCCAATTTTGATTGGAACGCACAACGATACAAAGTTAGAATTTATTCAGAATTTAAATAACGTCCGCTGTCACGCCCCAGTCCCAAAATACCGAGGGACCAGACACGTGGCAATGGCCAGCAGCATGCACCGATGGACAAACCCAATTTAATGGATCCATCAGGGCGTGCTTAAGTTGTAAAACAAAGTCTACGACAACATGGCACAACTAATCTCATCCACACAAGATAAAATATGATCCACAGATATAAGAATGTAAATCATCGACCAGTCTCAACAAAGTACTTCGGGAAACAATCCGATAAAATCTGATACAATGGTTCAACAGACCAAAATATAAATGACTGAATAAAGTAAAAACTGAGCATGTAACATGGATGCTCAGGAAAAGTCTTCAGCAAGCACCTCGTCCTCGGGTGTCGGTACAGCTCATGTATCTGCTTCTACTCCTGCTACTGCTGTTGTCCCGTATACCTCGGGATAAATCTCGTCTGCAAATCCTGGGTACATAATCCGGATCCAGGTCCTCAGGGGACATAATAAGGTACAGATAATACAAGCCAAAATAAATGTAGTACAGCAAATAATGAAATTAATAGGGTAAGCTATATAACCATCTATGTGAAATGCAAGATGAGAGCATCATGAGTACTCAGGCTGAGCCACTACAAGCTCTGTGTCGGGGAGCCGGTAGCAGTAATAATGAGTAATGGGCCAAGCTCGGGTTTCAGAGTCTTGTGCCTCACAGTAGTAGGGGATATATATGTAATCAGCCTGTAGCCTGTGTGTCTCTCCCCACCCAATGTAATCACACGTCTCAAGTCCATAACGTCTCATGTACATGGCACGCAAGATCATAGCTAATGCAGTAAGTCATAGAGTATCCAAGAGTATAATGTCTATGTCAGAAATCTGTATCCTATACAGAATCATCATGAATATCTAAAAAAGATCCTGTCATAAATAGTGTCAAGTGTCCTGGGTATAATGTACTTGATAAGACAAGTACGAAAATGTAAAGGGGTCACGAATGTCCATCTCTAGATGACATACACAACTCTGCGTACAGTGTTGGCACCCGACTAATAATCGGACGCTAAGTAAGTCACACGGTCCTAGGTTAAGCATGCACAGCAATATAAATAAGCAAGAAAATTTGCAAAAGAACTGTAAAGGTGGCAAGGTATACTTGCCCACTGATGTATAACTAAGTCAAAAAAATAAGTAGCAAAGCTGCAGGGTTTGGCAAGGTACACTTGCCTGGGGTTTGAATATCAACAGTTGTCCCTATATCAATGGATCCTGTAGGTACTCCTCCAAAACCTGTAATAAATATCACCAACAGTCTCAGAAGATATCAAATAGCTAGAAACGCCTGTACTTAAGTCCAATTTGGACACAAGGGCAAAAATGATATTTCCGGGTCAAAGCGGTGTCCACATGTGGGCCACTTTGCACCGAAAAGCGTATCAGGGTCAAAGGTCTCCAAATTTATCAAATTTAGTGTCAACAGGTCAGGAACGATGGTACGAACCCAACGAAACTTCCAAAATTGGATTCCGATGAGCCGATCACAAAATTGCCCGTCAAGTGGAGTCGGTAGGGCCCACGATACGCGATTTTGTCAACGTTCTCAGAATCGAACCAAACTTGGGTCACAGGACCAGCGTATCTCTACGAGTCCGATGGCGTAAGTTTCGTCTCGATCCAACGTGTGTACACAAAGTTACAGCGTATTCCAGAATCAGCGGATACGGGACGTTGTCGGCGCATACGCGTTGATTCCGGTGTGCACGCACATCCAAATCAACTTCTGCGAAATCTCGTACGTCCGTATCAATGGCGCGCACATTTTGGTAAAGACCGTGTGCGACCAAGTCGTCACGTTTGGCAGGGCGCACTCAGTTCCGGGGTAAAATAGGGCGTGGGTTTTCCTGTTTTTGGATTGCGGTTTACGATCACCACATGATGCGACACACCGAGCGGGTTGCACGGGCATCGAGAGGGTTATACAGTCTACACGTTGAAACTGACAGAACGGAAAATGGAATCACGAGGAGAGAGAACGGGTTACCTGAACAGGGCTCCGTGAACCGAAGATTTTCTGTGTCCGGGTGACTGTTTCGTGTCCTGCCCGAGTCGGATGTGTCCTGGTGCAGAGAGCGGCCATGTCCGCTGAGTCGGAGCTAGGGCAGCGGGCGGCCGGCCTAGGGCTTGCGGAGAGTTGGCGAGGCGAGCGGGGAGGCGCTCGCGGGCGGCAGCGGCGAGGTCGGGTGGCAGCGGCGAGGTCGGCTGCTGCCGCTGTAGCTCGTCGGAGTGGATCGGGGCTGCGGGGGTGGCTGGGAGCATGTCTCGGGCGGAGACAGGCGGAGCAGTCGGGGCGACGGGTTGTTGGTGGAGCGGGAGGAGGAGAGGAACGGGCGGTGGTCTTAGGGTTCAGGCGGAGTCGTCTGTGGAGTCGGTGATCGGCGGGGATGAGTCGGGGAAGACGACGCTGGAGATGATGGAGCGGGAATGACGGCGAGGCAGTCGGGGGAGGTCGACGATGAGGGATTCGAGCGGGGAGCGAGGAGCGGGAGAGGGATCTGGAGAAGGCGGCTGGGGCTGGGCACGAACGTCGAGGGGGGTTTTATACGCGCGCCGCCGGGTCGGAACGGTGTTTCCGACCCGAATTGGGATTAGGGTTTGGAATCCGGGTTTCGGGTTTGGGTCGGGTTTCATGGATCCGACCCGACCCGACCCGCTATGCTGGGTTGGCTTGGTTCGGTTCAGTCAGCGGTTTGGTTCGGTTTATTTTGGTTCAAGTGAACCGGGTTCAGTTGGTTTGGTTTATTTCAAATAAATCGGATTTAATTCTACGATAGTTTTTAGGGCTTTAAAAATGATTTCGGAGTCCAATAAATTCATAGAAAATTATCCTATGTCTGGTTTTCCATTTTACACCATAAAATATTATTTCCATAATATTTTATCATTAATTATCAGCATATAAAAATCTTTTAATCATAAATTCCTAAGTTTTAATTCCAGAAAAATACCAAAAATTGGGAAAAATTATATTAAAATATTCTGAAAAATTAGGGTATTTACAATCTACCCCCCTTAAGAGGATTGCGTCCTCGCAATCAAAGAATGAACTACTAAAGGAAAGAACTATGGAAATTTCAAGAATGTTAGGTGATAACTGCATCCGCGAATAAGTGAGGATAACGCTGGCGCATACTATCCTCCCGTTCCCAGGTCGATTCGCCAGGAGAATGATGTTTTCAAGCTACATGAACCAGTCTAATTGTCTGTCCTCGTAATGTCTTCTCACTGTAGTCGAGGATGTCAACTGGTTGTTCTTCATATCTCAAGCTAGGGCCCACTGCGATCTCTGAATGATCGACTACGTGACTTGGGTCGGTCACGTACCTTCTCAGCTGTGAGACGTGGAATACGTCATGCACTCCCTCTAAGGATGGAGGTAACGTTAGACGATAAGCGACCTCACCAATGCGCTCTAGGATATCAAATGGCCCGATATACCGCGGGCTCAACTTGCCTCTGCTCCCAAATCTGATAGTACCACGAGTGGACGAGATCCTCAAGAATACGTGCTCTCCTTCTTTGAACTCTAGGGGACGTCTGTGTTTGTCAGTCCAATGCTTCTGTCTGTCCTGAGCTGCTCGAAGATGATTCTGAATTTGTTTTACCTTCTCCACTGTCTGCATTATCAATTCTGGACCCAGTATTTGACGTTCACCAACGTCACTCCAACATATTGGCGATCTACACTTTCTTCCGTATAATGCCTCGAATGGTGCCATCTGAATGTTGGCCTGATAACTGTTGTTGTAGGAGAACTCCACTAAGTGCAAATGATCTTCCCAAGATCCTTCGAAGTCTAGCATATACGATCGCAACATATCCTCCAAGATCTGAATGGTGCGCTCCGATTGACCATCTGTCTGTGGGTGGTAAGATGTGCTGAATTTGAGTCTGGTGCCCAGACTCTCTTGCATGCTTCGCCAGAAATGAGATGTAAATCTCGAATCTCGATCCGATACAATACTAACTGGCACTCCATGTAATCTGACGATTTGTCGTATATACATGTCGGCTAGTACCTCTGTGGACTGTCCAACTCTAAATGGCAAGAAGTGTGCCGATTTAGTGAGTCTATCTACGATAACCCATACCGCATCTCTTCCGCTGGGGCTCCTTGGAAATCCTGTGATAAAATCCATCGTGATATGTTCCCACTTCCATTCTGGTATAGAAAGAGGCTGTAACATACCTCCAGTCCTCTGATGCTCGGCCTTTACTTGTTGACAGACTAAACATTTAGCCACAAATCTTGCAATCTCCTTTTTCATTCCATGCCACCAGTAATACTGCCTCAGGTCTCGGTACATCTTGGTTCCTCCTGGGTGAACAGAGTACATAGAGCTATGTGCTTCAGTCATTAACTCCTGTCTCAATTCTCCATTTGGAACATACAGACGATTCCCAAACCGTAATGTCCCGTCTTCATGTATGCGAAGTCTTGTCTGCATGCCTGCCTCTGTCCTCTCTTTGAGTCTTCGGAATCTAGCATCGGTGGGCAATGCCTCTTTAATTCTTTCCACAAGTGACGACTTAACTTCGAGATTAGCTAGCACGCCACTCTGTCCTGGTAAAACAACCTCTATCTGAAGCTCCTGTAGATCTCTCAATAACTCCGGCTGCATCGTCAAGAAATAAGCCGTAGGCTTCCTGCTGAGTGCGTCTGCTACGACATTCGCCTTTCCCGGATGATACTGCAGATTTATATCAAAGTCTACCATCAATTCTAGCCAGCGTCTCTGTCTCATGTTGAGCTCTTTCTGAGTATATACATACTTCAGACTCTTGTGATCAGTAAAAATTTCTACCTTCTCTCCATATAGATAGTACCTCCAAATCTTCAGTGCAAATATAACTGCTGCTAGCTCCAGATCGTGTGTTGGGTAGTTCTTCTCGTGGACCTTCAACTGTCTCGATGCATAAGCAATAACTTTGCCATGTTGCATCAAAACACATCCTAATCCACTACCTGATGCATCACTGTAAACAACAAAACCTCCTGACCCTGAAGGAAGAGTCAAGACAGGTGTTGTTGTCAATCTTCTCTTCAATTCTTCAAAAGCCTTCTGGCAGTCTTCTGTCCATGTAAACTCCTGGTCTTTACGTGTCAACTTCATCATAGGCTCCGCGATCCTTGAGAAATTTTCTACAAATCTTCGGTAATATCCCGCAAGTCCGAGAAAACTTCTCACCTCTGCAACTGATGTAGGTGTAGGCCAAGTCTCTATTGCCGCAACTTTCTCCGGATCAACTGAAAGTCATTCTCCTGAGATGATATGTCCCAAGAAAGGTACTTTATCCATACAAAACTCACACTTACTAAGTTTGGCATATAACTTTTCTTGTCTCAAGGTCTCTAACACGATTCTGAGATGCTCCTCGTGCTCTTCGTGGCTCTTGGAATATATTAGAATGTCGTCAATGAACACAACCACAAATTTATCCAAGAACTGATGAAAGACTCTGTTCATCAAACTCATAAACACTGCTGGCACGTTGGTTAAACCAAACGACATTACCAAGAACTCTTAATGTCCATACTTGGTCCTGAAAGTTGTCTTCGGTATATCCTCCTTCCTTACTTTGATCTGATGATAGTTGGATCTAAGGTCAATCTTCGAGAATACCCTAGCACCACTTAATTGATCGAATAGATCATCAATACGTGGTAAGGGATACCTGTTCTTGATGGTCACAGCATTTAGTGCCATGTAGTCAATGCACAACCGTACTGTTCCATCCTTCTTTGGCACAAATAATATGGGTGCTCCCCAAGGTAAAACACTGGGCCGGATAAAACCCTTCTCCAAAAGATCATCAACTTGTTCCTTCAACTCCACTAACTCCTTAGGTGCTAGCCGATATACTGATGAAGTGATAGGCTATGCTCCTGGAGTTAAGTCTATTATGAATTCTATCTCCCGATCAGGCGGTAAACCTGGAAGATCATCAGGAAATATATCCACAACTCAGATATGACTCTTGGGTAACCTGTCTCCCCTTCTACAGATAGTACCCTAAGAGTAGGCTGAACTCCTTGCTCTACAGCTCCCCGAAGAAACTCAAATTCTGGATATCCAGGCGGTCTAAATATAACCCGTCCAAGTCGGCAATCAAGAGTCGCATGGTACTGACTTAACCAGTCCATACCAAGTACAACATCATAATCCGGTATGGAAAAGATCAGAAATTGAGCTCGCATCTCTCTTCCACAGACTACTACAGAACATGATCTACAGACGTCACTAACTGGGATAATTCCACCTCCCGTAAGAATTCTCTTCATCTTCGGAAGGGGTACGGTAGCTACTCTATGGGTGACTACAAAGCTAGCTGCTATAAATGAATGCGATGCTCCAGAATCAAATAAAGCTACAGCTGGTAATGAAGCTACTAAAATAGTACCTGCGATAACCTCTTCTGCGGTAGCTTCCTCTTCAACGGCCAATGTAAATGCCTGGCCTCGTCCCTGAGCTTGGCCTCTCTACTGCTGAGCCTGCTAAAATAGAGCTGCCTGTGGTGCCAGTGGTGGTCTCTGCTAATTTCCTCTTGGAACTGGTGGTCTGACTCCTCCAACTCCTGTCTGCGGTGCTCCTACTGCTGGATAAACTGGTCATGGTGCAGGTAAAGCTAGTCTTGGTGCTCCCTCTCTGCGCTCGGTGCAGTCTCTGGTTTGATGCTGGTTGGATCCGCAAGCCAGGTATAGTCCTAACTTGCGTCTGCATTCTCTCTCAATATGACCTATCTTGCCGCAGTGGTGACAAGTAGGGAGAGATATGGCCCTGTGTGCTGTTCTCTCTGGCATACTCCTCGGGGACCGTTTTGCAGAATTCCTATGTGTTGTCCTGGATGGTGCTGATGTGATTGGCCTCTTCAGATTTGACTCCCTTCTAGTAACGCGCTCCATGCGTCGTGCTGCTGCAAGGACGTCGGTATATGATGTAGGTGCGACCGATCCAATCAACCTCTGGAGCTCGAACTTCAGTCCGTCAAAGAACTTCTCAGCTTTTTCTTCCTCTGTCGAAATCAAGGTTGGTACGAAGCGACTGAGACGAATAAATTCTGCGTTGTATTCTTCCACTGTTATATTGCCTTGGATAAGGCGGTTGAACTTGTCTCTGTGCTCCGACCGTGCAACTGCTGGAATATACATCTCTCGGAAGAGTCTGGAGAACTCTTCCCAAGTGACTCGGTCCTGTCCGAGCCTTCTCTCTTCTGATAACCACCAATGATGTGCATTTTCAGTCAACTGCATTCTGACCGCAGTCATCCATTTCTCTCTCGGAAGTTCAGCTGCTTCCAACTGGTGATGTATGTTCGTAAGCCATTCGTGAACTTCTGTTGGCCCCTCTTTGCCAGAAAAGGTACGAGACTTGAGCTGACAAAAATTGGTGATAGATCCCTTCGCTGATCACCTCGCTGGTGGGTTTGCCTGTTCCATTGCTGATACTAGGCTGGTTCTCAAATACTCTGCCTCGTGACGCTGAGCCTCTTGTTGAATCTGCTGCTGGGCTTGCATCATGGCATATATCATCTGAAACATCTGTTGCCCGTCCATGGCTTGCCCTGGCTGAAAAACTGGCATCTGTGGAGTGAACTGTGACGGAGGTGGGATGTCATCACGTCGGAACCTTGGATTAGGCTGCCGGTTTGATTGCTTTGCGATGTTTGTCCTCCATTTCCTGGTGTCACTTCGTCTATATAAGTAACCACAGCGTCGTGTGGCGTATCCAAGGGATTCTCATCTCCGTTCCTGGGATCCATTACTCTGCAACCAAAAGATAAACTATAAGAATGCTCAGAGGAATCAACACAGGATGCAAATCAAGTAACAATTTCGAGTTTGATATAGAGTTCAAAAATGGTTCAAATAATGGATGAGATCCTATAACTTATCCTATCCTTAGGGCAAGCTTGTTCGGTCCCTAAGTTGAAACCGAACGATTTAGTCGTAGACCTGCATAGGCCACCACAAAAACCATGTCACGTCCTAGTCCCAAAATACCGAGGGACCAGACACGTGACAATGGCCAGCAGCACGCACCGATGGACAAACCCAATTTAATGGATCCATCAGGACGTACTTAAGCTATAAAACAAAGTCTACGACAACATGGCATAACTAATCTCATCCACACAAGATAAAATATGATCCACAGATATAAGAATGTAAATCATCTACCAGTCTCAACAAAGTACTTCGGGGAACAACCAGATAAAATCTGATACAATGGTTCAACAGACCAAAATATAAATGACTGAATAAAGTAAAAACTGAGCATGTAACATGGATGCTCAGGAAAAGTCTTCAGCTAGCACCTCGTCCTCGGGTGTCGGTACAACTTATGTATCTGCTTCTGCTCCTGCTACTGCTGCTGTCCCATATACCTCGGGATAAATCTCGTCTGCAAATCCTGGGGACATAATCCGGATCCAGGTCCTCAGGGAACATAATAAGGTACAGATAATACAAGCCAAAATAAATGCAGTGCAATAAATAATGAAATAAATAGGGTAAGATATATAACCATCTATGTGAAATGCAAGATGAGAGCATCACGAGTACTCAGGCTGAGCCACTACAAGCTCTGTGTCAGAGAGCCGGTAGCAGTAATAATGAGTAATGGGCCAAGCTCGGGTTTCAGAGTCTTGTGCCTCACAGTAGTAGGGGATATATATGTAATCAGCCTGTAGCCTGTGTGTCTCTCCCCACCCAATGTAATCATACGTCTCAAGTCCATAACGTCTCATGTACATGTCACGCAAGATCATAGCTAATGCAGTAAGTCATAGAGTATCTAAGAGTATAATGTCTATGTCAGAAATCTGTATCTTATACAGAATCACCATGAATATCTCAAAAAGATCCTGTCATAAATAGTGTCAAGTGTCCTGGGTATAATGTACTTGATAAGACAAGTACGAGAATGTAAAGGGGCCACGAATGTCCATCTCTAGATGACATACACAACTCTGCGTACAGTGTTGGCACCCGACTAATAATCGGACGCTAAGTAAGTCACACGGTCATAGGTTAAGCATGCACAGCAATATAAATAAGCAAAGAAATATGCAAAAGAACTGTAAAGGTGGCAAGGTATACTTGTCCACTGATGTATAACTAAGTCAAAGAAATAAGTAGCAAAGCTGCAGGGTTTGGCAAGGTACACTTGCCTGGGTTTGAATATCAACAGTTGTCCCTGTATCAATGGATCCTGTAGGTACTCCTCCAAAAGCTGTAATAAACATCACCAACAGTCTCAAAAGATATCAAATAGCTAGAAACGTCTGTCCTTAAGTCCAATTTGGACACAAGGGCAAAAATGACATTTTTGGGTCAAAGCGGTGTCCACATGTGGGCCACTTTGCACCGAAAAGAGTGTCAGGGTCGAAGGTCTCCAAATTCGTCAAACTTAGTGTCAACGGGTTAGGAATGATGGTACGAATCCAACGAAACTTCCAGAATTGGATTCCGATGAGCCGATCACAAAATTGCCCATCAAGTGGAGCCGGTGGGGCCCACGATACGAGATTTTGTCAACGTTCTCAGAATCGAACCAAACTTGGGTCACAGGACCAGCGTATCTCTACGAGTCCGATGGTGCAAGTTTCGTCTCGATCCGACGTGTGTACACAAAGTTACAGCGTGTTCCAGAATAGGCGGATACGGGACGTTGTCGGCGGATACGCGTTTATTTCGGTGTGCACGCACATCCAAATCAACTTCTTTGAAATCCTGCACCTCCGTATCAACGGCGCACACGTTTTGGTAAAGACCGCGTGCGACCAAGTCGTCCCGTTTGGCGGGGCGCACTCAGTTCCGGGGTAAAACAGGACGTGGATTTTCCTATTTTTGGATCGCGGTTTACGATCACCACATGACGCGACGCACCGAACGGGTTGCACGGGCATCGAGAGGGTTATACAGTCTACGCGTTGCAACTGACGGAAAGGAAAATGGAATCACGAGGAGAGAGAACGGGTTACCTGAACAGGGCTCCGTGAACCGAAGATTTTTTGTGTCCGGGTGACTGTTTCGTGTCCTGCCCGAGTCGGATGTGTCCTGGTGCAGAGAGCGGCCATGTCCGCTGAGTCGGAGCTAGGGCAGCGGGCGGCCGGCCTAGGGCTTGCGGAGAGTTGGCGAGGCGAGCGGGGAGGCGCTCGCGGGCGGCAGCGGCGAGGTCGGGTGGCAGCGGCGAGGTCGGCTGCAGCCGCTGTAGCTCGTCGGAGTGGATCGGGGCTGCGGGGGTGGCTGGGAGCATGTCTCGGGCGGAGACAGGCGGAGCAGTCGGGGCGACGGGTTGTTGGTGGAGCGGGAGGAGGAGAGGAACGGGCGGTGGTCTTAGGGTTCAGGCGGAGTCGTCTGTGGAGTCGGTGATCGGCGGGGATGAGTCGGGAAAGACGACGCTGGAGATGGTGGAGCGGGAATGACGGCAAGGCAGTCGGGGGAGGTCGACGACGAGGGATTCGAGCGGGGAGCGACGGAGCGGGAGAGGGATCTGGAGAAGGCGGCTGGGGCTGGGCACGAACGTCGAGGGGGGTTTTATACGCGCGCCGCCGGGTCGGAACAGTGTTTCCGACCCGAATTGGGATTAGGGTTCGGAATCCGGGTTTCGGGTTTGGGTCGGGTTTCATGGATCCGACCCGACCCGACCCGCTACGCTGGGTTGGCTTGGCTTGATTCGGTTCAGTCAGCAGTTTGGTTCGGTTTATTTTGGTTCAAGTGAATCGGGTTCAGTTGGTTTGATTTATTTTAAATAAACTGGGTTTAATTCTACGATAGTTTTTAGGGCTTTAAAAATGATTCCGGAGTCCAATAAATTCACAGAAAATTACCCTATGTCCGGTTTTCCATTTTACACTATAAAATATTTTTTTCATAATATTTTATCATCAATTATCAACATATAAAAAATCTTTTAATCACAAATTCCTAAGTTTTAATTCCAGGAAAATACCGAAAAATTGGAAAAAAATTATATTAAAATATTTTGAAAAATCAGGGTGTTTACATCCGGGACTGATTTTGTGCGTCTAAAATGAAGCACAAGAGAGCATAATTATGAGTTACAAAAAGGTCCGAATGGAAGGCGGGCATGTCTAGGACAAGGTTGTGAAATCTGTTGGAAGGCAAAAGCTAGGGTATCGCTCCAAATATTGAAGCAACGACAATGCGCAATAATTAAATAAATTACGATAATTAATTACTATCTTCAACAATTAAATTCTAAATAAAATAATTAAATACCTAAATTCCATAATTCGGTCAGGTGTTCGTCTGGTGGGCTTCTAGGTCAAGTCTACCGGCTCAACATTGATGAACACTGCATATAATAATATATTTAATTACACGTCTCACATAATTATTTAATATAAATACCATAATATTAATAATATATAAAAAGTCAAAAATATTCCTGTTTTTGGAATGTGGTAGTGACAGATGTAGACACGGGGAGATCGACTTCGGACTATGTGATGATGTTTGCTGTTGGAACAGTATCGTGGCAGTCGCGGTTGCAGAAGTGTGTTGTCTTGTCGACGACAGAGGCATAGTACATTGCGGCGACGGAGGCTTGCAAGAAGTTGTTGTGGATGAAGAAGCTGTTGTAGAAAATTGGACTATTGCTTTGCGATAGTCAGAGCATTATTCACCTTGTGAAGAAACAGACATTTCATAGCCGGTCCAAGCACATTGAGACCCGGTATCATTGGATACGGTTGTGGAAAAGAAAGAATACTGCTCTTGCTTTGGCCCGGCGCTTGAGAAGGTTCATACAGATGACAACGGAGCAGACATGTTCACAAAGATTCTTCTAAGAAAAAAATTTGAGTACTGCAGACGGATCATCGGGATAACGACCCCCTCCATATAGTTGTGAAAGAGAAGATTTGTTAGGTAAAGATTCATGTAGACCCGAACTATGTCGGTCGTACTTCTTGTGCATGCACCACCACCTGAAAAACTTTCTACATGTCGGCGCCCATGTCGCATTCCTCATTATAAGCTTCAAACGTTTACTTTTGGGAGAGAGAGAGAGAGAGAGAGTTCAGTTGCCAAGTATATGATCCAACATTTTTATCACGTTTTTTTGCGTCTGTCGTCTCTTTCGTAGCTGTTTGTAGACTCAACACACAAACAAGAAGCCAACTTAGAAGAGGCTTCGTCTCTCTAGTCTCTATATAACGTGCATACTCATTTCATTTTTTCCCACACCAACCAGCAACAGCAGTACCTATATATTTCTTGCACGTACTTGTCATGGATTCACTGAACGACTGGCCCGAGCCGATCGTGCCGGTCCAGTCGCTAGCCGACTCCGGCACCAACGTTGTCCCCGACCGCTACGTAAAGCCCCCGTCCCAGCGCCCCTCCTCCTCCTCCGCCACCGACGGGCTGACCAGCATCCCCGTCGTCGACTTCGCGGGGCTCATGAAGGGCGCGGCTGAGTGCCGCGCCACGATGAGGGCCGTGTCGGACGCGTGCAGGGAGTGGGGGTTCTTCCAGGTGGTCAACCACGGCGTGAGCCTCGAGCTGGTGGCCCGGATGAGACGGGCGTGGAAGGGGTTCTTCGACCTGCCGGCGGAGGAGAAGAGGCGGCTCGCGAACTCGCCGAAGACCTACGAGGGCTACGGGAGCCGGCTCGGGGTCGAGAAGGACGCCATTCTCGATTGGGGCGACTACTTCTTTCTCCACCTCCTCCCAACTTGCCTCAAGGACTACAAGAAGTGGCCTACCCTCCCTACTTCTTGCAGGTATAATAATAATAATAATAATAATAATAACAACAACAACAACAACAACAACAACGTAAAAAATATATATATACGTGACAATTATCCGTAACTTTTTAATAAGGACAGATTTGATGTGCATTGAGTAGGGAGGTGACCGAGGAGTATGGTAAAGAGTTGGTAAAGCTATGCGGGACGGTGATGAAGGTGATGTCGATGAGCCTAGGGCTGGACGTTGGGTTCCTGCAGGAGGCGTTCGGAGGGGACGACGTGGGGGCCTGCGTGAGGGTGAACTTCTACCCCAAATGCCCGCGGCCCGACCTCACCCTCGGCCTGTCCGCGCACTCCGACCCCGGCGGCCTCACCGTGCTGCTCGCGGACGACCGCGTCAAGGGCCTCCAGGTGCGGAGGGGCGACGGGTGGGTCACCGTCCAGCCCATTCCGAACGCCTTCATCGTCAACGTCGGAGATCAAATTCAGGTATACAGTCTAAATCTGAATTTTAGAGTGTTTGTGTCGTTTCTAAATATGACATGTATCCATCTGGACTTAAAAGAGAGCCTTGACAAATGAGTTCCACGGATTCAGGAGGACATGGTCAACATTAGGATAGATCCTTCCGAAAGGAAAAGTAGTAGCCAATCGATGCCATATACCTGGTGATTCAGGCATCAAACCATCATCAACACGAATAGTATTCTTCAATAAACCACTTGAGTTAAAACTCATTGAATATATATATATATATATATATATATATATATATATATATATATATATATTTTGACGAACGATACACGTATACCAAAAAAATATAATATTATTAAAAAATTAGATAAAAATTTAAATAATATTAAAATAGTTTAAATATGTTTTGAATATATTTGAATTAAATTTTTTTATAGATATTTTTTTAGAACTTTGGATATAGCATGTAGTTAGTTTAAATATGATTTGAATATTAAATATTTTTTATTTTTTATTTATTATAGAAATGGTTATAGGATTTTGGATATATGTTCATGTAGGTAGAAATTTTTTATGATTCTTTGTATGTAAGAATATACATGTTAGTTAAAAGAATTTTAGATTTTTTTTAATTATGTAAGGATATACATACGACTTAAACGGCTTATCATTTTCAATGCTCTTTATATATACTAGTAAATTGAAGTAAAGTAATTTTCTACCTGATATCATTGAAAAACAGTTTAAATATGTGTTTATATTTTAATTTGACTTTGTTATAAACATGTTTCTTTTAATTAAAATTTGTTATAGATATATGTGTAGGTAGTTAAATAATATTATGTAGTTAAGCTTACAGTTATAATTTTCTTCTTTATTTTCAATTATGGCTACTTATTTAAACTAATTTTTAATTATAATTAAAAGTTTGCGTGTATATATATATATATATATATATATATATATATATATATATATATATATATATTCGAAGAAGGTAAATATTTTTGAAAATCAAAACAATATATTACAACACTATCATCCCAACCAAGATATAAAATGAATTCATCTTGGGTCTAGGAATATCTATATCAACTTGTATTTATCTTTGTAATATATATATATATATATATATATATATATATATATATATATATATATATATATATATATTAACAGAATATGAATCATAGTGCTCATTTTTCTAAATGAACCATGCATGTGTGGACCAATAGGAATAGAGTATACTAGTGAACATGTTGACCAATATATATATATATATATATATATATATATATATATATATATATATATTGTCTTTTTTGTTGCTCAAGTACATCATCACTTAATTTGTAGAAGAATTTATTTTATTTATATATTTATTTTATACAGTGACCTAAGCAGCTACTGCAAATCACCAACATATCCCAGTAATAATGCTAATAATTTTGTATGTGAAATACTATGTGCAACACCGAATAACTATCATTACAGTGTACCCAAAGTCTAAAACGGACAAACCGAATATCCAAAGTCCAATTAGATGTTAAACTTGGTATCCTTATAAAAAAAAATCCAAAATTTTAAACTGCCTGGAATTTCACAGCACATGCTCCAATCCAGATCCCCGGACAGCATCATTAACTACTACTTAATCTAATCCCATTGAAGTACAAACACAACATATATATAGTTTTATCCTGAATTTATATTATACTGTGTAAGTAGTAGGGTTGACAACTACATGAATGAAAACGAATGTATTGAGAAGTGGGATTCATTTTATTTTAGACATTACCGGCAGTTTTGAAATAGCGACATATAATTTTATTTATGCAGGTCCTGAGCAATGCAAATTACAGGAGCGTAGAACACAGAGTGGTGACGAACGCGGCGGAGGAGAGGCTCTCGGTCGCCTTCTTCTACAACCCGAGGAGCGATGTGTTGCTCGGGCCGGCACGGGAGCTCGTGACGGAGGAGCGGCCGCCGCTGTACCAGCCGATGACCTTCAGCGAGTACAGGCTCTACATCAGGAAGAAAGGCCTCCAAGGAAAGGCTCAGGTTGAGTCATTGAAGGCCATGTAACCGCTAATTATCAATGAACTCTCCCATATTGTTTGTACATTAATCATCACTAATCTTCGATATGAGTTTAGTCTTAGTTGTGTACTTCCTTTCTGTCAAAGCCTCCTAACTTTAGTGGCTAAAACGTGGACACATAACACATCTTGGATGGACGAAATCGACTCCACGTGGAAGCGAATTATTCATTACAATTAATCGTGGGAGTTAAAAATATACTACCTTTCTATCAACATTAACAAAAATTATTAGGTGAACCGATTCCATCCATTATCCGTTAATTCTAGATCTAGACCTGGTCCACTCAAATATGTTGTATGGACCCTATCTCAATTTTTTTACATGTTAGGTTTAAATGACAAGCTTCATAGAATGAACGGTTGATCGCAGTGTTGCAAAACCGGACCTGACCGACGGTTGAACTGGGTCGGACCGGATCTAACCAAAAATTTTGTCCGGTCTGACTTGAACCGAATTTTTTTTTAAAGAACCGACATTTTTTCTTGAACCGGATTTTAGATGAACCGACCGAACCGATTCACGATTGAACCGGCAGATTTTGGTTTTTTTTTTTTTTTAACTCAAAAAAAAAAAAAATCACATGAGATTTGGATCATTTAGTACTTGCTTTCGTTTTGAAAGACCTTGTAGTTGCAAAACCAAAACAAACCAATCCATACATACTCTGAACCAAATCAATCCAAACCAAGAAGTAAATGTGGATATCTGAAGTGATTTGGTTCTCGCAAATGATCTATTTGAACTCCACTTGATCCTCGGTTCCCCCGGTCCGACCTATACCAAAGATTTTTAGTTCAATCATCAGTCCGAATTTTTAAAACATTGGTTGATCGTTCACCTTATAATTTCTCTGACATTAGGATTTCACAAGTTATACTTGTAGATCCCCAAAACCCCCCATCTTTCCTTATTGGTTCCTATCAATGTTTACGGAGGATGAAACCAAGATTCAATGATTAGGGGATGTTTGGTTGGCCGCATACAACATTTGTTGTGTAGTGCCTCAAATCCCGATCCGACCGGGACGAGCACTACGTAATTGGACTTGTGGCTAGTCCGTCTGAGTCGTAGCTTAGATCTCGGCATCTTTGCCACGGACAAAATGCGATGATCCTTTCCAACTCATGGAAAGGACTCTATTGAAACGAGTCCAATAGTTTTCGTGTTTTGGTAGCTTGGGTTTGCTTGGATTTTTGCTTGCTTGTCGCTTTGAGGTTTTGAGTTTGTGTTGCTTCCGATTTGCTTGGTTTTCGCCTTGGGTTTTATCGTTTGGATTTTGAGGTTTTGGGGAGTTCGGCAAGGAAGGATAGGCAAGATTTCTAACTCGGTGCTCGTGCTGTTTCAGGTCCGCGTAACTGACGTTTGATCGTCGCTAGGCGGGAATCGTGTTTCAGCCCTTTTTCCTTAACCAATGAGTGGTTTGGTCCCTTCTTTCCTACTTCTTCATGCCAACATCTCTAAGTTTCAATCGTTCACTCGATGATGCCCGGTTGGACGCCTAGGAAATCCTTAGCCACAGGCATGCCAGCCACTAAGAAAGGAACTTGGGATTTTGTAGGCTAAATTATCATATGCTTGCTTGTAATATAATATGAGGTTTTGAGAAAACGAAGTTGGTTGTTGGTGGCGGCCTAGTGCCTCGGTTAGAGTTTGAACTTATGGGATAACTGTATCGGAACACCGCTTGGAAAATATAACTGTTGCATGAGATATATATATATGTTGCTGCTTAACTTCTTCTATTAAATTAGACGCATTGTATGTAATATGAATTATTTCATGCATTTACATGGTCTGGGATAACTTGTGCACAGGGTTTGGCTTTCCTCGAAACGGCTTTTCGGGGCACTGGAACCGTATCGATCCGGAGGAAAATATTTGATTCGTGCTCGTCACGATGCTTAGCGGGACCTCCAGCAGGGCTTGCTACCCGGGCTGATAGGGCGCGTCGCTAAGCTTGAAATATGTCCCTAAGGTGTCGATCACACCAATGACCGCATAGTGTAGAACGCATGCTAACTTATTGTCTTATGCAGATGGTAAGTATACTATGTTTTCGTTTCAGGGAAGGCGTGCATCGATTGAGTAAGCAATCGGTGTACTGGTTGGATTCACTGCTTTATTCATTTCCTATCAAAACATGCAACTGATATGAATTGATTTCACTTGCTTCCTTATATAAGCTATCTTAATGCATGCTCGCCCCTAACAAGCTAGTGTCGATTTAGTCGAGTGGGATTCATCCCGCTCACCAGTACAAGTTAAGTACTGACCCACGTTGTGGGCAACTATTTCAGGCACTCAGACGGTGCAACGCTAGAGCATAGCGAGGAGGCGTTAGGAGCGCTTCTGTTTTGAAGTATAGCTGGAGTCAGTTCATTTTGGAGGCAAAGACTTCAATCTATACAAGGGCGTAATGTGCAAACGACGTGGACTATCTGACGGAGCGCGCCCTGCATTTTGAGTTACCTTTTTGTAATGTAATTCAATAGCCGAGAAGGCCCATCAATGTAAACTCTATGTAAATTACTCTGAATATTCAATGAAAAAGCATGTTTCTTCCGCATTTGTGTTCAAATCTCTGTGAATGTGTTTATCAATTGTGTTTCAAAATGGGTTCCTAAAACTGCAAGTTCTTGCCTTGTGCGAGCGCAACTCCAGGCTCGCACGGCATCACGCCCCCAGCGAGGACGAATCGGTTCCGTAAAGGATCCAGCGATGACGAACGACCCTTTCGGGATTTGGGGCGTGACATATTGGTATCAGAGCACGGCTGTATTTCCTCGGGTTTTCAAAAGAATATAAAGGAGTTTGATTCGCCTCTCTATTGAGTTGCGTTCGGCGTCCGCTGCATCAGATGAGTCGCCTATACAATGAGCCCGTAGATATAAAATCTATCGCTTTTGAGATGTTAACAAGCTACTCTCTTTTGTAGCAAATGACTAAGAAAAATACTGCCGCTGCAAGCAGTGCTCAGCCTATTCGAAGCGACCCAACAAGTTCAGGAGAATCCGGAGGAGCGGGTTCGAACGGGATGTCGGAACGGCTTATGCACCTCATGGAGGCGCAACAGCAACAGGCCGTTACTCAGCAGGCAAATATTCAGACCCAATTTGCCGCTCAGCAGAAGCAGCTGGATGCGATGATGCAACTGATTGCATCATTGGCACCCAGCAACGGAGCAACAACAGTGACGCCGCCGGCCGTGGCGGTAGAGGATGAGTCCGAAGAAACTCAGCCTTCAGCTAGGAACACCTGCCGAGCAGCAGAGTTTACCAAAATGCATCCCCCTACGTTCAACGGACGAGCGGAACCGGACGTAGTTCTGGGATGGATTGCCAAGCTGGAGGGACTCTTCAACCTGGTTGGCATCCGGGGGTCCAGACGAGTTGCATGTGCATCAGTTCAGCTGGAACTGCGTGCGCATGATTGGTGGGAGGCAACGAAGCAAGGGATTTACGATGCCAATCCCAACTGTAAAATTACTTGGGAAGTGTTCAAATCAGCTTTCATTGAACAGTATATTCCCCGCACCGTGCGTCAACAAAAGGAAGACGACTTCAGCAATCTAGTCCAAGGGAGTCTGTCTGTTGACGATTATGATTCGGTATTCGCTAACCTGGTAAAGTTTGCTGGGCACTTCCTGCCTAACCAGCAGGCGTGGTGCTATCGCTTTCAAAAAGGTTTGAATGATGAGTTGCGTAGGGACGTCATCAATCAAAAGTGTCAAACCTATAGAGAATGTTACGAAGCTGCACTGGGCAGCGAGCGGAACTTTGGGCGTCATCCCCCAAAGGCAGAGGCGCAAACCCCCCGTACCAACAACAACAACAAGCGACCTCAGGAAACGGGAGGGTCCGGAGCGCAAAAGCGTCCGCACACGTTTGATAATAGGGGTCAATCCCAGGCACCGAACTGTACCAGGTGCGGCAAGTCAGGGCATCGAGTAAACGATTGTCGGGTTACTGGATGTTTCAAATATGGTCGTCTAGGCCATAAACAGTTTAGCTGCCGGAAGGGTAAGCCGAATCAAAACAACGGGAATAATCAGAACCGAGGGCCTCCAGCAAGTGATGCAAATGCTGTGCCAGTTAATCCACAACGCCAAGGTGCTCAGGGCCGAGTCTATGCCTTGACTCGAGATGAGGCATCTGTCTCTGAAACAGTCGTGACAGGTACATTACTTTTCTGAGATTTGCCCGCTAGAGTCTTATTTGATTCAGGTGCTACGCATAGCTTCATATCTGCTGATTTTACTGTTGAGCATAAATTAGCTTCTACTCCCTTATCTATGAATCTTTGCGTAAGCACACCTTCGGGAGTCGACATGCCCGCCCATGCGATCTGTAGGGATGGATATATTTGCATCGGAGGAAGGAAGCTTTCCTTAGATGTCATTGTACTGGACATCAAGGATTACGATATTATTCTCGGGATGGATTGGTTGGGTGCTTGCCATGCAACAATCGAGTGCGCGGAGAAACGAGTCGTATTTCGTCTACCCGGCGAGGCAGACTTCTACTATTCGTGCAGCGCTGCACCGAAGACGGCAATGGTGATATCAGCAATTTCGGCAAGGCGTATGCTGCATTCGGGTTGTGAAGGGTACTTAGCTTCAGTTCGAGACACTCGGCAGGAAAGTGCAAATGCAGCTCAGGCCGATGTTATAGCAGATTTCCTCGACGTGTTCTCCGACGAGCTGCCTGGAATACCTCCTGATCGTGAGATCGAATTCAGCATCGACACATTTTCGGATGCGCGACCGATATCGAAGGCACCTTATCGAATGGCTCCAGCAGAGTTAAAGGAACTTAAGGTTCAGTTGCAAGACTTGTTGGACCGAGGATACATACGTCCAAGCGTTTCTCCGTGGGGTGCTCCAGTACTGTTCGTGAAAAAGAAGGACGGATCCATGCGGCTGTGTATTGACTACCGAGAATTGAATAAGGCGACCGTCCGAAATCAGTACCCTTTGCCAAGAATAGATGACTTGTTTGATCAGCTGCAAGGTGCAACTGTTTTCTCCAAAGTTGACCTCAGGTCAGGGTATCACCAGTTAAAGATCAAACCAGAAGACATTCAAAAATCTGCGTTCAAAACTCGTTACGGACACTATGAGTTTCTCGTGATGTCGTTCGGCTTAACGAACGCCCCTGCAGCTTTCATGGATCTGATGAACCGCGTGTTTCGGCCGTACGTTGACAAGTTTGTCGTCGTATTCATCGACGACATTCTAATATATTCCAAGAACGAGGCGGAACACAAGGAACACCTGAAGATCGTGTTGCAAACATTACGAGAACATAAGTTGTTCGCTAAGCTCAGCAAGTGCGAGTTCTGGTTGAACAGCGTGGCGTTCCTTGGTCATGTCGTCTCGGCAGAAGGCGTCGCCGTAGACCCGAAGAAAATAGAGGCGGTGGTGGACTGGAAACAACCTACGTCAGCTAGTGAAATTCGAAGCTTTCTCGGCCTAGCAGGGTACTACCGTAGGTTCATGAAAAATTTCTCTAAACTGGCCTCGCCTTTGACTCGCCTTACTCAAAAAGGGATTGTATTCAAATGGAGTGAAGAATGCGAAGCTAGCTTTCGGGAACTTAAGCGGCGTCTTGTTTCAGCTCCGATTTTAGCACTTTCGGATGGGGTAGAAGAGTTTCAGATATACAGTGACGCTTCAGGACTCGGCTTGGGATGTGTACTCATGCAACGGGACAAGGTAATATCGTACGCCTCCAAGCAACTGAAGCCGCACGAGAAAAACTACCCAACACACGACTTAGAATTGGCGGCGATTGTATTTGCATTGAAGTTGTGGAGGCATTATCTTTACGGTGTTGCTTGTAAAATCTTTACAGATCACAAGAGCCTCAAGTATCTATTCACCCAACGGGAACTAAACCTCCGGCAGCGGCGTTGGCTAGAACTTATAAAGGACTATGATCTAACGATCGCATATACTCCGGGCAAGGAAAACGTCGTTGCTGATGCTCTGAGTCGAAAGCACGTGGGCTCGTTATCTATAAACAGCCGTTTACTTCGCGATCTAGAGGCGATGGGCATCGAATTTCGAGTTCGGCAGCAAGGAGTGCAGCTGGCACCACTCCGCCTTGAACCGAGTTTACGAGATAGAATCAAGTCAGCTCAGGAAAGCGATCAGTTCCTAGCGAAGCTAGGCGGATTGATCTCGGCGGGGAAGACGTCTGACTTTGTGGCAGGCGAAGATGGGGCCTTGCAAATGAAAGGAAGGCTATGCGTCCCAAGCGACCCTGAACTCCGGAGAGAAATTATGGCGGAAGCGCACTACGCAAAGTATTCTTTACATCCGGGGAGCACGAAAATGTACAAGGACTTACGCGGTACCTTCTGGTGGAAAGGTATGAAGCGGGATATGGCGACCTTTGTGTCACAGTGCATGGCCTGCCAACAGGTGAAAGCTGAACACCAGAGGCCCGGCGGGGAGATGCAAAACCTCGCTATTCCCGAATGGAAATGGGACAATATCACTATGGATTTTATTGTGGAATTTCCGAAGACGCCACGCGGGCATGATGCGATTTGGGTCATAGTTGATCGTTTGACCAAATCAGCCCACTTTCTACCCATTAAAGTTGCGTGGAGCGTCGATCGGTTAGCACAGATCTACATAGATAAAATTGTTCGATTACACGGAGTGCCCGCTTCTATCGTTTCTGACCGTGACGGACGTTTCTTATCTCGTTTCTGGACTAGCCTACAGTCTGCTTTGGGAACCAAGCTACAGTTCAGTACCGCGTACCACCCCCAGACTGATGGCCAAACAGAGAGGACAAATCAGATACTTGAAGATATGTTACGGCTGTGTGCGATCGATTTAAAGACTAGTTGGGACACGCACCTTCCGTTGGCGGAGTTTGCGTACAACAACAGCTACCAATCGAGCATCCAGATGGCACCGTACGAAGCGCTCTATGGGCATAAGTGTCGATCTCCAATCTGTTGGGACAAAGTCGGCGAGCGGCAGGTACTCGGGCCCGAGTTGGTGGAGCAGGCGGTGGAGAAAGTTCGCTTGATTCGGGAAAGACTCCGCACTGCGCAGAGCCGACAGAAAAGCTATGCCGATACTCATCGTAGGCCCTTAGAGTTCATGGTCGGGGATCATGTCTTCTTGAAAGTGACGCCGATGCGTGGGGTGATACGTTTCGGCGTGAAAGGCAAGCTGAGTCCCAGGTTTGTCGGCCCCTTTGAAATACTGGAACGGGTGGCAGCTGTGGCATACCAAGTTGCACTACCTCCCACCTTGGCTGGAGTGCATGACGTATTCCACGTTTCACAACTGCGGAAGTATGTGCATGACTCGAGTCATGTAGTTAGCTTCGAACAGTTAGAATTGAGCACGGATTTGTCATACCCGGAGGAGCCGGTGCAGATTCTGGACTGTAAGGAAAAAGTTCTTCGCAACCGTACGGTGTCCTTGGTTCGCGTGCTGTGGCGGAACCATACAGCTGGAGAATCAACTTGGGAAGTCGAAGAGGAGATGAAGGAGAAGTATCCTTCATTGTTCACCGAGTCGGAGGTAGGCCTTGTTCTTAAGTTTCGGGTCGAAACTTTTTCTTAGTGGTATATTATGTAGTGCCTCAAATCCCGATCCGACCGGGACGAGCACTACGTAATTGGGCTTGTGGCTAGTCCGTCTGAGTCGTAGCTTAGATCTCGGCATCTTTGCCACGGACAAAATGCGATGATCCTTTCCAACTCATGGAAAGGACTCTATTGAAACGAGTCCAATAGTTTTCGTGTTTTGGTAGCTTGGGTTTGCTTGGATTTTTGCTTGCTTGTCGCTTTGAGGTTTTGAGTTTGTGTTGCTTCCGATTTGCTTGGTTTTCGCCTTGGATTTTATCGTTTGGATTTTGAGGTTTTGGGGAGTTCGGCAAGGAAGGATAGGCAAGATTTCTAACTCGGTGCTCGTGCTGTTTCAGGTCCGCGTAACTGACGTTTGATCGTCGCTAGGCGGGAATCGTGTTTCAGCCCTTTTTCCTTAACCAGTGAGTGGTTTGGTCCCTTCTTTCCTACTTCTTCATGCCAACATCTCTAAGTTTCAATCGTTCACTCGATGATGCCCGGTTGGACGCCTAGGAAATCCTTAGCCACAGGCATGCCAGCCACTAAGAAAGGAACTTGGGATTTTGTAGGCTAAATTATCATATGCTTGCTTGTAATATAATCTGAGGTTTTGAGAAAACGAAGTTGGTTGTTGGTGGCGGCCTAGTGCCTCGGTTAGAGTTTGAACTTATGGGATAACTGTATCGGAACACCGCTTGAAAAATATAACTGTTGCATGAGATATATATATATATATGTTGCTGCTTAACTTCTTCTATTAAATTAGACGCATTGTATGTAATATGAATTATTTCATGCATTTGCATGGTCTGGGACAACTTGTGCACAGGGTTTGGCTTTCCTCGAAACGGCTTTCCGGGGCACTGGAACCGTATCGATCCTGAGGAAAATATTTGATTCGTGCTCGTCACGATGCTTAGCGGGACCTCCAGCAGGGCTTGCTACCCGGGCTGATAGGGCGCGTCGCTAAGCTTGAAATATGTCCCTAAGGTGTCGATCACACCAATGACCGCATAGTGTAGAACGCATGCTAACTTATTGTCTTGTGTAGATGGTAAGTATACTGTGTTTTCGTTTCAGGGGAGGCGTGCATCGATTGAGTAAGCAATCGGTGTACTGGTTGGATTCACTGCTTTATTCATTTCCTATCAAAACATGCAACTGATATGAATTGATTTCACTTGCTTCCTTATATAAGCTATCTTAATGCATGCTCGCCCCTAACAAGCTAGTGTCGATTTAGTCGAGTGGGATTCATCCCGCTCACCAGTACAAGTTAAGTACTGACCCACGTTGTGGGCAACTATTTCAGGCACTCAGACGGTGCAACGCTAGAGCATAGCGAGGAGGCGTTAGGAGCGCTTCTGTTTTGAAGTATAGCTGGAGTCAGTTCATTTTGGAGGCAAAGACTTCAATCTATACAAGGGCGTAATGTGCAAACAACATGGACTATCTGACGGAGCGCGCCCTGCATTTTGAGTTACCTTTTTGTAATGTAATTCAATAGCCGAGAAGGCTCATCAATGTAAACTCTATGTAAATTACTCTGAATATTCAATGAAAAAGCATGTTTCTTCCGCATTTGTGTTCAAATCTCTGTGAATGTGTTTATCAATTGTGTTTCAAAATGGGTTCGTAAAACTGCAAGCTCTTGCCTTGTGCGAGCGCAACTCCAGGCTCGCACGGCATCACGCCCCCAGCGAGGACGAATCGGTTCCGTAAAGGATCCAGCGAGGACGAACGACCCTTTCGGGATTTGGGGCGTGACATGTTGTACCATTTTTATCAACATTTGGTTAGATGTAAAAAATAAAATTGGTGCAACAAATATTACATTATTTTCTTCAACTATATCATAACACCATTTACGGCAACAATTGCAACATCACTTACAATAATTCTCTCTCCATTCAATGTAATTATGTCACAAACAAAGAATATATTTTCAATTACCACAACAAAAGTTACAACCATGCATGTTAATTTCAAACAATAAAGTTGTAAATTCTGCAACATAATTTACATACAACAAAACAATAATTTACAACACCATTTAGGACAATAAATATACATTTGGTGATAACAATAAGTAGAAAAAGAGGGAACAACTCGAATAGTACAAGGAGTGCAACATCTAAGAACATCTCCATCCATATTGTCTTGTAATGTGTTGTAATTTTTATGTAACATGGAACACATGATAATATATTTCCTAGGTGACAAGACTATATTCACAAAAGACAATAATGTAGAAAAGTATTCTCCAATACAAAAATAGTGAGATATTTACTTTTTCTAACTTCAAGACAACTTATTCTCTTATTCATTTTTTTCTAAATAATTTTTATTCATAATTGATAACATAAAGGTGAAGATATTATCAAATGTATTGTCTATAACTAGACAACCAACTTTACAATTTTTATATAACTTTTGTCAGATTTCACAATTTATTTGACAATTGCAATGAATAAAAAAATTTAAACAAAATTTTATCATTCCAATGTGGCAACGACTTTTTTCCAAAGTCACAATAGGGTTGAAGATGCTCAAATGGTGCATTTGGGAATGGAGTTTTAAAAGCTAAGTTATGCTTTTTGTGGGACAACTGTTCTGCGACATACAGTTTACTTATGATACAAATTCTGAGAAGATTTACAACCTCAATTCAACTGCACAGTAAACACAACTATTCAGTTTTGTGGTAGTCTCTTCCAAGTTGATATGATCCCATCACAAAATGCGAGATACCGTCAATATTTTTTGGCTTTTTCAGCGCATCTTAAAAAAAGTTATTTGTTATATATATATATATATATATATATATATATATATATATATATATATATATATTAAAGATAAATATTATTAATTTGCAATAATTATAACTTAGATCTATTCCAGAATACAAAATGAGTCATCTGTAGTCTAAGATATCTATGTCAGCATCAATATTTCTTTGTACAGCAAAAGTACTAAGGAATTGGTCCTCAAAGATAAGTCGATTGCGTTCCCTCCAGACATGACATACCACCGTCCCAAAAAATAACTTTTGCATTGGAGAAGACATGACATACCACCGCCCTCCAGATAACCTAGCTCTCATTTCCCCTTCTGAACTTTAATATCATTTAAGACCTCAACAAGTTTTTATATATATATATATATATATATATATATATATATATATATATATATATATATATATATATATAAACATTGGAAGAAATGCATAGGAAAACTTTGGCCTCACATTTCCTGAGTACGGACAAAGTATACATAGACCCGGTGGAGTACGTACCCAGAGTCTACACAGGAGTTGTTCCAGACGAGGACGTCGAGATTCTCCATGATGAGTACTCCTGATCAGTTGTAGGTCTCCAGCTTAGAATTCGAGTATCTTTATATAGTTAGTTGATATTGTTATTCTCTGAGACAGATCTTCTGATGGATTGAACATATGCCAGAAACAAAACTCTGAACGAGCTTATTAGGAAGGTAGCAACAAAATTCTGAACAAGCTTGTTAGGAAGGTAGCAACAAAACTCTGAACGAACTTTTTAGGATAGAACAAGATCTTCCTGAACGGCGATCTTAACTCAAGACGAGTGCCAACTCCAGAAACCAACTGGCAGAAATAAGCATTGTTCTTCCTTGCAAACGCAATTGCAATTGAGATAGAACAAGAACCAATAAAACGAAAACAACCCTCGTTCTTCTTTGTAAAACGCAGTTGCAATCAGACGGAACGAATAAAGAAAAAAAAGGAGAAGAAGACAGAATAAAATTATTCTTGTTGGGGCGGTGAAGACTACCGTTGCTCAAAGCAAGATTCGTACTCTATCGACGATCTGCTCCCAGGAGCCAGCAAGTTCACAAGAGAACTTCTGAAACGCTCGTAGTCACCTCTTTGTGTGACTCGAACGGACTCCTTTGGACTCCTTTTTATCAACTTTTGGTGTCTCAAAATGAGGCTAGAGGGCTCTTTATATAGGGAAGTATGGAAGCACATCCTCCTCTTCTTTCTGATGTGGGACTAAAAAACCAATATACAAAATTGATATCCCACAATCGCAGCTCAATGCATAGCCCGCTTAGTGCCCGTTCAGCACCCGTTAATGCAACACGCGCATGCAACCCGAGTATAAAACGAGCGCATAAAACGAGCGCATGCTGACGTGCTAATTGCAATGTGCGCCAACGAAGCGCCACTTTACGCCCTTGAGCCCAAGTCCGAATCCGAGTCGCTAAGCCCATTTGGAGCTTAGCTCCTATGAAATAATATCAAAGAGCATGACAAAAATCTTAAAAGCTTTCATTGAGGAGTTAATCATTTTTTCTCCTAATAAAATACCCCCACATGACACCCATGTGCCCCACCACACCCCATGTGCACACCTCAACACATACAAAGTATTATATTGAGATACCCACTTGGTGGTATAGCCAATGTGGGTATCTTTACTAGTCCAAAGGCAAAAATACCAATAATTTTCCACATATATCAATATATGGGTTAAGCGTTCCCCACAGTGATTGTCCATCATGCATTAGGATAGATGTCGCTTCAACTTGAATCTTTTTGCATGGATCGAATAACAGTATGATACAAGAATGGGCTAAGCCTTGAATTCTACACCGTAGTTGCAATTCTTCTCACTCACACAATGACATCAGTTGTGCTTCCGGGTGCACATTAAAGGTCATGTGCATGCCTAGTTTCGGTGTATGTATCTTGGACGTCTACAATTTTACCCTCATGAGACGGCATATATCTCTTTCCATACACTCTAGGTGAGTTCTTTTAAAGAGTCCTTGGCATGAAGCCTTGCGCTTTTTTGCGGTGCTACTCCACTATGACATGGCCCAAAGCCGAGGTCCCACCTCATTGTGGTGGCATCCACTGTAGCATGAGGTCACAACCTTTTTGTAGTGCCAAATTATCCAGCATGAAGCCTTGTGTTTTCTTGCGGTGTTACGTCGTTGTGACATGGCTCGCGTAGCCGAGGCTTTACCCCTCTCTAGGTACCTCTTGGTGGTGTCACACCACTGTAATATGAGGACACCGACCTCTTTGTAGTGCTGCCTACCATTCTTTATTTTACATCATTACGCCATATGCCTATATACGGTGCTACGCCGCTGTGACATGGCTCGCGAAGCCGAGGCATTACCCTATCGAGGAACCTCATGGTGGTGTCACCCACTGTAGCATGGAGTTCTCTGCTCCTTTGTAGTGTTGTGCTACCGTGCTTCCTGTAAAGCACGCCGAACATTCCAAATGTCCTAGAACTCATTAAGGCATTTAAGTCATCCTCCCACAAAACTTTGTTCTACTCACAGAACAGATAGTAGACAACAGTGGTTCTGAGTCCGTAACCCCTCAATGTCTCAAAGGACTACCCAATGTTCCTGATATTCTTCCAGTCAATGATCCTTCTTTGAACCAAAAGCTAGATGCCTAGTGGATTTTTCTTTGAACTAATAACATAAAATTTTATGGTAGAATTACAAAGACAGAATATCAAAAGTCCTCTAAACCCATGTATGATGTGTCCTTGACTATATACGGTGTTACGCCGCTATGACACGGCCTGAAGCCGAGGCTTTATCCTGTCAAGGTACCTCATGTGGTGTCGCCACTGTAACATGGAGTATTATGCTCCTTTATAGTTCTTATGATCGGCTGGAGGTTAAGGTCTTATATGAACGGATCCGCCAGACCCTCCTGACTCCGATCATCAACCATTGTAATGATGCCATCTTTGATGCGCTCATGTAGTGTCTTGAACGGACCCGTTAGAATCACCTAGCTCTGTCACCCTCACATTTCCATCTAAGGGTAGTTTGGTAATTATCATGGGTATTAATTATTTTAGGATTTTTATAATTAATAATTGTGCATGACTAATTTATTTATTTCATTTATTGCTAGTGTAGACTTGTTTTGGACTTGTGTAGTGGACCTAACCATTTAATTAGAGAGCATGAAACAAACTTTTGGACTAGTCTAAGTTGAGCCCATGAATTAGGCCCATGGATTAAGAAACATGTTTAATTAGTGAAACCATTAGACTAGAACCTTCCCTCCCTAATTATTTCTTCATGAGAGGCCCCAAGGGGTATTTTGGACTTTGTATATTGCTTGGGGAAGGGTTTTTATCCAGCCATAATTGAGAGGAGAGAGAGTGCTCTCATTTTAGTTCTTCCCCAAAATTCTAGATCTAGTTTTCCCCCTTTCAATTCCCCATCAATTCACCATCAATTCTCTTCAAATCTCCTTCTAAATTCAACATTGAAGCCTCTACATCAAGGATCTACAAGCAAGGAGCAAGGAACAAGGAGGAGGAGGCCAAGATCTACAAGGAGAGGAGCAACTTGTCATTTGGAACCTTTTCATTGGGAATCCATCTCCCAATAGATATAAATCGGTTTTCCCCCTTCCTATAGACTATAGATCTGAGATTTTACCATGAGAAACCACCCCACATGCCTAGGTTACCCATAGGATTTGATTTGGTATCATTTGGAGACCTACGGTGGAAGTTATGTCCATTTTGGTGCCAATTTTGGGGAAATTCCGAAATTGGCACATGTAGTATTTGTCAATAGATCTAATAGATCTAATTGACCATTGATTGTTTGTTTGTAGCTTGTGTCTTGTCCACAATTGGATACGTGTGGGCCGAATCTCGTCAATTTGATGAAACGGTCGATTTTGGGGGTTTTTCCTCCGACACGGGGCCATGTGCATATCATATGGCGACACGGACACGTAGACACTCTAATTTATATATGTATTGTTCATAATATATGTATTAGGCTTGTACGTGTCCTCCGGGATACGTTTGGTTGAGAGTTGGGGGCCGTGTCGCAAGCGTATCATAGAAAAGTGTGATACGGGTGCGGTGCACCCCATGTGTTTGTGTTTTTGGCTTTTGTACTATGCATACATATGTAAATATATTTGTATATGCTATCTATACTTTAATTGGAGCATATAATAGTGTACTTTGGGTTTTTGGTGTTTATGTGTGTCTATGTGTATTTAATAGAGTATCTACATTAATCTATATGTGTGTGTATATATACATATTGGTGTATATAGCTATATGTATTAATATCTATAGGTATATATATATGTATTTGGCTTATATGATATATATATATATATGGGGATAGCTACATATTGGTTGTGTTTATATGCAGTTAGATATTGGGTATATGTCTATATACATGTGTTAGTTTACATCTATATAGATATATATTTATGTTTGGTTAGATATCTATATGTGTGTACATATTTATAGTTATATACTTAGAGATTTTAGTGGCTGTGCATTGTGTGTCTGTGTGTGTTTGAGTGAGTGCAACCGAGCAGAAGTGTGGAGCAGCCACTGTGCAACCGAGCAGCAGCGAATAGCATTCACAGTTAGAGCAACCTGCAGCAATGTCTCTGTGTGCATTGCACACAGCTTTGAGAAACATCTACCTGCAGACTGCACTGTACCAGATTACTGAAGATTGCTGAACATCATCTACTGAAGATCCTGAACTGAAGACAGCAAGTCGCTGAGCACTACAGATACCTGTGCAGAGAGGGCAGCACTGCAGATACTTATGCAGAGAGGGCAGCAACCTGCAGATACATCAACTTGTAGGCTGAGGACTGCACAGCAACTCTCTGATACTGAACTGAAGGAGACTCTCTGATACTGATAACATGAGACAGCAACTTGAGGAAGGATCACTGCACAACAACTCATCTACTGAAGAACTGCACACTGCAGAAGTATTGAAGACAGCAACTCTCTGATACCTACTGAAGACAGCAAACTGTGAACAGATCAGTACACTGAGACTGAAGAACTCAGTGAGATACTTACTGAACTGCTTCAGTGAGACACTGAACTGACTGAACAGATACTTACCTGAACACCTAGCTGAGATTGAAGGACTGAAGAACACAGCAAGGATGAACTGCACAGTGCAACTCGGACAGAGGATAGCTCTAACAGTAAGTGCATCCTGTACAGCAAGGTAAGCATGAGTATGTACAACATGTGCGGGTAGTTAAGTGATACCCTCAGTACAGTTTCAGTTGTGTTTTGATAGTAGTTCAGTTAGTTAAGGGTTTTGGTATTGTATATGGTTATGAGTACTAATAGTATCAGTTAGAGTTTGGTTTCATTCCCAATCAGTTAGATGCTTTATATAAAGTATTTGGGTAATTAGCTAGGTAGCTTTATATACTATTGTAATATCTATTAGTGATTTATATACACAGGTATTTGTTAGTCCAGATAGTTAAGGAGTTATGTAATTACTTGTTAAGATTAGTTATATGTGTATAGCTAATTTAGTTGTTAAGGATTCATTAATATAGCCAATAACTAGTATCTATATTATTAAGTGCCAGGTGTATTAGTTTAGTGTATTGTTAGCTGCTAGTTGGTTCTTTAAGTTAGCTAGTTAGCTATATGAAATTGGTATTAGTTGTAGTATATAGATGGTAAGTTAGTATAGTATTAAATAGCTAAGTAGTAGCATATGGATTATTTAAGGGTTGTCTTATTAGTTATATGATATAAGATTTGGTTATTTTGGTGTCAGTTACTTTTATATAGCTAGATATTATAGTAGTAGTTATTTATGGTATTAGTCATACTGGGTGTTGGGTTGCCTTGAGGTATTCCCAAGGTATCGGGCCAATACCCAAGGTATTGAGATTGGGTATCAAGGGTATTGCGATACGCATTTGCACAAGGCAAAAGTATCTTAATTAAATTGTTTTAAGATATTATTATTATTGTGACTTATATATATATAAATATAAACTATTTTTCATATTATAAAATCTGCGTATCTTAGGATACGGCTTCTTGATTTCACTGTGGTGTGTTAGCTTAGCTAGTATAGCATAGCTTCATAGTGTATTGACTTAGAGACTAGCATTAGACTCTTGCAACCTAGAAATACATTGGTTTGACTTAGAAACGGCGTATCGACCTAGAACTTCTTCAACTTCTTTTATTTTCATCTTTGAACCTTGTATTGATACAACATACCATATATAGGTTGTGAGACACCAGCTTGGGCATCGAGAGACACACTTTGCTCAGGACTTCAGGCGAGTACATTTCTCTGTTTGTTTTCAATTCATAATGTTGTATATATGCATGTTCTAGATTAGTATACATTGATTCCCGACACAGTGATTTCACGGACTGGTGCTATATGGATCCCGTCAGGAGGTGTTATCCCCTACCGTGTGCAACGGGTACCCAATGACATGTATTTCATCGTGTGCATCGGGTATTGACTTTCATGTGCTTCTTGTGCATCCACTATTTCGTGTGCTAGTGTGACTATCGTGATCATGTACGTAACGTGTCGTGATTGGATCCATGAGTATTGGTTGGGGAGGGGGAGTAGGAGTTGGTTATGTGATCAAAGCCCCTCTTGATCTCATGTGCATGTCGATTATACACCTCACGTATAATGGAGTTACCTATATACCTCATGTGCAAACCTAAACCGATCACATAACGAACTCTCACTCTAAAACACATAGTTAGTATTTCTTGTTCCCTACTTGCAGTTCATCTCGTATTTTACTTTCAGCTTATTGTGCCTATTGCCTGTTCACTTGTACAGTTTATTCCTTCTACTTGTGCATCTTGTATCATTTTTCTATTGCTTGTTATATATGCTCGATTATGTTATTGGAACTGCTTTCAGAGGTATGTACTTCGCTCTAATCCTGACTGGATATATTTTTCCAGATGATTGGCTAGAGGAGCTGTGTCCCACACATTACGGACCTCAGGAGGGTGAGACTTTAGAGGACACTTTCCTAGAGCCGGAGGACATAGTGCCAGTGACCGAGGAGGTCTAGTTTTGTTTAGATGTTGTATTAGACTATATTTTTTTTGTGGAGATTCACAGATGTACTATTGTTTCATATTGTGGATTGTATTTTCTTCCCTTCGCTATTTCCATTCGTGCATTATTTTCCTCCTTAGTTTGTTTTGTGATTGAGATTGATATATTGTGAGATACCATATTGCTCCTCCGATTGGAGTTGAGATGATGATCAGGTACCATATTACATTGTTGAGATGTTAGATAGTTAGAAATGACCCAGACAGCGTTCTACCGCCGATTCTGCGGCGTAGGCTGGGCGTAACCACGTACTCGTGCCCGAATATCAGGGTGCGGGTCGTGACAAGCTCCGAACATTAACCTCTACCATGACGACATCCTTGATTCGCTCATACAGCAACATGTGCCTTAGCTGCACATATCTTCTCTAACCATTAAAGAGAAAAAATTGATGCCACCGCTGCAGTCGCCTGGTTGTCACAGTGAATCGGTACCGCCGAATATGCGCACCAACCACTGAAAGATCATACATGAGCTCCCGAAGCCACTCTGCTTCATCCGCTGCAGTCGCCAGTGCATATAACCCAGATTCCATCGAGAATAAGAGACCATTGTCTGCTTCTTCGACTTCCACGATATAGCAGCTCCACCCATAGAGAAGACGTATCCTCATGTGGACCTTTCACCCCTCTACTTTTGAATACCAGATTGCATCACTGAAACCTTCCAATATTGTCGGATACCCGTTGTAGTGCAGTACATAATTCTGAGTCGTTTTGAGATATCTCATTACTCTCTTCACAGTTTTTCAGTGCTCAACACCTGGATTGCTCGTGAACCGACTCAGCATCCCCACGACGAAAGATATGTCAGGCCTTGTGGCAGCTGTTGCATATATCAAACTTCCGATGACGTTTGAACCAGCTGCCTGATACTTTTTCTCGGATTTGGCTTCAACTTCTTGTCACACATGTATGGAGTATCGATCCCTAGAAGATCCTGATATCCATAGCGTGTGAGCATCTTCTCAATATAATGAGACTATGACAGCGCTACTCCAGTGTCCGTCTGGATGACCTTGATCTCCAAGATCACATCAGCATCCCCCAAGTCCTTCATACTGAACATCGATAAGAGGAACTTCTTTGTCTTAGTGAAACGTGCTCGGTCAGTGCCCAGGATCAGCATGTCATCCACGTATAGACAAACGATGACTCATCTCCCGTCAACGAACTTTGTGTAAACACACTTGTCCGTCTCACTGACCCTGTAGCCGTTTGATCTTATGACCTTTATCAAACTTTTCATGCCACATTTTGGGAGCTTGCTTTAGACCGTATACCGATTTCACCAACTTGCAGACTTTATCTTCAAGGCCCTTGACAATGAATCATTCTGGTTGTTGCATGTAAATCTCTTCGGTCAATTCACCATTCAGGAATGTTGTTTTCATATACATCTGATGTATAACTAGCTTATGGATTTCACTTATAGCAATCAACATCCGGATGGTCGTCATCTGCGCTACTGGAGCATGTGTCAAAGTAGTCGATCCCCCTGCTTTTGAGAAAACCCCTTGGCTACAAACCTTGTCTTGAACTTGTCAACAGTTCCATCGGCCTTCATCTTCTTCTTGAAGATCCGATTGGTTTAGCTCCTTCAGGAAGACCGATCAACACCCAAGTGTTGTTGGAGGTTATTGAGTCATACTCATTATTTATAGCCTCCCTCCAGAAAACAACATCTTTGGTCTTCATCGTCTCATTATAGGTAAGCGGATCTGCTTTCACATGATAGGTGACGAAATCATCTCCGAAGTCCTTCTGTCTCCTCACTCGCTTAGACACCGGTTGCGAGTTCTGGTTCGAACGTTGTCTCTGTAATGACTTCTTCTTGGACTACATCTTCATTGGAAGCGTTAGCCTCTTGTGTACTCACACCATTCTCCGGAATGTCCGCAAAAATAATGTTCTTGTGCCTTGCAAATTTATCTTCAAAGAATTATGCGTCGCGAGATTTCGATGATATAATTTGACTCAAATATCAAGGAACCTCCGAGCATTACTCTTCTCAGCATTATGCTAGGAATATTGTCTTCGTAGTCCTCGTTCATAGCTTCTGAATCTTCAAGTCTGGAAACTTCGCATACACCAGACACCCCCACACTAGAATGACATTCAAGTTGGGTCTAACTTTGTGTAACACCCCGTTCCGCTCAAGCGGACTGCCGACTCAATCGGCGATAGTGCAGCTGTCCCGACCCGCTTTGCCTCAAGAAGAATGCAAAGGATATCCAGACTTGTCCCTACAGGAATTCGGCTTAGGCTTTCAGAGGCTCGCTCGGCGTATCGCTCTACCGAGGTGAATCATCGCTAAGGTGGGTGGCTACAGTGAACTTGTCTTTGCTTAGCCAGCACACATAAAATCTGGAATGTTAATGCTATACGCTAGGTGATTCATCCCCTGCATGCTAATAAATCCAACGCACCTAGCTAAGGGAATAATCCCAACTTATATTGCTTGCTAAGAACATGAAAATTGAAATACTGCTTATATTCAGACCCTCGCATGCTAAGTCCCTTAACGGTTTCATCTCTCGGCTTACCTTCGGGTCCGAGCAACGTGTCTGCTTATGTTCCTTAGAAACGCATGCTTGTCTGCTTGAATGTTACCGTGTTTTCATCCAAACCCCGGGAGACTACTACGTAGTCGTTCCGTGCCTGAATGGACCCGCAAGTATTCGGGACCGTTAGGTCACCAAGGCAGTTCCCGATCCAGGGGACTGCATCATGTCAAGTAAATGAATCATACTCCAGTGGCAAGACTCATTCAGGTATTCGGATCTCCCTGCAAGTCTCCCTCGTGTGCGGGCTTACATCAGCCCAGGAGACTGTGCATATCCAATAGCTAAATGAATCATGCAATACTGCTTGTCGTGTAATCGTGTTGCCTGAGATTGGTCAAATAAATCGTGTTGCCTGAGATTGGTTTAACCCTGACTTGCATGTCGCGGACTAGTTCCACAGACGGTCACCGGGGCACTGGGGCCGATCCGGTCCGGATGGAGCTCGTGTGTAGTCTCGTGTGCAGGGAGGATAGCTTGCAACGCATCGTGTTCGTGTGCCTCGTGTACACGCGTAGCATGCTATTCTTGTCCTCGACTACGTCCAGTAATGGCTCTGCAAGCGACTCGTGTTCATATAGATAAGTCATCCTCGCTTAGCGGCTATCCGCGTGCGAGTCACTGCATCGCATCAAGAACAACTAAACACCTGAACGATCATGTTATAAAACAACCCTCGTGTTTGCATATGCTATGCCTCCTGAATGTTATACTTGTCGTGCTTGAATTAACAATGTTTGCCTTGGACAGGGAAGGAGATGGTAAGTTGGTAAGTCTCGCCGTGTTTCCTCTCATGTTGCACGGCGCACTGTCCGACACGTTAGGCTATTCAATATTTGCATAAAACTGATCCTAAGGCAACTAGAAAGACAACTTATTAGTTGTGCACGGAACTTATATTACGTGTTTGGATTTGTCGAGCGGGCGAGTAGCTTCCCCACCAGTGCATTCAATGTACTGATAATCCACCAGTTTGTATGCAGGGTGCGGGAGAACCTCGTTCGGTGCGGATGCCTCAAACTTGCGTGCTAAGGCCAGGAGTTCCCTCTGAAGCCTTGCAACGGTGCGTCCGGAACAGAAGCACATATACAAGACATAATATTGGAACATAGCCCGAACTCGCCTGAACATCGACTCTACAATCATTCCACAATTGTAGCCACTTGGCACGCTTTTACTGTTTCAGAGAGAGGCTTGAGCGACTTGTAATCTCGGCTATACGCCGCCTGTAACACATGTTATATCAATAAAAAGCTTGCTTTACTTAATGCTTTCGCTATATATCTATATTGTCGACTCAGTGAACCTGTTACCAAATCGCTATGCGTTCATGACTCCGATGCACTCGGACAATCTGTGCGACTCTGTGGCTTAGAACTCTTACCGCCAGCCAATGAATCACGGCCTTGCACGGGCGTGTTCACGCTCGTGCGGCATCACGCCCGGATGGGTTAAGCGATCGTTCCGCGGGAGCGCTGGCGAGGGTGATTTCCGCCTAGCGGGAACGGCCGATTTACCTGCGGGAGATCGGGGCGTGACACTTTGAACCAGAGTTCATGAGGAGTGACATCGAATGTTGCATACGGCACTCTGTTCAGGATGAATGTAGCCGTCATCACAGCTTCTCCCCAGAAGCAGTTTGGAAGACCCACAGTTAACAGTATTGACTTTATCATCTATGTCAACGTTCTGTTCCTCCGTTCAGCTACTCCATTTGATTGAGGAAAATTCGGAGCAGTCGCCTCATTGACAATTCCATGTTCTTTGCAGAAAGATGCGAATTTAATGGACATATACTATCTGCCTTAATCACTTCTGAGTCTCTTGAGTTGTTGTCATTTTCGTCATTCAGCCTCAATCCTGAACTCCTTGAACTTCTTGAATGCTTCGTCTTTTGTCTTGAGCAGATAGACAAACGCGTACTTCGAGTATTCGTCGATGAAGGTAATAAAATATTTCATCATGGCCTTTGTGGAGAACTGTTTGAAGTCACAGATATCTGAGTGTACCAACTCCAGAAAATATATACTTCGATTTACCAGTTTGAACGATTTTCTTGTAATCTTTGTCTGCGCACAGACCTCACACTTCTCCACCTCCTTACCCCCACATTTGGAGATAAGCCATAGACTAGACATCTTGCGGTACAGAATACATGTCCTAGTCTTGGTGTCCCACAACTCTTGTAATGAGACTCAACTCACAAGCAGAAGTTCGAACATCCATCTGATACTGAAACCTTGTTTCAAAGTATGTCTTCTGCCAAGATATCACCATCTGGCAACCATGGATGTTCACCCTCAAGTCTGCAACAGACTTCCTGAGATCAGTTACTTGGTAATCACTGGTACTTTGCTACACGTACTTCTTTGACTGTAACTTCTCGAAGTCCAGAACCATTGTCCCAATTCTCAGATCCTCTGTTTGATCCTTGATCGCTATCAAGATCTTCGACCTTCTTCAGTGATAGGCTTGACCTCGGTGAACTGCTCTTCCTAGAGCTCCCGTAGCTAGATGCACTAGTGTCCATTCACCAATCAACAACCACGCCAGATGACTTAACCTACGCAATCATAGCAACCAAGTTAGGTAATCAAAGTAACCAAGTTAAGCTTTTACCTTTCTATTTTTGTTTGAAATTGGATTTGCAATCCTCATTCTCATGATCATTTATGCTTAAAGAAACATGCGCCAAGGTACTCATAGCCTTATGCACATAATCTGGTCGCGCATAACCTTGTTTAGAGCTAGCCACAGACTATTCCATGCACCAAGTCCTGCCATGCACAGAAAGAACGCCATGCGCAGTGACTACACTGCATCGAACCCGCCATGCGCAGTGAATGCCCTACGCTGAGACTACTTATGTGCCGAGTTCTTCCATGTTCTAATCGTTGCCATGCGTAAATGCATGGTGCCAGACTCTCTTCAGCTACCACAGTAGACTTCTCTATGCAGCTACTAGCTTCAGATATCTCCATGTGCCAACTTGCATCAAATGTCGACTTTATTTCTCTTGGAATGTGCGTCTCAAGCGACGTCAGATCAAGTTCACTTCCATCCGCAGGAATGATAGATCATGTATCTCTCTACCAACGTCCAACATTTGATAGATGACTCCTTCCTCATCCAAATGATTGAAGTGTAGCCCGTCAATCTTCTCAAGTTTGTAAAAATATGTGTTGAAAAAACTTGTACGATTGTTCTCCATCTTACTCGGATCTTGCCTTGAGATTGTTATTTCCTGAGACGGATCTTCTGATGGATTGAACAGATGCTAGAAACAAAACTCTGAACGAGCTTGTTAGAATGGAATAAGATCTTCCTGAACGAAGATCTTTAACTCAAGACGAGTGCCAACTCCAGAAACCAACTGGCAGAAACAAATGTTCTTCCTTGCAAACCCAGTTGCAACTGAGATAGAACAAGAACCAATAAAACGAAAACCACCATCATTCTTTCTTGCAAAACGCAATTACAATCGAACAGAACGAACAAAGAAGAAAAAGGAGAAGAAAACGAAATAAAATTATTCTTGCTGGGACGGTAAAGACCACCGTTGCTCAAAGCAAGATTCATCCTCTATCGACGATCTGCTTCCAGGAGCCAACAAGTTCACAAGAGAACTTCTGGAACGCTCGTAGTCACCTCTTTGTGTGACTCCAACGGACTCCTTTGGACTCCTCTTTATCAATTTTTGGTATGTCTCAAAAGGAAGCTAGAGGATTCTTTATATAGGAAATGATGAAAAAACCCACGAAACGCCACTTTGCGTTCTTGAGCCCGAATCGCTTTGGGACTTAGCTTCTATGGAATAATATCCAAGAACATGACAAAACACTTGAAAGCTTTCATTAAGGAGTTAAATTATTGTTTCTCCTAATAAAACACACCCACATGGCACCCATGTGCCCCCATCACACCCCATATGCACACATCAACACATACAAAGTATTATATTGAGATATCCACTTGGTGGTGTAGCCAATGTGAAACTATCTTTACTAGTCCAAAGACAAAAAACACCAACAGATATTAGGATGTGGTATCTTCCTTTACACTTTATTTCCATTCAGTTTTTGTATTAGCAGATTTGTTCCAGAGAGTCTGACTGTTTTTATTTCAGTTACATTTGTAGACTTGTCATTCCCTGTGTACTTCTACATTGTGTATCAGTGGGTGAGATTGGTGTAAGCCAAATGAGCAATTTCCTGTCTGTGTGTGCGGGGAGGGGGGGACCATCAAACTTTCTATTGATTGCTCAAATTGAAAGAAAAATGATTGGCGAAGAGATGATCTCATGATCATGACAAGAGGAATTAATTTCTGCGACAACATCATCCTCTATCCACAAAAGCCTCTTTCCTGCCTAATGAAAAAATCTCCACTCGCAACAAAGACTTGGTCACATATGCAGTGCCCTACATGTAGCTAGCGAAGGCCCCATCTATTAGTGCATGTTTGAGATATGCACTACTTTTGCTGCCATCCAGAAGACACGATTGGATTCATCAGCTACTATTGCTTTGAATGATTCTTTCTAATATTGATCAGAGAAAAGAAGCACTTATTTCAACAAGCAGTTGAGAAAACACGACTACCAGAAGTGATTAATAAGAGATTAAGATGTTGAGCGTACCTGAAAATGACAAAGTTGGACCAGTAATGTGAGTATCATCAGAATGGGACTCCTCCAAATAAATTATAAAAGAGGTGAGTCAATGGTACACTAACAACAGCAGCAAAGCCTTTATTTGAATTTTTCCGGTACACTGAACATACCCCTATCGTCACGAGGGGATTTGACCCGCTGAAACAAATAACCACATGAGCAAATGCACTTTGGTATTCTTCGATCTTCACTCTTTATATTTTGGGAAGGATTTACCTACAGAAATGAACATGTTGTCATCAGTCATCGTATCTAGCAAAGTACATAAAGCGTATGGTGCTATAAAACCAAGATGAATCAAGAAATCCATAATACAAATACATGGCTTAACCAAACTTGATCAACAAGAAAATCTCGACTATATACTTGGGAAGGTTACAACCAAAATGTCAAAGAAAGCAGATCAGGAATACGAACATCTGGTAGCTAATATCAAGGTTCGTAGTATCGATATCAGAATCGGTATCGTACCTTTCCTATTAGTATCAGGTCGACGGTATCTACAATATAAGCAGTTTTTGATCGGAATATCGGATTTTTGGTATTGAAAAAAAAATAATTATTAATAAATTTAGAAAAAATATTTTAGACATTTAGGCATAATTTTAAGTATTTTATGTGTTGTTTCATAGTAGTTTTGTATTTGAATGAAATAGTAGTCACCCTTGTTGATTGGTTTACTTGCAATAGATAAGTTTTTTTTATTTACATGTTTTTAAAATCTTACTTTACTTTTACATCCTTGTTGGTTAGTCTTTTTCGTTCAATTTCCTAGGACGAATTGATTGGGAAAATGACCTCCAATGTCGGTATCGGTCAATATCGGTATCAGATCGATATCGAATCGGGACATACCAAACCGTATCGATATCGACTGTATAGGGTCAGTATCGGCTGATACTACAAACTATGGTATTAGCATCTTTCAGCATCAGCGTTTGCATATCATGATCCTAGAATAAAAAGTATTTGTATTCTTAGGAACAAGTAGAGAGGCATTAGTTCTAAAACATTTCGCACATTAAGAATATCAATGAGGGTTTGGATCCATAATATCACTGCAAAGAGGCTTTTTCTATCTGGAGATTCGAACAATGGAGAATTAATTACAGGTTTATATTTGTAATGAAAATACAGACTTGAAGAAAATAAACCATATCACACTTTCAGTTTTTTTCTCCCTTTCTTTTTCAAGTATATATTGCTTTCTTTTTCTGCTACCAACTAAAGTAACTTGTAACTCTACCCAGTTTCATATTACACAATGTCATGGTTAAATGTTGGCATAATATATACTCCATTAAAACAATGGAACTTAATATATCTTAACACCAAAATATGCTTCCATAGATAATTAACCTTGCCTGATACCAAAGAAATGCAGAGAGGCAGACACTAACATCACAAAAGAGGGACAATAGACAATTAGCCCTAGCTTCCACCATCAGGAACCTCTCAACCCTAATAATTGCAACTACTAAACCAACGGTCCCGAGTTCTAAACTAAGTTCTGATCACATGTTCCAGTCAGAGTAAGAAAGAGGTTGAGGCGTTGCTGTTGCATTCAACATGATGCTGCACCCATTGTATCGGTATGGCCGGTTCCATGACTCGTGGCCGACAAGAATGGTAGGCTACAAGGAAAGGAAAGAAAAAAATGCGCAAAGTCTACTTCACAAGATGAGGCAAGAAAGACTAAGTCCATCCACCAGAACATAAATTAACTCCCTCTATCAATCTCTTGTTTTGTGTCTTATCTATTCTTGAAATCCATCCTTACTTCCCTAAGTAGGATATAATAAAGCATCGATCATACAGGAACAAATAGGGTTTAGAACAAGTGCTTAAGGTGATGATGTAGCTTGCACAAGAACATAGTTTATATATATAAAGATGTTCCCCCCAAAGTCTTATCTACAGCTATTCATACATCACCAACAAAATATTCTGAGATTGAGTTAATGAATGTGACACAAGCAAACCCTATTAATAAAAGGATGAGCATCATCCACTTAAGATAAATAAGGTTATAGATGATATAATAATGGAAAATGCACACACCTATGCTATGCTGATGATTGGGGGAAAGCTACTTTTTCTATTGATTAGAATGCATGATATTTACAAGGCAAGAGCCGTACTCTCTCGGCTAACTGGAACCCTGACCTGTCCTTGGTGCGATTCCAACATGGGACACCGGAGAAGAGAGTGGTGGGGCTTACTATTGGTTTTTGGGTTGTTAGAGACTGATGATATGACAACCAAATAAAGAGGAGACACAAAATCTGGCACATGGCTTATTGGACCATAAGTGGCATGTCTTCACAACTGTACCAGCAACAGCAAGCAAAAAATCTAGTTGCAGGGAACAATAAAGCTAAGCCTGACACCATTTCTAATAGGCAAATGATATCACTACAAAAAGTATTAGAAAACATCACAGTTTTTAGCAGTACTGTGCGAGTATGTCAAAATTTTGACAGTCTAAAATAGCAAAAAATTGGGACTGTCGAAAGTGTAGTACCCCTATCATTTGTCTTCTAATATGCCTATATCCAACCTCATTCAGTCCAACCCATTTACACATCTACGCTCTCTTGTGTGTCATTTCACAGAGCATCTGAATCATCACAGTCATTATTATAGAGGTCAACATGATTTATTTTTATTTTTATTTTTGCCTCCAACTCCATGAGTTCTCTTCTCTTGGCTGCAGATTAGCTACCAGGTACTCATTCACATTGTACCTTCATATTTCATCCGACACTCTAATCCAATATAGAGCCAACAGCTATCAGTTCCACCTATTTAGCAGTCACAAATATCTGAGTCATATTTGGAAAATGTAGATATAAAAAATACCAAACTTTGTTTTATTCATACATGCATCTAATGTAAAAATTGCAAATTACAAACTATCAATAAATGGTCAAAAAAAATTACATATCAATTTAATATGCTCAAATATTTTATCCTTGCCCACTAATAAATCTAGAATAGCAAAACATCTACCCCACCATGAAAACCTCTCTCCAACATTTGGTACAAGCATCTTTCCCCAGAACCTAAAATTTCACCTACATGAACCTCGATAAGTAAGAGTATATAAACCTTCTGCCCAGTGAACTCTTACAGAAGTCGAATCCTGGACTTCCCATGGTTTCTGAATTGTACTTCAACTCCAAAATTGTGACAATGGAAGTATTAATTAACTCCATTATCTAAAGGTCAAATAATGATGGGTTTTATCTAAACAATGTATCCAACTGACGCAGATAGGAGGCAGACATCCTTTTCTCCCACTTCCGGATGAACCCCACTCATGAATATCACTGTTTGGGCCTATTGATCACATAACAGATTGACGGATCAAATCAAATCAACCAACACATCCACGTAATGTACAGAGGGAAGCAATTTTAGTCCACGTGTGTGAAATATCTGAATTGAATCATAAAACTTCCGGCCATCATTCCAGAACATCAACAACGATATAGCTTTCACCTTATACAAGCAGAACACTTATTCTTCCACAAACTGAAATCAAGATCATGGAAGACAATTTATGAAAGAGAGGTTTCAACTGAATCATAATAACTTTAGTATGGATTGTCACCCTGAATCAATAGCTAGAAGTTCAAAGTAAATAGGGAGCTTGGTTCAGTTTTGATATTTACCACACTTAATAGCAGATTGATTGCGACAGCTGCCGCTGTTAGATTCGGATCTTCAAAGATGAACTTCCCAATGAAGGCTGCAAGTCATCGTTTTGCCCACTCTTGACCTCTTGAAAGGATGAGATACATCATAAGAAAATCCTATATGTCCTGCCGCAATTTGACGTTCGATATTTCCAAAAAAATAATCTCTCTTGATGATATGGAATCCTGTGAATACTTTGAGAAATATCTTCTGAATCAGAACCACATTTTGTTGAATGAGACTTAAGACAACTCCATGAGTGAAGGTAGTGCTGTAGGAAGGAGGCCAATCAGACTTGCAATTGCAGTATTTACTATCATGATGTTCCTCCACAATTTTCTCTAGGTATCTTCCTTGGAGTTCAATTTTAATCTTCAAACATCTCTGGGCCTGCAGATATATAGCATATATACTTTTAATCAACTACATGATAAGATTATGTTGGAAACATTGTCCCATCTTTTTTAGGGAAATGGATAACAAAGTTAGGATGGGAAAACATGAAATGATAAGGCATCACCATTCCATCACGAAAATGTTGTATGATTCAAAATTTGAGGAGAAAAAAACACTCTAAATCAATGAATAAATTCTTCGTAGTTCCAAATTGGTCATTAGTATTCTATTTTGCAATGAGCGAGATAAAATCAGAGGTTAAGTGCTGTACTAAATTGATCTTAAGTGAAGATGATAACCACAATTAGAAAAATGTCCACAATTTGGATCCAAATTTATTTAGGTTTCATAGTTCTAGCAGAATCTTTAACTAAGATCAATCCCTCTTAACCGCTGCATTTATTTGTCTTTGTTGCAAATGACCAAACCATCTCAAACAATTTTCTAGGTCCAAACTAGATTGAGAGTTGAGACCACCTCTAACTTCCCATTCATGCTCCTGTTTCTTACTCTCTGTCCTAATGTGATATTCATTTCAGCAAACAACATATACCACAGATCTCATCTTCAATATGCCTAGTAACTAAAGGCATAACCTGTCTTAATGTTGACCCTTGATGTAAGCCTATAGAAATGGGAAAATGCTATTTAACTCCAATTCTCCTCACCATGAAAACCATTGGAAGGTTTGTTTTCTCTCTAATTTTTATGTTAATTACTTCAGTGAATTACTTCCATGGTAAACCTCCCTAGCATTACCAAATTGATAATCAAGTGTTATTAGAGTTAATAATCTCGTAAGTTTGGCTTAGTAATACTCACTAAAATAAGATCTGAAATACTTCTCCACTCATAGGGCATTTTTCTAGTTTCCAGATTTTAAATTAATGAACATTAAACCTTTGAGACAACTATGAAAGACATTGTGAATACTTGTAAACGTCGTTAATGTAAATCGAAGTAAAACTTCAGCCAATCCATATAAAAAACCTATCAAGGAATATAATATGGAAAACTTAATGATGTAGTACCAATCCCATAAGGAAGAGGGTATATTTTTCCTTAATGAGGTGATACATGTCTCACAAGGATAAGATTATTTTCGATTTTCCTTTATATAGAATTAGGATAAGACATGATTTGCTTTATTTATCTAGGGTCAAATTAAGATTTTTCTCTCTTTCTCCAGTAGATTTAGGATTTCTTTTGCTCTTAGGTTTAGGGTTTATTTGGTGGCTATTAGGGGGTCCATTCGGAACAGGATTATCCTGTTCGGATCCGATCACAAGCAGATATGGATCTATTATTTTTGATCCGGTCGGAACTGAATTCAGATTTAATTTATCTGGATCCAAATTTAATTTATTATACGGATATAAATTCCACATTATCACCCCGATCCGAATATCTTAATACCTATATAAATATATAAATGATATTAATATATCTACACTTCTAACACTAGGGAGCACTCTATTTGACCCATTTTATCTAAAGTTTATATCGATACTCAAACATAAGTTAATTAATATGCAACTAAACCTACATGAAATCGCCACTTGTACAAATCTAAACTTTAGTTTTTCCAAACCCTATTATATCCCATTCGTATTCGTACTGTAACTGTTTCTTACTACATCCAATCCAATCTGAATCCATTTTTCCCGGATATAGTTATTGCTTTTATATCTGAACAATATCCGTATCTGTTATTCGAAAACAAATACGGATATGGTAATATCCATATCCGTTCCAAATGCACCCCTAATGGTTACACATAAGAGCCATAGGGAGCTTTTGTAATTATTCAAATGCACCTTATTTCTTAATTATTATTGAGAGCTTCTCTCTTATATTTTCTGGTAGATTTCAGTGTTTTTAAATTTAACCTAGTTAATTCTAGGGCTGGTCTACTATAACGTTATATAGTATTTCGAAATAGCTTCCGTTCCACATCATTTACAAAGTAACAGAATTTGAAGTGAATTAAAGAAAGTTTGTGATTGCAAGCCAAACAGACTTGGTGCAATTAAAAAGTAGTCTAACCACATGTACTGACAAGATCTATCACTCTTGTACAGAGAATGTTAAGAGGATGGAAAATATGCATGATCCAAGGAAGATGTAAATCATGCGAATGTACCTCTTTAAATCTACATATATAAGCATAATTGAGGCTGCTCCTATGATCTACCTCTGAGGCGCTTTTGAAATCATGCAATAGCAGCACAAGCCACAAATGTGTTGGTAGTTCAGGAATTAGGATTACTACATAGATTAAGTTATTGTTATGATTTACAAACAAGGGTCCTTATTTCTAGGCTTGATACCAAGGCTTTAAGTATCGGCAGAAACCGATTCATCTCTGCCATTTTGGATTGGAAGAAGAATACAAACCGCCAAAACCAATTAGGAAGGGTCTGAGATGAGTTTTTTTTAACCTTGCTTTATACCAAGTTAACTTTCGTGTGTAGGAAGGATATGAGATTTAAGTAAACTGTAGTCTCCAATAAGTAGGAGAAATTCTTTGTATAATCCTTCAACATAGGATCTTTGAAGAAATGGTGTGTAGAAGCACCATTCTTCGAAATTTCTTTCTTGAATAATAATACGAAGAATTTCTCCGAGTTATCACTTATCACATCTTATATCTCTAAGATGTGATACAAAACTGACCAAGACAATAGGTCATTACCTCCCAAATGGGGACTTCTGTTGTTGGCCATTTGGGCTCTAACTTAAAAGACAGGGTTATGTCTATCCCAATGGTTTAACAAGTTGGTTTGCAAAAGGTCATGACTTATGGTCCAAAATAACCAAAAAATGAAGCATGGAAGGGATGTTTCGCTCATGTGATTGTGGACAGATCAAAAGTTGTTAAGGTTCATTGGACTTGAACCAAGGTGATGCGTCCTGTTCTGACTGTTTGTCACTGTCCATTCATGGACAGTTCCATCTATGATATCAACCATTGAAACACTTCATTCAAAATCTACAAATTGCCAGATCATTTGTACTCTCTTAAAGAACAACGCAGCTTAGGCAATCTAGTTCTCTCTTGCATTGTTGTTACTCGTGGTTTCTGACAGGGTAAAAATCAAATTATTCCATTGTAGACAGTTGCCACTATGTAATAAATATTAAAGGTCTGGCTATCACAGAAAAGAAAAGTGTTTCATGAGCGATGTGAATTTGATATGACATGAATTGGTTATATTACACTACTTCAGACATACAGGATGTTTCTTTGGATTATTCAGTGTGCTTCTTTAAGGCTTTGCATCATGTATAACTCAAACAATCTTCATTCTATTTATTTACAATAAAAGAATGCATTATAAAATTTCAAATAAATAAATGCATAATGCTCTATAGAAAATAATAAACCCCATGATCCCTCAAGAGAGGGTATGGACTCGTATATATAGCAATAGGAATATTACATATAGGTCCACACTTATTGAGATATTACGTAATAATACTAATACTTAACACCCTCCCTTAAGCTGGAGCATAGATGTCCAACTTGTTACAAAAAAACCGAACATCCCCGTGGCCTAAAAGAGACTTTGTAAAGATATCTGTTATCTGATCTCCAGTTTTCACATAGTGAAATGTTATCCCCCTTCTTTTGGTATTCATCACGGACAAAGTGGACGTCGATCTCAATGTGTTTTCTCCGTTCATGAAATATGGAATTTGTAGCAACGTGGATGGCTGACTGGTTATTACACCACATATCTACTACTTCTGATCCTGCCTCCCAGCTCCTTTAGGAGATGTTGCAAATATAACACCCCTGCTATGCCATGAACAATGACTCGGTATTCCGCCTCTGAAGTCGATCGTGAAACCACACTCTGTTTCTTGCTCTTCAATGACACTAAGTCCCCTCCAATAATATTGAATATCCGGATGTAGACCGTCGACATGTAAGACTCGTACCCCAGTCAGCATCAGTAAAACACTCAAGACGAGTATGCCCTCATTCTCCATACGAATTCAATTTTTTCGGATTCTGAGCTAGATAGCGCAAGATCCTGAGAACAGCTTACCAATACAGAACTCGTGGAGGAGCCATAAATCTACTTACTAAACTTACAGTAAAAGAAATGTTCGGACGAGTCATAACTGCCAAACAATTAAGTTTCCCAACCAGCAGACGATACTAATCAGGATTGATCACCAGTATCTCCTCATCGAGAAGTAACTTTACCCATGGATCCATAGGTGAGGTTGCTCCCTTAGTCTGCATCATCCATGCTAACAAACTTCCTCTTAGACATTACAATGTCTTGCTCGACCCGTGTGACTTCGATGTCCAAGAAGTACTTCAATGCTCACATATCTTTGATCTGAAACTGCTCGTCCAGAAACTTTTTCAGCTCGGCAATACCTAATTGTCATCCCCCGTAATCACAATGGCATCAACATAGACAGCACAGTATTCGCCCGGCTGATGCCCGTCGGTAAAATATAGAATAATCATTCTTCGATTGGCATATGTCAAACTGGGTAACTAAATGTGTAAATCGACCAAACCAAGCATGAGATGATTGTTTGAGGTTGTAGAGTGCCTTTCGCAGATGACACACTTTATCCACCCTTGCAACGAACCCAGGAGGTTACACTACATATTCTCTTCAAGGTCCCCATGGAGGAAGGTATTATTCACATCCAACTGAAGTAAGGGCCAATCATATCGGACAACTAACGACAGGAGCAATAGCACAGACTCAGAGGCCATCCTGGCAACCAGAGAAAAGGTCTCAAATAATCCACGTCATAAGTCTGAAAATACCCTTTTACCACAAGACGAGTATTCAGGCGATCAAAAGTGTCAATCCAATTTCACCTTGACAGTGAACACACATTTGCAACCTAACGCCTTCTTACCAGAAGACAAACCCACCAATCCCATAAACGATTCTCCCGTAGCCAGTGTTCTAAATTTTGCTAGACGGATTCGGTGTGACAAAAGGTTGCCTAGTGCCTAGGCCCTAGGAGCCGCCTAGGCAGCCAACCAATTTTTTTTTAATTTTAAAATTTGAAATCCATAATACAAATTTGAAATCCAAACATGTTTTAACTTCTAAATCCATAATACAATTCATAAAAAAAAAAAAAATTTGAAATTTGAAATTTCAATGTTATAAAATCCAAATTCAATCTTAAAACCCAAACAACATATCCACAATACAACTAAGCATAAAAAAATTCAAAAATCAAACAGCCACACGGAGTCGCACGAGACCAAGTAGGCCCGCCTAGATGCTGAACAGGCGCCTAACTAAGCCGAACATGAGGTTTCCGGTGCGTCGGACGGTCGCTTAGGCGCCACCTAGGCCAAAATTTAGAACACTACCCATAGCGTTTGCATCTCCTCTTCCATAGCAGCGCGCCAACTAAGATGTCGAAGTCCCTCCTCGATAGATTGTGGAATCTGAACCCCATCAATAGTAGCCACAAATAATTGATTGTGACTCGCAAGCCCTTTGTAGTTGTCAAGATACAATAGATGGTCACGACATGCACGACGTAGACGAGTCGATAAATCATGCGATGGTGGATCTGTGGAGTCGCAGGACTCTGAAGACGACACTGGTTCTACGGGGGAAGGCAAGTCTGGTGAATCTGAATCTTACGGATCTGATGTTCGCGGACCGTGGGACGGTGAGACTGGCTCGATAGGGGAGGGCACCCTTACGGACGGCTGCATTGTTTGAATCGGATACAGAAAAAAATTCTTGTCTGGGTAAACTTTGGGGACAAATTCTTTAACTGGAGAGGATGATGGAAACTCAGCCTCGACAAAGGTAACATCTCGAGACACAATATAACTCCTCAAAGTCGGAGAAAAACAACGATACCCTTTCTGATCCTTAGGGTACGCAAGGAAAATACACTTGAGTGTCTTCGAATCCAATTTAGAAATAGTAGTGCGAGTATCACAAACGTAGCACAAGCACCCAAAAATCTTAAGTAGAGGGAATGGAGTGAGAATGGGATATAACCTAAAAACATGAGTAATGTCATTGAAGACAGCAGATGGCATACGATTGATCAGATAACAAGTCGTGAGAACAACATCCGACCATAATTTCCTAGGGGTATGGGCACGAAACATAAGTGTTGGAGTTGTTTCCAAGAGGTGACAGTTCTTACGTTCTGCCATACCATTTTGTTGTGGGGTGTATGGACAGAAAATTTTATGGATAATCCCATGTTTGGCAAGATGGGAAGTGAACTGTCGAAACACATACGATCATTATTACTCCGAAGATACTTAATAGAAACCCCAAATTGGATTTTTATTTCTGTATTAAAAGCAAGGTAGTCAAAGGCGTAAGGCGCACTCGAGGCGCAAAGGGTCCAAATCGTCCGAGGCGCAAGGCGCACTTAAGGCGCACGCCCGAGCGACGCGAGGCGCAAAATTTATATATATATATATATATATATATATATATTCACATTGGATTTTTACATTGATAAACATGTGTGCTTTAAATTTTCCCATGTCAAGGTTGCAATCACTATGAATTGAGTGAGTGAGAGATAAAACAGTAAAAAAAAAAGTACATCAGTTCAAAAAACAGTCTAAAATCGGTACAACAGTTAAAAAACAGTCTAAACATGTTATTTTTTTCACAAGATTTTCAAGACGCACCTAGGCGCGCCATAACTATTCCAATGCGCTCGGAAAAGGCGCGTCTTAGGTGCGCCTTAAGAATTGTGTCCCGCCCGGAGTGCCCTGAGGCACTGCCCCTGCGCCTAGGAGCAAGGCGCGCCTTTGACTACACTGATTAAAAGTACACCAAATATCAAATAATAACGATTTTTCATTAAGTAGACAAAAATGACTCGCGAGTAGTCATCAACAAAGAAAACAAAATATTTGAACACCAACATAGACTCAATAGCACAGACCTAATATATCAGAATGTACTAACTCAAAAGGAGTTGTAACAGTTTTATCCAAACTCACCTGATAAAATGCATGATGATGTTTAGCTAAACTACATGACTCACAATTAAACGGAACTCAAAGATTTAGTGATGAACACATTTTCTGGAGAGCTTGGGTAGATGGGTGACATTGCCGACAGTGCAACTCAAATGGATTGAGGGACACGCTCGCACAGACGATAGTCGAATTCAATTCAAACAGGTACAAGCCTCCAGCCACATGCTCCCTACCAATAGTCTTCTCAATCTTCAGGCCCTGAAAAACACAACAATCACAGAAGAATATTATCGAGCAGTGCAAGTCGCGAGTAATCCGACTAATGGATAATAAGTTAAATAGGTTTCCAGGTGTGTGTAAAAATAAAGTTAGTGGCATGCTGGGAGAGAGACAGTACCCCTTTTCTACGAACGTTCAGAGAACTATCATTCGTAATAGTAATATCTATCACACGACCCACATACATAATCATACAAAATACCTACATCGTCTGTCATGTGATCAAATACACCCGAATCTATCACCCATTGTTTCGATTTTACCACACACGCCACTAATTATCTGGTTGTGGATCCAGTTGTAGAGTATCTACCATTCTGCTGAGCTTGGAATTCAACAAATTCTGCATAGATCTATGCAGTCATCTTCACTGGTCGCTCTTCATCATGAGCACCCAATCCAACGTTGGCGATAGGTGCTTTGGGATACTAGCACTAAAAATATCCTGGTTGACCACAATTGAAGTATGTACGCGGTCGTCCTTCATCACGGCTGTCACTACCTCGTCCACCATCACGACCAACATTACGACCACCACGTCTACCACCACGACCCCCACGAAATCCACCACAAACAGCACCCAAGGCAGATCAATCAGTAGGTATATCCCAACTACTTTTGTTGTATGTATGACACAAAAGTAGACTTCCATCAGAGTTGGAATCTCAGTCCCAGCAATAATCTAAGACCATGCAAAATTCGCATCAGGACAAAGTGAGGCTAGATATGCCATAACATAGAGTTGCTGACGTAGAGTCCTCGCTTCATTGAGATCCGTCTTCAAAGGTAACATGTGATCCACCTCATCAGTCATAACCTTAAATGCTTGGAAGTGATCCTTATGTGACTTGTCCACTTGATCACTATGGTAGATGCTGACAACCAAATCATAAATACGAGACTAATCGTGATTTCCATCATACGCAACCACTAGGACCTCTCATAATTCATTCACCAAATTCGTGTTCTGAAACATATCCTCGACTGATGGTTCCATCGAGTTCATCAACAATGTGAATAGTCTGCTATCATCTGTCTCCCACTACACGTATGTGGAATCATCCGTCTTTGGAGGGTTGTCAGTCATATGCTTTGGCAACCGCATTCCCCAAGCGTCTTCTCGACCTTCTTGCGCTACGTGAAGAAGCCATCCGGACCCGCCAGCTTCCGATCGACAAGTCGAATCGATGAAACCGTCGTACCAGTGCTAGGTGTCCCCGCCTCTGTGTTCCCGACGCTGGTGATGTCAACAATGTTATTCACCTCAATGCTTGGCATCCTCCAGGTTCTTGATTCGACTATCGCTGCTCGACACAGCTCGATATTCACATCAACTCCGCCAATACTAGCTCGCGCATTCTTGACAGAAATCGAAGATGGATCACACAAGCCAGAAATAGAGATTCACGCAAAACTAGTTTGTTCTCAATTAAATCCTGATGTGGATACCGAGTCAGGAACAGAATTCACACAAACTATTACAGTTTGCTCTCTGTTCAAACATGATGTTGTCGAACTTCAGAGATTCACGCAAAACTATCACAGTTTGCACTCTGAAAAACACAACTCCAACGATATATTTTTTAATAGCAGGACGGCGGCAGGACGACGGCAGTAGGACGGCGGCGGGACAGCATCTGGAGGAATGGCCGTCGAAGGTGGCCACGGGCATGACAGCAGCAAGCGGCGAGACAGCAGCGAGTGGAGGGGGGCCTGTCAGCAGATGAGAAAGAGAGAGAGAGGGGGCGGGTAGGGTTAGGGTTTGAGAGAGAGAGGGGGCGGCTAGGGTTTAGAGAGAGAGTGGCTCTGATACCATGTAGAAAATAATAAAAAGTTATTTGTATTTAAACAAACCCCCCCCCCCCCTAATTGCTAATAATATCTCCACCAACCTCCCTTTTTTTTTTTAATTAGCACTACCCTCACCCACCCAATTCTCAAAAATTAGGCATTTTGTGTGTGTGTGTGTGTGTGTGTGTGTGTGTGTGTGTGTGTGTGTGTGTGTTGGGGGGAGAGTGTAACTACAATTAATAGGTTATGAAGGAATGGGAGGTAGTGCTATTTAAAATAAAAATGAAGAGGGTAGTGGAGATATGATTAGCAATTTTGGAGGGGGGGGTGTTTAAATACAAATAACTCAACAATAAACCCCATGATCCCTTAAGAGAGGGTATGGACTCATATACATAGCAATAGGAATATTACATATAAGTCCACACTTATTGAGATATTACGTAATAATACTTAATATGCTCTTTCATAAACTTTGACCAGATTGTAGGAGTTCTATCAATATTATTAGATAATACTGTGAGATGGTGATGGGCAAAAAGCATCAAACTAAAATTGCACGGCCAGTTATTTGGATGTCGAAAAGTACAATGCGCTCAAAATAGATGCATCTACTGATTAAAGTATAGAAAAAGAAACAGACCTCCAGTTGATCCTGCAATCTATTTCTATTCTGTTCTTTTAGATGCATTTGTGAGGATTCTTTCATTTGGAATCGTCTGCAAAGATGCCAAATATAAAAATTGGAAGTAACTTCAAAGTTGCATATAATTAAAACTTTCATCAAATAAGATTTATGTTTGTCTGTGTGCGTGCGCATGCGCATGCGCATGCAGCTGTGTGCTTACGGCATACTCTGCTTTCATCTGGAAGCATGTTCCACTTATGGTGACAACAAAAAGAACACATTCTCAGGTACTGCCTTTCTGTTACTTAAAATATACCAGGATTTCATGTCATTAGTAAGAAATAAAACGGGTAGTCTTGGTAAGGAAATTGTCTGTCTATAGTTCAAAAAACCAAAGAAGTAGATAACAGAAACGTATGCTCATAAATAGAAGATGATGAGGCTGAATCAGCTTTCTTAAAATGGGGTTAAAGGTTAATTGGATAAGGACCACTGGTAAATGAATATTCATTTGCAAGCAAGGGTTCCTCGATTAGATATTAGAGGATTATATCCATAGGGGTAGTATAGACCTGGCATGGTTGATTACCGTACTTGGTGACCCTAGGCCGAGTATTGTGCGTGTCATCCCGTCGATGGGAGGCAGGCAAATTGTCAATGTTATTAAGCTATTGTTTAAAGCAAGTTGTAACAAAAAATTTGCGCACACACTTGGATATAAAATGTCAAACCACCTAGGTTATGGACACTATGCCTATTAATATTAGTGAAGGTTATTTAAGCTACAAACAACAAGTGTAGAATAGATTATTACAGCATCTTGTAACTACGTACCAATAATCCTAGCAGCAAAACTGTGGAATATGAATACAGAGACCGAGGAGAGGAGAGGTGTCTGGGTTGGTGGGTTGGGGAAAGAATGAGGGAAGGAGGCGGATGGTGGTGGTTGGGATATAGAATTGACGTCTTTTTTATCTCATACATGACAAGTGTGACAAAAGGTTATCCTCTATATTGAAAGAGAAATACAGTGCCTTTCCATAAAACAACTAAATTAATATTTTAAAAGAAGGGGTTCCATATAGAATTCTGCAAAATAGCCCAAACATCCTATCAAATCACAAAATACTGTGTAGTACGGAAAAAGGTGGGAATAATAACCATAAGAAGCTAAAGAAATCACCATAAATCTTTGACTTAAAGAAATAACAAATGGTTTAATTTTAAAAGATCCGGAAGAATAGTAGTTACATGATTACATCTCAATATTTCCCTGGTATGGTTGTCCCAACTACCTGTAACCATATAAGTGGTAAGTTCAGGTAGACTTGACGTGTGCAGCTAGGGCTGCAAGTGAACAGGGCAGCTTGTGAGCTCGACTCGACTTCATTAACGGGCCGAGCTTAAACATGGAAAAGAGCTCGATTTCCTTATCAACCCAAGCTTGACATATGAAAGCTCGGCTTGTGAGCTTGCGAGCTGCGGCCAAGCTCGACTCCAAGTTCAACGAGTACTCAACTCGGTAGACCCTATTAACTCAACTGGTACTCTATTGAATTTTATATTACTTGCTTTTAAAAAAGAGGGGCCAGCCCAGCCAAGAACCTACAACTGAAATTGTTAATGTGGATACAAAACAAGCCCAAAACACACCCTAAGGGCCACCGGGGGACGCATAAATATTTTTAGGAGGGACGAGAATACCTTAAGTTGGAATTTAAGAGGCATTATATAGAATTAATAAAGAAAACGTTCAAAAACGATAAAGTAGATATAATGGGGGTAGAAGAAACTAAACTCAATACCTCCAAATTAAAATTTTAAAACCCCATCCACTTACCAAGTAGACCACCATTTAAACGTTAAAATCTTTTATGAAGCTTATGTAAATGATAGAACAAACAAAATTGTATACTCAGTGCTGACCCCCCTCCAACCCCCCACCCCACACACACACACACACACATCACGCCAGCCTAGGGGGCTTCTGCCAAGGGTTATGGGCTTTCTTTCTACTCTATATTGCATGTAGAGCCAAACTGTTGACGAGAACAATCGAGCTTGAGCTTGAACACAGTTTTCAAAAGCGAGTTCAAGCTCGGCTTGATATTTTTGAGTTAGATAAGTTAGAGATCGAGCTTCATTTTGTAATTTCAGGCCATAACCAATTCAAGCTTAAACATGACAAGATAGGCTCAGCTCTATGGCAGCCCTATGTGCAGCAAAATATAGTACAGAGGTGAAATTATCTGGTAAGACTTGTTACAACCACTTTCTGTAAATAGAACAAAAGGTACGCCAACAAGAAATGAAACTAACCAATTTGATACTCCTGCATAAAGATTTCCTATTTGAGTATGGAGCTAGGAAGCTATTCTGACATAAATTGAAGACTAAGCAATCCACATAAGATATAAATTTTAAAAAATGCATAATATGAAAAAATTTCTCAGCTACTTTGATGATCTAAAGTAATCAAGAGGCACCTATAACAATCCTTATCCTACCTAATCACTGATAACCAAAATAGCATTTTGGCAAAAACTTTAATGAAACTAAGAAAAACTGTTCAATTTAGCAGTGTAGCATAACTTTAATGAAACTAAGAAAAATATATGAACATTCAGCTTTGCGGACACCACATTTAGAGTTCGTCTCAGGTCTCAAAATCTCAACTCCGTATCGACAGTTCACGAAAATATTGTTGTTTCTTTTACGGAGCTTTACAGTACCCAAAAAATGTGGATCGTATCATGTCACACATCTGTCACATTAGATATAATCTGGACACTCCAAAATGCGTTAGGACAACGCACCAAAAGAGTAGGCCATTTGTCCAGGTTCCTCGAGGACTTCCGGTCCTTTAGCCGTACCCCTCGTAATTCCTGAAGTTTTTCCCTCGTAAATCCTGTCCAGGGGAAGGCGGAAGAACTCCTTCCAAGCCTTCATCCTCCTCTCCATCCCGTCCAAGCTCACCCGGTTCATCACCTGGAAGAAGCCCCACTGCTTGCATGCGTCCGGTAGGGCCTGTATGGTGGCTTGACAATGCTGCCCCGAGCCCCACCGATGTCGATAACAGGGATACACGACGACTTGGTTAACCTCCTCTTCATCTTGATGGAGGCCCAACATCCATCGTCAATTTGCATTCAGAAAACAGAAAATATATTTAAAACATTTTTTTATTCGATTTCATTACTATTACGATTATTCCTAAAATTAACTTGAATGCTTATATGTAGGTACAAGGTTAATCTAGACGAAACATCTTACAATATCTCTTCCCTTCAGTTTGCGGTGATGATCAAGTTCAGAGTAACACAGCAGCCCAGCCACTCCCTACTGAGATTCATAATCTCATTGCTTCGAAAACGTTCCAACTCTTAGCAATAAAAATTGATCCGTTAATTCAGAGGTGAAAACAATTTTACAGAAATGACGATTAGATTGTAACAATGTAATTTGGTTAACCACATATTTCCTGCGCCTTGTATATAAACAACAAAAGCCTATAATAATAATAATAATATATCTTTGGCTAAATTATTTTAGTGTCACTCCAACTATAGCGTTTGAACTTTTTTTTTACCTTAACATTGAACTGTTCAATTTTAGCACCCTAACTTCATAAATTGCTCATTTGAAACACCTTCAAACACAACTATTATGGACCCAAACATCGACGAAAGATGTTTAAAAGAACAATTTATGAAATTTGGGTGCTAAAATCGAGCAGTGGAAAGTTAAGGTACCAAAAACGACTAAGAGCTATGGTTAGGGTGCCACTAGGATAATTTAGTCTGTCTTTAAACCAGAACATAATCCCAAAATCTAATTGTCAGTAAAGGTCAAAGCACAAGACTGACTGAAGTATAAGTTACTGCCTTCCTTTCTTTGAGCTGCAGCTGGGGCACTTGTATTGCTTTATGCCCTCAGCTTTAGCAGGAGTTATCTTCACACATTTACCATGGAACCACCTCTCGCATATATCGCACCCGATCCAGAACTCATTTGAGCTGTAGTTGCCGCCGCAAGCCCCACAAAGAGTCTCGCTGTGTTCATCTTCCTCGTCGCCATACCCCTCATCAACCGGCGGCTTTGAATCATGTTTTATATGTCCCTCGCTTGTTCGCTGAAATAAAAGGTTATTTACCACATTCGTGCACAAAATTGTGAATGGAGGAAAAAAAAAATGCTAACATTTAACTCACCTTTGCTGACATTTTTGATTTACTTCCACTGTCCATGCCAGACTTCTCTCTTCCCTGCTTCCCCTCTGAAACCACTTCAAAAACAGTGGGCAGCTCATTGATCATGGTGAATAAACGCTTCCTGCCAATCAGAACAGATACCCCCATCAATTTAGTAATCGTGTAGTTGAAGCTAAACAATGATCAACATTTCTATGAACGTCAGGCCACATGAATAATAACTGCTCCAGGTTCGCAGTATAGGTATCGGGTATCAAACCATTCCTATGAATATCGGGATCGGCGGTATCGGCAGTTTCGGATCGGAGTATCGAATTTTTTGGTATCGGAAAGCAAATAATCTTTAATAAATTATTAACATTTTAGGAAGCATATTTTACATTTAGGCATAATTATAAGTATTTCCAGTGTTGTTTCTTATTAGTTTTAAAATTGAATAAAATAATAGTCACAATTGTCAATTGATCTACATGCGATTGATAAATTTTCTTCTTTTACAAACTTACTATGCTTTTACACCATTGATGATTGGTCTTTTTCGTTCAATGTTTTCGCCGAATTGACCGGAAAATAGACTCTCAAAGTCGATATCAGTCGATATCCGGTATCGATCGGTATCGTATCAAGATATGCCAAACCGTATCGATATCGACCGTATCAGATCGGTATTGGACGATACTACAAACTATGCTGCTTATAGAGATCATGATTAATTTATATAGGACACAAGGGGAGGTTAACACTTTCAGATGCATCATATGCTCTCATAAATCTTCTTCTCCGTGCTTAAAATTGATATGTCCACCAGCATCAATGGTGCTAACTCGCGTAAAAAGATATGCATAGGTTAAACTGACTACTACTTCCCACTTTTTGGAGGATGTCAGGTTCTACATGTCAGATGTCAGGTTCATATAGGATGTCGAATCTCATGGAAGTACAAAAAGTGGGATCTATCTCTCTCTCTCTCTCTCTCTCTCTCTCTCTCTCTCTATATATATATATATATATATATATAGAGAGAGAGAGAGAGAGAGAGAATAAGGGAGGTGTGATGGCACCTCACTCTCAAACTAAGGGTAGCGGTGACGTGGCACAATCTCAGCCATCCATATCATATTTTGAGAGTGAGGAGAGTTAAACTGCAATTTGTCAAAAAAATTTAAAATATGAGATCGGAGGGCTAGGATGGTGCCACGTCACCGCTACCCTTATTTTGAGAGTGGGGTGCCATCCCACCTCCCTTATTCTCTCTCTCTCTCTCTCTCTCTCTCTCTCTCTCTCTCTATATATATATATATATATATATATATCTTAAAACTAAAAACTAATATAAATAAGACAACAAGTACAAATGTAAAATGTAACTCACATGTGTACCCGTCACTCTTAATAGAAAAAAGATGTATATTAAAAATTGTTAAAAAAAACCCTTCTTACATAAAGAAGGTGGTGGCTAAAGTGGTCGTGGTGGTGGCACCTGACATAAAGGTCGTGCGTAGGAGGGAGCTCTTGAGGAAGGAGAGGCTCTAATTTTGCTGGAGGGAGCTCTCATGGCACGACTGCCAGAGGTAACATTATGATGGTGGGGTGGCTGTTGGAGTCGGGCAGAGTAGAGAGAGATTGAGAGGAGAGATCAAGAGAAGTGGGATAGGGGGTAGGTTTAAGTAACATATTAACGAGTAGCCAATGATTATTGAAAGTACTTCTTCAAGAAAAATACTTATTTCGGGCAATAATTATGAATTTCAATAATAAATCTATACATAATGATAAAATTTGAGAGGAAAGAGGAAATTAGGGCCAAGGCCAAATCTAGAAGCTTAAATAGTTCTGATCTTCAAGACTCTTTGTAACGAATGGAGCCAAGAAAAGAGACGAACGGAGCAAGGGATGATAATGACACAAGAAATATTCTAGGTTGAGAAGGTAGAAGATGACAAAAAGATGATGTAATAGAAACCTCTTTCACTTAGTAGCTGTTTGGCTAGTGAAGTGTATGGGAACTGGATAGGAAAGAGGAAGCACTTTCCATTTCTCCTACGGTTTGGATAGAAGTTGAACGGGAAAGTGGGAAAAATCATGAGTGAACAGAACATCTTCTCCTATTTTCCAATTCCACTTCCTTTGTTTGTTCTTGATTTGTTTGAGAACTCAATACTTTTTGGGGAAAAGTGGGAAAAATCATGAGTGAACAGACCATCTTCTCCTATTTCCCAATTCCACTTCCTCTGTTTGTTCTTGATTTGTTTGAGAACTCATACTTTTTTTTTTATTGTCTCCATCACTCATCCACACATTAAAATGGAGTTCCTATGACAGTTCCATACTATTGCCAAACCAAAAAAGAAAAGATAAATCCAAGCTTCTTCCATGGACCACTTCTTCCCATCCAAACATGTTTTAAGAAGTGTCAAATTCCATAAGGTTAATTCCTCTCTTGTATTTGCACCTTACACACTTGTTGGCCTTCTAGCTACCCAAGTAGCCCCTTAAGGCAGCTGGCAAAAACACCTTTTTATTTCTACTATTGTTTCAGTTCTGCTGCTGCCATGTCAATATTCCACTATTCCAGATTACAGAAGGGTGACATACTAGCTGAATATGAGATCCTTTGGATCACAAATCCATCCTAGTGTTTTGATGAAAAAAGCATTGTAAAAGAAACCCAATGGAACAAAGCTTCTTAAGGCTGGCAGAAGTACAAAGATCCAACAGGAAAGACGGACATAAAAGTTGGAGTCCATGTAGGAATCCAATAATGATGGAAGAGTCAAAAGATAGAGAGAGAGAGAGAGAGAGAGAGAGAGAGAAACTACAGCACAAATAAGTGTATTTTCCTAATTTGAATCCACATAAAATCAACCAATACTTGCCAAACATACACTCAACGCTACCAGAAAGCTTCCTACTTAGATTGACCTAACCTAAATCCAACTTTCCTCATTGGTCATATCCATTTGGTAAAGTCACTACAGAGTGGAATATATTAAATTAACCAAGTCTAGGGGCATCTTCAGGGATATAGCCAAAATTAACAATTTTAATCTAAAAATTAATTAGCTGCAAAAATTAATTTCAACTAATTATGGAGTTTGTCAAACCAATCTACAACAGGTTTATAATGAAGTTAGTCGTTATCAAAGCATCCTACATATTCTTTATGACCCAAATGCGCAAGTCACATGGAGAGGTTCTATATTCTGAATATGTGACTCACTTGAAAATTTATGTTTCCTATTCTTATACAAGGTCGGAGGCTTTGACTAAACATGCTGGAACATCAATCAATAAAACTAAATAACTCCAGCATTATGACTGTAACTGCAAAGGAGTTTACAACAGCAGGGTAGATAACCAAAATCACCTCTCCAAATTTTGTTAAGATCTCTCGTATAAAACCTAAGTAATGACAATTGAAACATAGCAAAAATGCCTTTGGACTAGATTCCTTAAATCCCTGTATGCAATAGACACCTGTATAAAACCTAATATTCTAAGTCTAATAGAGCTTCTTCATTAATTATAATATAGTTCAATATTATGACTTCCACTTCCACAATCTCCAATCTCCTCCACTTAAAAACTGTCTGATCATTATTACATTCAAATCACGTGTTCAATATTACATAATCTATGGAGCTTCTATGCTTCCATAAATGTGTGCAGATTCTGCACTTTCCCAATTACTCTTGTTTTGTGTGCATCTAACTATTTATTTTCCATCCAAAGTGAGATTCTCAAAGTACATATTAAAAGCACCGCATGAGGCATCTAGTCTATCACAGGATTACCACCCTACATAGTGTCTTGTCCATGCATGATGCTTGCTACCTTATCTGCAAAAAGGTGGATGCACCCTTGAATAAGGGTAAAAAGGATGGACTCACAGGCAGAGATAAATGACCAGGCTCTTGCCTGAAAACATAGTTCGCATATAGAGGCCAAAAGCCTCTTCAAACTTTCTTAAATACAAATAATAGTGCTTAAACCTTACACCAATAAGAAGCAATTCTGTAGGTATGGACCATGTTCACTAGAACTAATGTCTAAAATCTTTGCTCATTTCGAAGTTCCTCTTGCTCCTAACTGAGATAACAAAAGCAATCAGACACAAAAAGAATCTTCTTGAGAAGTACTACTGAAACATCTATAAGTACTAGCCAACAAGCACATGCAATGCACATTCTTGAAACTTTGTAAAATATAATTATTAAAAAGACTGAACCGAAGGAAAGAAAAACTGGTTAGATCATAGGCGTTTTGATGATCACATAACAGTATACAAGGAAATATAATATGTAATTTGATCAGATGATTGTATTTAATATGTGAAAACATGATAACTGTTGAGGATCTGTTACAGAGATGAGAGATGTAGGATTTAGTTGAGAAGAAGTAGGAACAGTTGACAAGAATGACATAATTAGGAAGATATAAGATTTTACAATTACACAGAAATAGACACTGTTAGGCTACAGGAGAGAAAAAAGGCCAACAGGGAGAGAAGCTGTTTCCCTGACGAATACTGAACATTTCACCCACATCTTATTAATTTACCAAAATACCCTGCTCGACATTTCATCCACATATTACTAGTTTCCCAAAACGCCAAGGGTACTGGACCTTCAAATGGTGTTACATCCCAAAATTTAGGACTAAACCTCTTTAAACAAATAAAAAATAATGAAAGAATCCATATCAAGTTAATTAACTTGCTCCCTTATACTATGGCGAAATTATCCTTGCCATTGCTGCAAAAATTGTCAAAAGAATAAACCATAAAACAAGCATACCTAGCAAATTGTCAGCTTGGTCATACAAATTTTAGAATACTGCTCTAGATGACCAAACTACAGTAAAAAGTGAACCGGGATGAGTAATCAATTTCACACGAAAAGTACATCTTATCACATTGATTTTTTTTATATAAAAAGCCATTATTCCAACAATTTGAATATAATAAATTGACCCAAGATTTATTCCTTATAAATGATATTCCTGTTCAATCATCAGAATAATTATGGATATAATATAACATCTGGATCCCTTTTGTAACCATGAAGTCCTCAATGTTACCACCATCGTAATTTCAATAGAGCTACGTGAATTTTGAAGGACAATAGTGGTTTTCAAACATTGCAAGCACTACATACCAAATTCTCCAAAACGAAGAGAAATACAATTGGGATTGGTACAAGGAAATTGACCGTCTCAAATATAAGTATTAAAAGTTGCATACCAGCCTTATTATAAAATGTAAAGTGCAACAATTAGGGAATATATGCATCCAATAAGACAGTAGGGGTTGTCAAGGTCCACTTAGTAAGTCAAAGTAAAGCAACCATCTATTCCTACAAGATCACATTCCATGCAAATTTTTATATGAATCCTATGGCAAACAAATATATAGATGCATAGTATGTTTCCATCCACCCCCTTCCTCTATATTAAAAAAAACAGTTACTTTACCCACAGAAAAGTCCCCATAACCTCCATAAAAACTAAACTAAATTCTCATAGCTATAGCAAAAAAATAAGACTTGCATGCCCAGCCTTGTACAACACAGAATTACCAACTTTGACATAAAAACTTCCTAGGTAGTGTCACGTCTCAATTCCTCCGAATCGCTAAGTCGTCACCGGACGTGATGTCGTACAAGTCTAAATTGCACTTGTACAAGGCAAGAACGTGCATGAGTGATAATTCTTTTGAACATCTAAGTTAAAACATCAGAAAGTTGAAGACACGATATAGGAGGAAAATAGCTTTTCATTAATAATTTGAAAGTGAGTACAAGATCTTGATATGATTAAAATGTCATCTCGGCTTATATTCAATAAATAACAAAAAGACTGACAAGCTGTCATGAAATAATATTTGTCATTTCATACATTATGCTCTTTTATGTACATTGACACAAAAAATGTCTCCAAAAGAAACAACTTCAAAATACTTCACAAGATATACAGAGCTTTGAGTCGCTTTCTGAAACTTATACTAGCTTTGTGCACCCTCGTAGTTCCTAACACATACGGAGGAGGGCCAGCACATTGGGGAATGCACTGGTGAGCGAAACCAAACTCAACTCATCTAAGTAGACATTATAATCATGTGAAGAATATAATTTATTAAGTGATCTTGCTATTTGAAACTAGGATTGATTGATAATTCATAATCAATAAAATCAAGTGAAGCAAAAACTTATATCATATCAGTTATAAGTAAAAAAAATACCATAAACAAATTTTCCTTCCCTGCATAAAAGTGAGATTTAATACTTACCGCATGTTCACAAGACAATCGTTAGCATACAACATGTCGATGTGAGGTCATTGGTGAATCTGATACCATAAAGTACTATTATATGGTATTGCAACGCTTTCTTCCGGTCCGGGTAGCTAATTCTATCAAAGGTCCAAGAATACCTCGTATTTGAAGCATGTTCCACATAATTTTTTTCTAGATCAATTTGGTTCCAGTATCCCGGATACCATTTCGAGAAAAGTTATACCTTGTGCACAAGTTGTCCATGACCATGTAAATGCATAAACACTTCAACTATAAAACATAAGCATAGTATATAAACTGAAATAAAGTAATATAATTTCTACTTGTATATTAGTTCATTCTCGTGATTCAGTATGTTTCAATATTCCGATTGGCAACCCATTGATCCCAAACCATTCTAACTATTTCGTAGTACCCCACCACATCCATTCTGATTCTCATATGAAGTTCATACTACATAAATCTTGTGCATAGATGCACTTAATACTTACAGTCATTCAACATTCCGTTTTCTTAGTGTTATAACATACATGTGGCTTTTATTCATCTATTACATCTACTAGGCATCGTCAATCTAAGGACGTTACAAGGATACAAAAAATTCTTTTTGTTAAGGTATAAAGGAATATAAGAGAAGAACTGAAACCACCCACCGAAAAGAGAATTCGTCGAGAGAAGAAGAATCGCTTTGCAACAATCAAACTTCAGCTACGCATCCTCTTGCAATGGCACAAACATCGAATCAATACATTTTTTCTATCATTCCTCTCTTAGAATTCTCAGAATGAATATAAAAATCGATGAAGGCGGCTAATAGAAACAATCATCGAAAATCAACACGAAAACACATTCATCAAAACCAAATAGCAAAACGTCCAAAGAAAACTACAATAAAAAGGTACAAGAATAGACTATTATATAGAGTTCATCACCAAGACACAATCCACTGCATTTAGGACTCATTCCAACAGAAGTCAATCCATGAAATAAAAAGGTTCTCTATGCATTCGTCCAGATCGATTAGATGTCGAAAGGTTCCTCAACACTCAGTTTCGACTAAGTCAAACTAGCCACCACGCCTACACATAATGCACAGTCTGGAGCGGGACATTATAAAATATACTACTAAGAAAAAGTTTTGTCCTCGAAACTTAAAACAAGAAGAGAGTTGGTTATCGATTGACCATGCCTACACATAATGCACTGTGATCTCATTATGTGTAGGCGTGATCGCATTGTGGATTTTGATCCCCGTCATGTCTCTGGTGTTCTACTTTTATTTTTTAACACACCATACATTATGACACAAAGAGAGTCAAGTCCTTCATACCATGCCACCAAAACGTTGTGCACAGGTCCATATACATTTTCGTACTCCCCGAATGTAAAGAATACCAAGTTGTAAACACCCTAAAATTTTCAAATTTTTTTAAAATCAATCTTTGGGATTTTCTGCAATTTTTGATAACGCGCCGCCTCCGCCGGGGGAGGCCACGTCCTCCCCTCGGCCGACTCACCCGGCTATGACCCCGGCCACGAACCCCCGCCAGCCCCTTTAAAAACCCTTCCCTTCACCTTCTCCTCCGCCTCATTCCCTAACCCTCCGCCGCCGTGCCCTAGCTCCGGCCGTCCCCTTCCCCGGCGCCGACCTCCAACAGTTCGCCTCCTCCGCCTCCTTTCTCGCCGCTCCTCCAGAACCCGACGCCGCGGCCACCCGAGCTCGACCACCCTCCTCCTTCCTCATCCTTCTCCAGTCGAGCGAGCGGCCGAGCCTCCGGCGACCCGCTGCCGGCGCCGCCCACTTCCTGAGCCCCCGGCGACACTGTCCCCGGCCCCCTCCACAGCCAGCGCCGCCTAGCCCGCCTCCGGCCGGCCTCAGCTCCGGTGGCAGAACCCTAGACACGGTTGACCCAGGACTCGTGTCGGACACGAGTCGGACACAATTATTCTCAGTTTTTCAGGCCTCGTTCAGGTACTCGTATCTTGCACCCTGTATCTCCGTTTTCGATTCTGTAAATTGCTACGCGTAGCCTGTATGACCCTCTCGGTGCCCGGACAAACCGCTCGGGACATCGCGTCCTGTGGTGATCGCACACCGCGATCCAAAAACAGGAAAAACCAGACCCTGTTTCACCCCGGAACTGAGTACGCCCTGCCAAACGGGACGACTTGGTCGCGTGCGGTCTTCACAGATACGTGCGCGCCGTCGATACGGATGTGTGGGATTTCGCGGAAGCTGATTCGGGTGTGCGTGCACACCGGAATCAACGCGTATCCGCGGACATCGCCCCGTATCCGCCTTTTCTGCAAATCACCCTAACTTCGTGCACACACGTCGGATCGAGACGAAACTTGCGCCATCGGACTCGTAGCGATACGCTGGTCCTGTGGGTCAAGTTTGGTTCGATTTTGAGAACGTTGACGAAATCGCGTGTCGTGGGCCCCACAGGCCCCGCTCGACGGACGATTTTGTGATCGGCTCATCGGAATTCAAATCTGAAAGTTCCGTTGGGTTCGTATCAGCGTTCCTGACTTGTTGACACTAAGTTTGGTGAATTTGGAGACCGTTGACCCTGACACGTTTTTCGGTGCAAAGCGGGCCTACCGGTGGACCCCGTTTTGGCCCGAAATTGCCGTTTTTGCCCTTGTCTCCAAATTGGACCCAAGGACAGGCGTTCCTAGCTATTTGACACCTTCTGAGCGTGATGGTACTGTTTATTTCAGCTTTCGAAGACTTCTCTGGAAATTTCCAAAACCAGGACCTTAGTGGAATCCAAACATCAGGCAAGTGCACCTTGCCAAACTTGCAGTCCTTATTTTCATATTTCCTGTAATGATGCTTTGCTGGATGTCTTGTGTAACTTCATATAAACTTGTTTAAACTGCTTAACCTAGGGAACGTATGACGTACCTAGTATCCGATCATAGTCGGGTGCCGACACCGTACGCAGTGTTGGGTTCGTCATTTAGAGATGGATTTACGATACCCTTTACTCTTGTACTTGACCTATCAAGTACCCTACAACCCAGGACACCTGACACTATCATGGACAGAATCTTCCTGAGATATTCGTGGTGATTCTGTATAGGATACAGGACTTGACAGAGACATTTATTTATAGACAGTATGACTTGATGCATTAGTTATAATCCCGCTGACATAGACATGAGACGTTATGGTCATGGCTTGCGTGATTACATTGGGTGGGGAGAGACACACAGGCTACAGGCTGTTCTATATATATATCTACTATTATTGTGAGGTTGTAGACTCTCCAGCAGAGCTAGACCCTTTACTTGTTATCACTGCTACCGGCTCCCCGACACAGAGCTTGTAGCGGTCTCAGCCTGAGTACTAGTGTTGCTCTCATTGCATATCACATAGATGGTTACTTAGTTTACCCTGCTGTTTCATTTATTTATTGCACTGCTTATTCATTTGGCTTGTATTATTTTGTGCCTTGCTATGTCCACTGAGGACCTGGAATTGGATGATGTCCCCAGGTTTAGCTGAGGAGCAGTATCCCGAGGTATACGGGACAGGAGCTGAAGCTATTGCTGGAGCAGAACCGAACCCTGAAGACGAGGTGACTGCCGAAGACTTCTCCTGAGTGCCTGTTCCAGTACTCAGTATTTATTTCATGTTATCTCTTTTGTTCCTGGCCTATAGAGCCAGTTTATTCAGACATAAGTCGGATTGTTTCTCCGACTGACTTGCTGTGTTTGTTGTTGCTACTTATTTCCATTTCATTATGCAGTTTATTTCTTTATCTTTATGGATGAGATTAGTGTGACTTGTTGTAATAGACCTTATTTACAGCTTAAGTATGTCCTGATGGTTCCATTAAATTTGGGTTATCCATCGGTGCGTGCTGCTGGCCATTGCCACGCATCTCCAGTCCCTCGGCATTTTGGGACTGGGGCGTGACACAAGTAGAATATACATCTGTCAATATTTCGCTTTTGATCTCGTCGTCTTTAGGAACGCACAATCTTTCCTTCACCCGCAATGTTTCATTTTCATGCTCTGTAGAATCGGTTGTCTTACCTGCTGAAATCAACTCACACATCTTCTGCAAAAACAAATCTTTCTGTGCGGTCTTTATTTTTTTCGTAAGCTCGGCTCTAACTGCAGTTGAGACAGTTGCGCCCCCGGTTTCGAACTAGGAATTCGATACCCATATTTTCCAATTCTTGTAGCACCTTGCTTGCTATGGACAACTTTTCCACAAACTTTCGGCTCAAAGCATCTACTACAATATTTTCTTTGTCTGGTGTATACGCGATCGACATATCATAATCATTAATCAGTTCCAACCAACGTCTTTGCCGCAAATTTAATTCTTTTGGAGTAAAAATATACTTGAGAATCTTGTGATCAGTAAAGATTTCGCAAGCCACACTATAAAGATAATGTCGTCACAATTTCACCGGGAACACAATTGTCGCCACGTTTCGATTCCGCCGAGTCGCTAAGCGCCATCGGAGGTGATGTCATAGAAGTCTTAAATTATACTTGTACAAGGCAAGAACGTGCATGAGTGATAAATTTTTTTGAAACAAGTTAAAAACAATATAGCAACATAATGTTAAAGACAGTATAGGAAGAAATAACTTTTCATTAATAATTTGAAATAGAGTACAAAATCTTATTACATTTGAAACGTCGTCTCGGCTTACATTCAAGAAATATCAAAAGAGTGACAATCTGCCATGAAATACTATTTGTCGTTCCATATATTACGCCTATTTATATACAGACTCCAAAACACCTTCAAAATGAACCAGCTTCAATTACTTCAAAATATGAAGAGCTTTTGTGCAATAGCGTCGATCCTGACAAATATGGAGGGGTCAGCACACTGAAAAATGTACTAGTGAGCGAAACTAACCCACTCATTTAGACCAACTCTGTAATTATGTGAATCATGCAATTTATTTAGTGAACTTGCTCTTAGAACTAGGATTGACTCGCAGTTTATATCGATAGCATAAAGTGAAAGCATAAAAGATATCATCATAACGCTTATCAATAATTCCTTACCATAGTTCAAGTGTCTATACCTGCATAAAAACATAGAAGAATACTTACCGTCCCTGCATAAGACATTTGTTAGCATATAGCATGTTATATGAGGCCACCATTGGTGAATCCGACACCATAAAGGACTACTATGTGGTATTACAACACGTCCTTCCAGTCCGGGTAGTTAGTCCCACTGGAGGTCCCGTAATACCTCGTACCTGAAGCACGTTCCACATAATTTTATCCTAGGCCGAATCGACCCCGGTGCTCCGGACTCCGTTTGAGAAAAAATAAACCTTCTGCACAACTTGTCCATGACCATGCAAATACGTGAACAGTTTAGTTATAAAATATAACATGGTACATAACTGAAAATAAAGCAATGTAATATCCACTTGCATATTAGTTCATTCTAGCTATTTAATGTTGTTTTGATTGATCCATTAGTCCCAAACCATTCTGACTATTCCGTAGTACCGCACCACATCCATTCTTTTTCTCATACAAAGCCCTACTATAAAATTCTCTGCAAAGACATACACAACAGTTACAGTTATTCAGTATTACATTCTTAGTGTAGCATGCATGTGGCTTTCATTCATTAGTTATATTCTACTATGCATCATCGATCTAAGGACATTGCAAGAATACAAAAAAAATCTTTTTGTTAAGACGTCATTGAATAAAAAAGAAGGGTTTGAACCACCTACCGAGTAGAGAATTCGCGGAGAGAAGAAGAATCGCCTCGCAACGATCAAACTCCTGCAATGACACCAACATCAAATCAGTACGCTTCTACTATTCTTCTCTACCATAATTCTCATAATTAATGTAGAAATCGATGAAAGCGGACAATAGAAACAATCATCGAAAACCAATACAAGAAATGCATTCATCAAAACCAAGTAGCAAAACATCCGAGAAAAACTACAGTAAAAGGTATGTGAATAGACTCCTATATAGAGTTCATTCACCAAGAAACAATACACTCAATCTATGACTCATTCCAACATAATTCAATACATGAATTGGAAATGTTCTATACATTCGTCCGGATCGATTAGATGCTGAAAGGATCCTCAAATCTCAGTTCCACCTGAGTCAAACTAGCCACCAAACCTACACATAATGCGCCGTCCGAAGCATGGCATTGCAATTGCAGTCAATTCCAAATCATGTGTGGGGTAGTTTTTCTCGTGATGCTTCAGCTGTTTGGAGGCATAAGATATCACTTTTCTATTTTGTATGAGCACACACCCTAAGCAAAGTCCCAACGCATCAGTGTAAATATGAAATCCTTCTCCTTCTGACAGTACAAGAATTGAGCTGAAACAAACTACTGCTTTAACTTTTGGAATCTAACCTCACTGTCGTCCATCCACTTGAATACTACTTCCTTCTGAGTAAGGCGAGTCAGAGGCGATAAAATCTTCGAAAAGTCATTTACATATCTTCAGTAGTAGCACGTCAAGCCAAGGAAGCTTCGAATCTCGTTAGCCGATCCGAGTTACCTCCAATCTACCACCACTTCAATCTTTTTCGGATCGACAACACCACCTTTTATCGAGATAACATGTCCAATAAATGACACGCTACTCATCCAAAATTCACATTTGCTTAACTTAGCATACAAATGGTGTTCACACAGAGTTTGTAACACAATCCTCAAGTATTATGTATGTTCTTCCTTGTAACTTGAGTATATCAAAATATCGTCGATAAACACGACCACAAACTTGTCCACGAAGGGTTGAAAGACTGTTCATCATGTCCATGAAGCAGCTGCAGCTTTGTCAAACCAAAGACATGACCAAAAACTCGTAGTTTTTGTATCTTATACGGAAACTCTGACTTCGATACATCCTCTGACTTAATCTTCAACTAGTGTTAACCCGAACGAATATCTATTTTTGAAAATACAGTCGCTCCCTGAAGCTGATCAAATAAGTCGTCTATCATTGGGAACAAATACTTATTATACACTGTAGCTTTATTCAACTCTCTGTAGTCAATGCATAGCATCATTGGTCCATTTTTTTCTTTACAAACAGCACTGGAGCTCTCTACGGTGAAACATTGGGACGAATATATCCTCGATCCAATAATACCTGCAAGTAAACTTTGAGTTCCTTTAACTCTGTCAAGGTAGTCAAAGGCGCAAGGCGCACTCGAGGCGCAAATGATCCATATCGTCCGAGGTGCAAGGAGCACTAAAGACGTATGTCCGAATGAAACAAGACACAAAAATAAAATAAATAATTATATAAATAAATTACTAATGTAAGAAATAAAACCAAATAATATATTAAAATCAAAATAAACATGTTTAAACATAACAAAGTGAACTAGTAAAACGGTAATAGCACCAGCAGTCAACAAAACTAACAAAAATTTGAATTCTTCCTACCACTTCTTTAGTAAAATTTAGTTTTTTAAGTTGAACTGTAACCAACTTTGGCAACCGTGGAAATGGCTACTTCCCTCCCACTTGTACGAGGTAAGGGTTATTCCCATGCCTCAGAGATTTTGTATATAGAAAATAAAAACCATAAGGTGCACATTTTCTTAGTTGCGACTTAATGAAAGGCGCGCCCCGGAGAAAGATGTCTCGCTTAGTGAGGTGTGAGGTGCACTTGATGCACCTTTCTGCGATGCGTGCCTTACGCACGTCCAATGTGCGCCTTTGACTACCATGAATTGTTGGTGTCATCATGTATGATGCTTTCGATATCGATCGAGTATCCGAAAATGTGTCAAATTCTATTTCTCGATCCGGTGACATTCCGGGTCTCATCTAGAAATATATCGGAGAATTCTGCCACGACTTCAGTCTAAACTACGTCTGCACCTTATTTTCTAGTGTCTCGAACAGAAGTCAGGTACCATTTGCAGCCAGAATACAACATGCACATCGACGTTACTGCCAATATCAACTTTGATATCGTTGACGCAAGCCACATGAATAGGAGAATTTTGTTTTTTCGGTTAGACGAAACACAACTCTCTTCGCACAGTCGATCGTCGCAAGACACGCACCAAGTTAATCCATTCTAAGAATGATATCATACTCACTGATGTCTATTGACTAATATCCAAAGATAACTTTTTTTCCCACGATGCAAATGTACCGATCTCTACATATTAACCTAGCAGACACATCTACTCCTGATAGGATGCCAACATTAAGATCCATATCTAACAATGCTATACACAATATATTATTTTCAGTAAATTCAACAGGTATAAAACCATGTGTTGTACAAGAATCAAATAAAACACTTGCTGAAATTTTCTTATATAACACCATACCAGTCACAACGGTGTTGGAAGTGAGAGCCTCCACTTGAGTCAAAGCATACTCTCCCTTGCGTTTCAGGACACTGATTCTGCGTATTCACAGGTGCCGCATGCGGAGCTCTTGGTTCCTGCCCCTGATTCTCGTTCTGAAAATCCCTTGGAAGGTTCTGATTCACCCTTCCAACTTGATATGCACTAGCTCTGTGGCCAATACGGCCACACTTGAAGCATCCTCCCTGACACTCTGTTGACTTGTGCTCATACTTGCCACACTTAAAGCATTGCATCCCTGGATTGGGTCCTGTTGAAATCTTTGGCACCATGACTTCTCGTACGGTAGAAAAGAGCTGACAAACTTAGCAAGTTTAGCGAATTGATGATCGTAGTCGTCTATTGACATATTTTTTGCTTAAGCGTGACGAACTCATCATTTTTTGTTGTCTAACTACTCGAGAAATGTATTGTTCGAGGAACGCTTGCTTAAACACCTCCCAAGAAATTATGGTATTTCTGTTGGCGCCGCAGATTGCCTTCTTCTTAGTTTTCCACAAGTCATGTGCCCTCAAGCATAGCCGCACAGACGCGCATGCTACCTTTTTGGAGCCTTGAATGTCAATGAGTTCGAACAAGCCTCGATTGTGGCTATCAAGTCCATTACTTCATCAGGTTCGGCTGTGCCATTAAATTTTGGAGGATTCATCTGTTTTAATTCATTGGCCATGAAAATAGAGTTCTTAGTTGTCGGTTGGGGTTCATCTACTTCCTTTGCCACAATCACTTAAGTCGCGGCTAGTGCAGTAGTATTATTGTTGACCGCCAAGGTAAAAACTATTTGTCATATTATCCATTTTCTTCTGTTGCGCATGGAATTGTATCTGAATTTGCGCCTGAAGTTGTCTTTGTTGAGCCTCAGCTTGTCGTTGTTGGACTTCATTTTGTTTCTGCTACGCCTCTATCATACGCAATATTATTTTCAACGCGTCAGTTAAGGCTACCGCACTTGAGCTACTAGCATGGTTTCCTTAGTCATTTTTCAACAAAAGAAAGCAACTTTCATTAGTATTCATAAAATATTTATGGACATATTGTATGGAACTATTATTTCATGCAGCGCCCAACGAAAAATATTTAATCGAGAATCACATCAAAACTTCCAAAAGAAAACATTTTTGTAATCAGAGGAAGTGAACCATGCTCCGATACCATTATGTCACGTCTTGATTCCGCCGAATCGCTGTCGTAACCGGACGTGATGTCATATAAGTCTAAATTGTACGTGTACAAGGTAGGAAGTTGCACGAGTGAATTCTTTTGAACATCAAGTTAAAACAATATAGCATCAAAAAGTTGAAGACACTATAGAAAGAAAATAACTTTTCATTGATAATTTGAAACGGAATACAAAATCTTGATACGATTGAAAGTCGTCTCGACTTACATTCAAGAAATAACAAAAAGACTAACAAGCTATCATGAAATAATACTTATCATTCCATACAATATGCTCATGTATATACATTGATACCAAAATGCCTTCAAAAGAAACAACTTCAAAATACTTCAGAAGATAGTAACAACTTTGAATCGCTTTATGAGACTTATACTAGTTGTGTGAACCCTCGTGGTTCCTAACACCTGTGGAGGAGGGAATCAACAAATAGGAGAATGCACTGGTAAACGGAACCAAACCCAACTCACCTATATTGACACTGTAACCATGTGAAGAATATAATTTATTAAGTGATCTTGTTATTTAAAACTAGATTGATTGACAGTTTATAATCAATAAAATCAAGTGAAGCATAAAACATATATTATATTACTTATAAGTGAATTTCTTACCACAATCGAATTTTCATTCCCTGCATAAAACAGAGATTTAATACCTACCGCCATGCATAAGACAATCGTTAGCATTCAACATGTCTATATGAGGCCGTTGGTGAATCTGACACCATAAAAGGCTATATGTGGTATTGTGATGCGTCCTTCCAGGCCGAGTAGTTAGCCCCACTGAAGGTCCTGCAATAGCTCGTGCGTGAAGTAAAATCATACCTTGTGCACAAGTTGTCCATGACTATGCAAATACGTAAATAGTTTAATTATAAAACATAAGCATAGCATAAAAACTGAAATAAAATAATGTAATTTCTACTTGTATTTCAGTTCGTTCTCGCAAGTCGGTATCTTCTGATTGACGGCCCATTGACCCCAAATCATTTCGACTATTCTGTTGTAATGCACCATATCCATTCTGCTTCTCATATGAAGTCCATACTACAAAAATCTTATGCATAGATCACTTAATAGTTACAATCATTCAATGTTCTGATTTCTTAGTGTTACAACATGCATATGACTTTCATTTATTTATTACATCTACTATGCATCGAAAGCACCCACCGAAAAGAGAATTCGTCGAGGGAAGGAGAATCGCTTCACAACGATCAAACTTCAGCTACAAGTCCTCCTATAATCATAGTTTGAAGTATCGGCCGATACCGATCCGATACGGCCGATACCGATACAGTTTGGCATGTCCCGATCCGATACCGACCGATACCCGATACTGACCGATACCGACATTAGAGATCTCTTTTCCGGTCAATTCGGCAAAAAAAATTGAATTAAAAAGACCAATTAGCAAGGGTGTAAAAGCATAGTAAGGTTGTAAACGCATATAAAAGAGAAAAACTTATCTATCGCATATAAGTCAATCGACAAGGGTGACTACTATTTCATTCAATTTCAAAAATACTGAGAAACATTGGAAATATTTTAAATTATGCATAAATGTATAAAATATATTTTCTAAAATGTTAATAATTTACTAATAGTTGTTTGCTTTCCGATACCAAAAAAATCCGATACTCCGATCCGAAACCGCCGATACTACCGATACCGCCGATCCCAATACTCACAGGAATGGTCCGATACCGATTTCTATACCGATACTTTGAACCTTGCCTGTAATGGCACCAACATCGAATCAGTACGCTTCCTCTATCCTTCCTCTCAAAATTTTCAGAATAAATACAGAAATCGATGAAAGCGGTCAAAAGAAACAATCATCGAAAACAAATACGAAATCGCGTTCATCAAAACCAAGTAGCGAAAACGTCCAAAGAAAACTACAATGAAAAGGTATGGAAAGAGACTCGGATATAGAGTTCATTAACCAAGACACAATCCATTGCATTTACGACTCATTCGCATTTACGACTCATTCTAACAGAAGTCGATCAATGAATTAGAAACCTTCTCTATGTATTCGTTCAGATCGATTAGATGCCGAAAGGTTCCTCAACACGCAGTTCCGACTGAGTCAAACTAGCCACCAAGCCTACACATAGTGCGTCGTCCGGAGCGGAGCACTACAGGCAAAGGCCATGGATCATAACTCAAATATCATGGATATTTGATCTACAAAACACGGACGCTGCAAAAACAAGTGTCGAGTCTGTGTCACTTGTCGGACACGTATAGAACTAGTCACGGACACTCCAAAATACACCGTGTTTGCATAATTGTATCCATATCATGACGTATTTGTGTCCATGCACCAAAGTATTTCATATATTGGTCCAATTTCATATGATTGCATTGTAAACTTCTAGAATCATGTCCATTCGCATACATTCAACTATCAACATAAGTGTCAACGAAATCAAAAAAACATAGCTTAAAGTCTTAAATCTTAAAATCCTTAAGTAATTCCTACGGCAACCCAACCAGAAACCTCCAAATACTAACCAAGCCATGGTTTTCCATCACTATAACAACAAATTGGCTTGTGCATTCTCAGATATTAAGTTCAACCTATTTCGCATGGACATGAATATGAAACGACAAAAATCGGACAAAAAAACTATTGTGGCATGTTCTAGACTTCTAGTATACTTTGGAGTGCATATTTCATTTCCACTACATGTACACGGCGCCAATTTTCAAGAGTGTTTATGCCAGTGTTGCTTAATTCGCCAACTCCCCTACGTCCAACGAATTGGGACAAATGATCCCGAACAAGGTGCGTTCGCGACCCAGGTCATCAAATTTAGCGACCCCTATGAAGGGTGGGGATGCTGCTGGTGCTGGATTGCTGTTGTAGCGCTGCTGCTTCTTCTTTGCTCTTGTTGCTGTTGCTTCTTCTTCTTACACTCTTTTCTTTCTTTCTTCCATTCTTCATTCTCTCTCTTGTTTTTCTTCTCATTCTTGAAGAGCATCACTGATGCATAGTTTTTATTTTTTGAAGAATATGCTGTTGCAGTCAACGAGGTCTGGAACATAGTACTGCACAGTAAAAGGGGGGCACGTGAGGAGTCTGGAACATTAAGTGTTGTTGCACTTTTTTTTTTTGAAGAATGTGTTGCTGCACAGTGAATTTTTGTCTTCACCCAAAAAATCGGGTCCCAAACCCCTTCTGAAATTTTGACTTCGTGATTTTTTGAGTGCTGCTGCACAGTGTGTGTGTGTGTATATATATATATATATATATATATATATATATATATATATATAAAAAGAAAAAAATCGACGCCTAGGCGGACCTCAGACGCATCGAGTCCGCCTAACGATTTTTAGAATGATCCCAAATAGCGTTTGGATTTTTATGGATCGTCTTTTTTGAGAATATTGTCCATGCTTTCCTTTACTTGAATTTTGATGGCTTTAGTTATAAATTTATGATATTTGGTTTGGTTACAAGAAATATGTTTTTAAATTTTATTTTGTGTGGGTGGTATTAATACAAAATGTTGACTTTTGTGGAGTTGTTATATATTTTCAATATTTGTTGGTTAATTAATCATTTTTATTTCATTTTTATATAGTGTATACTTTTATACAATTGTATATGGTAGAAAAGACAAGATAAAAACGAACAGCGACCCCAAATAGCGTACCGAATAAGCCTACCCCCACCGCACCGCGTATCGGCTGAGGTACCGTACCGGGTACCCATACCACATACCAAAGCGACCCACGATCCTGGTAACACTGAATCAAACATCATTGATATTTGATCTACAAAACAAGGACGCTGCAAAAACAAGTGTCGAGTCTGTGTCACTTGTCGGACACGTATAGAACTAGTCACGTACACTCAAAAATACACCGAGTTTGCATAACTGTATCCATATCATGACGTATTTGTGTTCCATACAACAAAATATTTCATATATTGGTCCAATTTCATATGATTGCATTGTAAACTTCTAGAGTCATGTCCATTCGCATACATTCAACTATCAACACAAGTGTCAACGAAATCAAAATTCATAGCTTAAAGTCTTAAATCTTAAAATCCTGAAATAATTCCTACGGCAACCCAACCAGAAACCTCCAAATACTAACCAAGCCATGGTTTTCCATCACTATAACAACAAATTGGCTTATGCATTCTCAGATATTAAGTCCAACCTATTTCGCATGGACATGAATATGACACGACAAAAATCGGACAAAAAAACTATTGTGGCATGTTCTAGTATACTTTGGAGTGCATATTTCATTTCCACTACATGTACACGGCGCCAATTTTCAGGAGTGTCTGACTCTGTGCTTTGTAGAGTCCACCTCAAATATGTATACAACAAAACACAGCATGGAACTAGAAATATCATACATGTCACACAATCGACCTAAAAATCAACCAAATTCTCATCCAAAAAATCCAGCCAGCGCCAAGCATTACCTCTCGTTCCCATTGAACCTGGCCCCGAGATAGAACGCCACCGACAACAGCCAGGAGTCGCTGTGGACAGCGACGAGCGAGAGCCAGTCCCTCCGGTTCATCCCGTCCCTCGCAAAGTTGATCCCAAGCGCCGGCTCCGGGAGCTCCGGCGGGACCTCCTCCGCCGGCAGCGTCACCTCCCAGGAACTGTTCGGATGGCCGTAGAGGCACAGGTTCTCCTTCTCTACACAGATCCAACCAAACCAAACCAAACCCTAAAAACCCACACACACACACACAAAACCTAAAATCGACGAAAGTTTGTCGAAACTCACCGGGATCGCAGAGGCCGTAGAATTCTTCCACGTCTGAAACAAATAAACCCTAATTTGAGCGAAATTCGACAAAATTGAACAGAATTGTTGGGGAGGGGGGAGGAACAGACCCTGAGTGAGCGCGCGAACGATGCCGAACCGCCGGCCGCTGTAGTCCTTGAACATCTCCTCGGCGGTGCGGGGAGCGGAGGAGATCGATGGCGTCTCCATCAGAGGTCGAGCGAGGGGCGGAGCTCGGCCGGGAGAAAGGGATCGAGCTTTGGTGGAGAGTGAGGAGCTTAGAAGGAAGAAGAGCATTTTGTTCATCCGAGGGGTTGGTTTGCATATAAGTTCACCTTAATCTTGTTATTTGTTTATTTTCCGTACTTGCTTATAGAATTAACAATTTGCCGAGGGGCGTTGTGGATGTAATACCTTTTTAAAATATTCATTTTTCTTTCTAACCCCCTGGCAAATTTATAATTATAATAACCTTGAAAAGTTTTTCATTATCATGGGTCCAGGTGTTACTTTTTTTTATTATATACTAATTTTCACTATGTTTTATGTTTATTATGCGAACTTTTTTTATTTTAAAAATAATTACACGGATTCAAAATAAGGCACGTTTGGTTCACTACATTGTAATCGTAATGAAATCGAATGAACAAAATACATTTCTTTCGATTCCATTACAATCTATGTAGTTAATAACGGGTTTTTTTTATGATAACGGTCCAGAAGAGTTATAGATATATCACCGATATATCGATTTTATAACGGTAAATATCGGTTTACATTTTTAACAAAATTTTTATATATGAACAATACACTTAATAGTTTTCTATTATAAAATATGCATAAAGTATACATATCGTCGAGAAATCCAAGATAAATGAGATCACTTGAGGAACTGCATCTCTGAATAAGTAAGATGCATGAAGATTTTGATGGCAGAAGATGTAATCTCCATTCTCCATTTATGTGAATGTCATATCGTTTGATGGCATAAGATGTAATCTCCATTGATGGCAGAAGCTTGTATTGTATTGTATCTTGACTTAACAGCAGATTTTTTCATAGAATATCGTCTGCAGGCCCATAAGATTTTTTTTGTAGCAAAACCAAAACCGTGAGAAATCGATTTTTTTGTAAACCGATATTTCGAACAATATCGGCTAAATCGGGCGATAATATCGGTTCCGATATTTTACCGATATTTCTGAAAAAAAATATCGGTCCAGGACCGATACCATTATATATCGGTTATATAACCGATATATAATCGTTTTTGACTACTTAGATTACAATAATGATTACATTACAGTGAACCTAACAGACCCTAAGGGTGGTTAGTGTTAATAACCAATTATATAAAACATAAAACATGGAGGAAGTCCATGTAATTATTTTTAAAATAAGCGAGGATCGTGTAATAAACATAAAACATACGAGAGGTTAGTGTAAATAATCCTCATTTTTAGATCATAAGTTTTGATTTTGGACCCTACCATGGTCGACCATACCCATCACCAATTATTCTTATATCGATATCATCCGGGTTGTAGTGCCCCGCTCCGCACGGTGCACTATGATGGTTGAGTTGGTTTGAAGAAAGCCAGTTGGACTTGGGTTATGCGGAATGATCAATTCAGAAGGCTATGAGATCGTTCCTTCAGATAAATGTGAGTGGTGTTGGTTCTTCGATCCTTTACCTTCACGCTTAACAAAATGATTTAGTTCATGTTTGTGTAAGATGTTCGCTTAATGCTATCTAGTAAGAAATCATAAAAGATAAATAAAGATAATAATTGCATGTCTATTCACCTGGTGCTGTTTTAGAATGTGGATTATATATTATGATTGTAAATATCGGGATATTTCATTATCGATTATGGTAAGACTGTAAACCTGTCATGACCCGCACCCGGAAATTCGGGCACGGGTACGTGGGTACGTCCAGCCTACGCCGCAGTGTCGGCGGTAGTACGCTGTCTAGGTCATAATCACAGGTAATTTAAATCTATCTCATCCACAGTAAAGTAAATAGACAAGGAAAATGACAGGGAAAATAGAAATGATGAGATTTCATAAGACAAATTGTGATATACAATTCCATGGTTTAATACAGAATCCAGAAGATAAATCGGGGACAAACCCGATTGCTGTGCTGAAAGAAAATATACTAGATAACTGGCTACTACTCCTCAAAGTATCTCCTGAGTAGGAACCGGCTTCTCAACTGTATCACCTGCTACCTTATCTGGGCCATAAAGGTGGGGGCAAAGTTCTCATCATCGCCTAAAACAACGGATCCAGTCAGAAAAGGAGCAAAGTACACAATGCACAACAAGATTAAACTAAATATTTGTGACAGGTAGAAAATAACTGACTAAGCATCATGTTGAGAATATGCATAAGTAAATAGTAAAATTAACTGAGGAATAATGCTATAAATCAGGACTATAAGTAAAACATGATTAATTTGCTATAAACCAAAAATGTGAGTAAAACAGGAATAAAATGTGACAGGAAATGTAACTGTAACCAGACAACAAGAACTACAACACGACAAGAAACTATTGTGTGTGAACTTGTGTATTTAGAATACATAGTTGGCATGTAGGGGTTTATAAGGCTAATCCGGCCGTCATAAACGGCTATTAAACAGGAATAATCGAGATCCGGCTGATGGTACAGTCGCGTACCAACAGCTATTAGACAGGAACAGGGGAAAGGGTAAACTACATGCCTCCTAGTATTCTCCCACCCGACACGAAAAGCAAGACATGAAATTCAATATTCAAGACATAAAATCCATTGTTCTAGCACTACGTGTAATCATCAAGGGTACTAGTAAAGCAGAGAATTAATTATCACAATATAAAGATTAAACTTGAAGTGTAGGTACTTGCCTGATATTTGGATCCAATTACAGTTTGTGTCTCGGAGAAATTTCCAGAGATGTGTCCAGATGCTGAAATAAACATTACCATCATGCTCAGAAGATGTCAAATAGCTAAAAACGCCTGTCCTTGGGTCCAATTTGGAGACAAGGGCAAAAATGGCAGTTTCGGGTCAAAACGGGGTCCGCCTGTGGGCCCGCTTTGCACCAAAAAATGTGTCAGGGTCAAAGGTCTCCAAATTCACCCAACTTAGTGACAACAGGTCATGAACGATGATACGAACCCAACGGAACTTCCAGAATTGGATTTCGATGAGCCGATCACAAAATCGTCCGTCGAGCGGGGCCTGTGGGGCCCACGACACGCGATTTCGTCAACGTTCTCAGAATCGAACCAAACTTGGGTCACAGGACCAGCGTATCGCTATGAGTCTGATGGTGCAAGTTGTGTTTCGATCCGACGTGTGTACAAGAAGTTAGGGCAAATTGCAGAAAAGTCGAATACGGGGCGATGTCCGCGGATACGTGTTGATTCCGGTGTGCACGCACACCCGAATCAGCTTCCACGAAATACCACACGTCCGTATCAACGCTGCGCACGTATCTGTGAAGACCGCGCACGACCAAGTCGTCCCGTTTGGCGGGGCGTACCCAGTTTCGGGGTGAAACAGGGTCTGGTTTTTCCTGTTTTTGGATCGCGGTGTGCGATCACCACAGGACGCGATGCCCCGAGCGGTTTATCCGGGCACCGAGAGGGTCATACAGGCTTCGCAACGTAATTTACGAAATTAAAAATGGGGCAGCGAGGAGAAAGATATGAGTACCTGAACAGGGCTTTGAAAACTAGGGTTTCCTCGTGTCCGTGTCGTGTCCGACACGACACAGGCCGTGTCCGATCGAATTAGGGTTAGGGTTAGGGCTTCTCCCAGGCGGTCGGAGCTCAGGCTAGCCAGGGCGGGTCGCGGCGGGGAGGGGCTGGCCGGGGCTGCGTCGCTGCACGGCGGGGCGAGGCGGCCAGGGACGGCGGAGCTCCGGGGGGGTCGGGCAGAGGCGGGGAGGCTGCTGCGGGTCTCTGGCGAGGGGCTCGACGACTAGGTGGTCGGAGCGGCTGAGGGGAAGGAGGAAGGAGGCTGGGGCGAAGGCGGCCGGCAGCGAGGCGACTCACGGCGAGGTCAGGGGGGGAGATGGCTGTGGTGGCGGAGTTTTAGGGTTACGGCGAGGGGTAGGTGGCCGGAGAGCTCGGGGGGGGAGTTTATAAGCCAGGCGGAGGGGGCAGCCGGGTTAGGCGGAGGGAGAGGGGGACGGGGTCGTGGCGAGGAGGCGGCTGCGTGGCCGGGCGGGGCGCCGCGTGGCCGGGCGGGGCGGCGCTGGCGGCGGCGGAAGACTCGGGGCAGAGGAGAGAAGGGAAGGCGGGTTAGCGGGTCGCGGTCGGGTTCGAGTGGACCCGACCCGACCCGTTAAGGCGGGCGGGCCGAGCGGGTGGGCCGGGCTGACAGTTGGGCCGTGGGCTGTGTTTTGTTGGGCCGAAAATAAAACAAATAATAATAATAATAATTATTATTAATTAATTAATTAATAATAATAAATAAATAAATAATAAATAATAGTTTTTAGGAGATTTAAAAATAGGTCCGGGGCCCGATAAATTCCAGAAAAATTACCCTAAGTCCAATTTTCTATTTTACATCCAAAAATATTATTTCCATGATATTTTAATATTATTTATTAATAACTAAAAATCATTTAATAATTAAAAACCCTGATTTTAATTACAAAAAATTCCTAGAAAATTCCAGAAATTTGTGAAAAATCCCAATTTAAAAATTCTTGTAAAATCTGGGGGTTTATAAAACCCCCTGACCAAAAACTAGGATTATTATTCATTTATGGTTTTTTTTTGAATTACTTAATGGAGTTATTAATTTGCCTCTTTTAATTTAATTTCATTGGTGTACCTTACCGTTGCTTTGATGTTTGGAGCGCTACTCTAGCTTTTGCTTTCAAGCAAATTCTGCAAACTTTTCCTAGACGTGCCAGCCTTCCATTATGACCTCTGTGTAACTCATAAATACCCTCTCTTGTGCTTCATTTTAGTCGCACAATATTCGTTACAAATATCTATTTTTAAATCTAAATAAATCTAACTTTGCATCTTTGTCCGTTCCAATCAAAATTGGAGACACAATCTTGACCCGTTTTGTGCAACCCAATTTATGACAATAATCTACTCTGAGTCTTCTATGTCCATGATACTTGTGTCCAACCCAATTTTAATCCTATGCACTTCTAATTAATTAAAGAACACCATTGACACTAATTTTAATTAAATTGGTGTAATGACTCAACATAACCCAAACTAGACCCAATACCAACACAAACCCCCCACTCACACCCTCAAGGTTCATACTAAACACCACACACCATTTTAATCCACTACATCACACCAAACATAGTATTTTTTCTCATCCAATCACAATCTCTCTTGTTTGTGCAATTTTTAAATTGTTAAGGAACTTTTATGCAAATGAGCAACTAGGTGTCCACCTTCCATTGGAGCAAAACTATGAAGAAACCCTCACTCCATTCTTTGACCGGTCATCCTATATTTCCCCCTATTTTGTGTGTACAACACACCACTTTACACCTACCTCATCACCACCCTCCATTCAAATTTACCTCATCCCAACCACTCATTTCTTCATGAGGAATCTCCCCCCCATCCCTAGAAATAGACATGTGGCCGACCCTAATCCCCATGCCCTCCTTCTCTCTCTCTCCTACATTAACTCTCCCTCCCTCTCTCCAAAATTCAGCCATCACCACCATCTCCATGTGCCCGAAACCCTATCATCACCTCATTCCTCCTCCTTCTTCCTCCTCCGACCAACCACCAACGCCACCACCTTTCTCCTCCTTCTTATTCCTTCTCCGACAACCACAGTCACCACCTCAGTCTTCTTTCTCCTCCCTCTCCTCACGACTACCACCCTCGACAGTCATCACCACCGCCATTAACACCATCACAGTCTCCTTCTTCCTCCCTTTCCTCACGGCCACTACAACTACAGCCAACACCACCGCCATCAACACCACCACAGCCTTCTTTTTCCTTCTTCGACCACCACAGTCTTCTCCGACCACCACCACCCTCGACAGTACCTTCCTCCATCTTCTCACGACCACCACCACCGCAAGCATCACCACCACCTCCTCCACAGTCACCACCACCTTCCTCCTCATTCTTATTCCTTCTCCGACCACTACAGTCACCATCTCAGTCTTCTTCTTCCTTCCTCTCCTCACGGCCACCATCACCATAGCCATCACCCCGGCCACCATCACCACTACTGTCTTCTCCGACCACCACCACCCTCGAGAGTACCTCCCTTCTCCTTCTTCTTTCTCCTTCGACCACAGAAATCACCACCACCTCCTCAATTAAACTCCACCGCCACCATCAGCCTCACCATCACCTTTTCCTCATGATCACCACCGCCATCATCACCACCATAGCCACCCCCCAGCCATCACCACCATAGCTATCACCACGACCGCCACCACCTCCTCCACAATCGTTGACAGCCACCTCATTCCACGACCATCCCGCCACCACTATTGTAGTACCCTGCTCCACATCGGCACTGTGTACAAGAGAGATCAATTTGCTGACTCAAAAATAATATCTTTCTTAAGAGCTCCTTGTTGAACCAGGAGATGACTGATCAAGGTGAGTGGAAAGAAACTTCATTCTCTGATTCTTTTATGCCTTAATAATAAATCTGAGTTTATGAATGCTTGTTTTCTTAAAAAGATAGTTTCATAAGAAGATTGATAGAACCTGACTCTACATGCTTAATAAGAGAACTTACATAGCTTGTCATTGAAACGAACTTGCATGCTTAACTAAGAGAACTTGAAATGCTTGTCTAAAGAGTAAGAGATTGCTTGAACATGTTTCCCTATCACTTGTGTTTTCAGAGAACCACATCGTGCATGAACTTGTTCAGAGAGGGTGGCCAGTCCGCACAGAGAAGAGATAAATGGTATGCTGGTTCATCTCGTCTGCATCCTAGAGTTTATTTGATAGTATTTCATGCATTCGCATCGGTCGGACAATAGCTATTGGTGAAGAGTTGAACCTTGGTCACGGCTGCTACAACGATAGTGAAGAGCAACCATGAGTCACAGCTTCTAATCGCATCAGATAAAGGAGTCATTGGTTAGCTGGATTACCACTACCGATCCTGAGTTTCTCGAGAACCGAAAAACATATAGAATAGTTCATCGTATTGGCTTGATAGAGGATAGTTCATATATGGTGCATTGTCCCTTGAGTCTTTGGGTATAGCTTACGAGACACGCTGCGCACACCCTGATAGTAGAACAATCTGCTTGTCTTGTGTGCTTGAATGAATTAAATATGAACTATGTTTTTAAAGATGTTTCCAAAAGAAGTAATATGACTTTGTTCCTGTACTACATATAACGAACATAGGTAAAACTAGAAAGATCACTAGTAATATAATATTTTATTACATGATTACTTAGTGTTGGTTTTAGTGAATGTTGCTTCCGTTCAGTTGATTTTAGACTCACCAGTACTTTCTCCAAAGTGCTGACCCACCAACAGTTTACTTGTTCGCAGGTGCTGAATCGTCCGAGGAAGCGATAGGCATGCCTCATCCCTGTCATGCCCCGGTTCCGTGGAATCGATAGTCGTCCCCCGGGCGTGACGCCGTGCGGGCCTAGGTTGCGCACCTCACAAGGCTAAGGTATTTTATTTCGCATAGCGAGCACATATTCAGAGTACGTAGATAAATTGAAATACATATTTAAAACATGGAAAAGTTCTCTTTTATTTATAATATGAACATCTATTACAAACTCTTGAACTGAGTCATAAGGTTGCCACACGGGCTTACAAAATATTGACACAAAATAAGATAGCAGTCATGTACATTACATCCTTTACTAAACTTTAAAATGTAAAGACCTCCTGGTGGAATGATGGCCTTTCCACGGAGCTGCATTTGAGTCCTTGAGTAGCTAGCTCCTTTCTTCAAGTACTTAAAAAGATGGCACGCTCTTGACGCACCTACAGCTGGACTGGATCGGGGATTGACTTCTGCTTCTTGCTCGGCTCTCCTTAGCCCGGGAAACCTATTTCAACGAGGGTCAGTACATCTAAACGTACTGGTGAAGGCAAGCTAACCCAACTATACCAATCAACATGTTGTTTAGATGAAGCATGCATATTATTTGTGGTCTTTCTATCTTGTCTTAGTTTATTTTACAAGCAAGCAGTATATGTATAAAATACTGAAATAAATTTGCCACCGTTCGGTGACTTTTACCTGCCCGTCTGAACCACCTGCACAAAACTTACCATGTCCTTCCCTGCCACGAAGACACAAGTTAGCGTGCAACATGTTTACATAAGCGTGGGGATCATTGGCATACTGCCATAATGGACAATAGTCATGACGAGGACGGTATGCAACGTAAAGAACAAGATGTGCTACAAGCCATTTCGTCCAAAATAAGAGACTAAACTAGAAGTTTCGTCCGGATCGGATCGGTGCCAGTGCCCCAGCGACCATCCGCAGGAACTAAGACCTTGTGTACAAGTTGTCCGTGATCAACGGAGTCTATATTAAGTTAACCATTCATGCAGTTTAGGCAACATGAGTACAAATCTGAAAAGCAACTCAAGGCATGAAAGCAACAAGCGACAACGAAAACTAGGCAACAAAAGATGCAACAAAGAAGTCCCTCCTGACTCTGCCGCTAAGTCGATCCTGGGGACACGGTCCACTGAATATGGAAATCGATTCCGAAGAAGCAAATCCATAACGAGGATGAGTTCTTGATTCAATCTATCCTGATCGAACGATATCGTCTTGTATTTCTTAGTCGTGCTCCCCGAATAGGGAGAACATGGTACCATATCCTACCCAACTAATTGGAAGTTTTATCCTGAAACTTAGGAATAGAACCTACCACTAGGAAATAATGAAGGAAACCTATCCCTCATCTCAGATTCAAGCTCCCAAGTGGATTCTTCAACCGAGTGATTTTGCCAAAGCACGCGTACGAGAGGAACTGTCACGCCCCAGTCCCAAAATGTCAGGAACTAGGCCACGTGGCATTGGCCAGCTGACACGTCACTAAGGGCTTAATCCATTTTAATGGACCCAAAGGAACGTGCTACGCTGTCCTAAAATACTATAAGTATAAAACAGGTAAATATATCTCATCCACAATAAAATGTCAGGAAAATAAGTGCTGAAACATATATAAACGCTGAGTCTAATAAAGACATAGTACAACTGATGGGTACAAGCCCATAACAAAAACTAATAATAGCGCAAAAAAATAAAATAGACTAAGTAGCGTCTATCTGGGGAAACAGCTCCATCTCCAGGTGACCAGGCTTCTAGGTTCAGGCAAACTTTGAGGGTGTCTCCTCTAGCTCCTCCTCGGTAGCACATCTAGCCTCCTGATCAGGCCCGTACACCGTGGGGTAGAAAGCCTCGTCTAAATCTGGCAGGAAACCAGGTCCTCAGTGGGACGTAACAAGATACAGAAAAATGACATGCCATATAAATACTGAATAAATAAATAAATACAGGGTACTAACCATCTAAGTAAAATGCAAATAAAGACCTTGTAGTACGCATGGGAATGTGTAGGCTTGACATATGCTGACTTAATTCACCAATCGTGTTGATTGGCTAGTATATGTGTCATATGCCCCCGGACACACGGGTAGCTCTGCAATCGACCATCTCCGAGGAGCATGGTACGAAGGATAATAGACTCATGGAGGGGTGTCCCATACGTCCACTAGTTATCTTTCCCGCCCAATGTTCTAAATGCTAAGTTGTACTTTTCCTGAGTTTATACTAAGCCGTAATGCGGGTCACACGTACTGGTAGCTAATCAAATACGAAGTTCGCATCCCAATATGTATTGCAACCTTGTTGCGTGTTCCCGTGATAGGGTCTAGAAGAATATCAGGATACTCTCACAGTAGTTGGTGAGTCTGTAAGACTAAGTTAATATGCTAAATGTCAACATATCAGTTGACTGTACCTGAGGCAGTCTCAGGTACTCATAGTTATATAAAATTCAGAAACAAGAGCATATAACAATATTGTGAATTTAAACAGTAAACTTGGCAAGGTATACTTGCCTACTCCCTGATAGTATTGAAACCCTGATCTCACAGTCAGGTTTGTAGGTGCTGGTGACAGGAGGTCACTGGCTGTGCTGGAGTTGGGTTCTATTAAAATATACAGTGTTCGTGAATAACATGGTATAATGATAATATATATATATATAATATATAGGATACACATATAGATTATATATATACTTATATAGTATATATAGTAGTATATATAGTAGTGTATATATATATAGCATATATATAAAAGAGAAAGAAAAATGCAGGTAATGTATATATATGCTGTATTTATCCAACAATAATAATATTTATAATAGTAGCAGGGTGTAACCACTGTTATATATTTAGTAATATAACATTATCAGGGTGTATCCACTGATATATATAGTAATAAATAAATGAAAAGACAGGACAGAAAGTAAATACATATATACCTATGTACTGTATATCCAGTACTATGATAATAACTATATATATAATATCATATATATATAATAAATAAGTGCATATATATAATAGAAAGAAAAGTGCATAGTATATATATATACATATATACTATAAATATAATAGTAATTATATAATATATATATATAACATATATATATATGTAGGCTGTATTATCCAGCACAGTAGTATTATATATCATATATATAGATATATATATATATAATAAAAAGACTGTGCAGAACTGTAAAATATACATATATACATATGTTGTATTATCCAGCAATATATATTAAACAATACATTATATGTATATATAAATATATATATATATATATATATATATATATATATATATATATATATATATATATATATATATATATATATATATATATATATATATAATACAGGAATGGAAAATACAGAAATATAAATGTGTATATATATAATATATAATAGCAGTGTATATATAATACTGATTTATATGCATAATTATATAAGTAATATAATACATATAATTCATAATTTATAGAATATATATAAAGAAATAAAATGCATGTATACATATATATACATATATATATATACTATAAATATAATAATTATAATATGTATACATAATATGATATATGTATATATATTAAATAGATATTAAATATATATGTATAAATATATATAGGTTATATATATATATATATATATATATATATATATATATATATATATATATATATATATATATATATATATATATATATATATACATAAATATATACATACATATATAATAATAATATATATATAATAATAATATACAATATACTGTATAAATACACTGTATTTATACAGTATGTAATATATAAACATATATATATATTTAAATATACACATATTTATACATATTTATATACATATATTCATACATATATTGTCACTACCACGTTCCGAAAACCGGGGTATTTTCGACTTTTTATAATAATTAATATTATTGTAGTTACAATTTAGTAATTGCGTGATAGGTATATTAATTTAAATAATTAAGTGGTGTATAATTAAATATAGTATTAGATGTAGTGTTCATTTATTTTGAGCTAGTGGACTTGACCTAGAAGCCAGTAGATGAAGACCTGTCCAAATTGTGGAATTCTGTATTTGATTGATTTATTTAGAATTTAATTTTTGGAGATTTTCATTAATTATCGTATTTTATTTAATATTTTTTGCGCATTGCCTTTGCTTCGATATTTGGAGCACTACCCTAGCTTTTGTCTTTCAACAAATTTCACCATCTTGTCCTAGACATGCCTGCCTTCCATTCTGCTATTTTTGCAACTCATAATTTTGCTCCCTGTGCATTATTTCTGGCCGCACAAAAATCGTCGCGGACGTTATTTAATAAATCCCTATTTTGTATCGTTGTGCGTTCCAATTTAAATTGGAGACAATCTTGACCTATTTTTTGTGCGGCCCAAATTAGGGTAATATCCTGTTCTGAGTCTTCTTCATTATTGGTATTGATGACCTGACCTGATCTTGGCTCCATGTACTCCTAATTAATTATTGAACACAACTTGCATTCATTCCTATTTAATTTGAGGATACCATTTTATCTGATTCCGTAAATTCCAATTTAATTCCAGTGCCCTGTAAATTGAGCCCATACCGATCATACAATGCCCCCTGACCCTACAAAACACCGGACCCCGAATCGTCCGCCAAATTTTCGTCATTTTATGTGTTTATGCAATTTCCCAAATTTAAGGGGGCTAAATTGCAAATTTGTATTTTTGTGTCAACACCCATTTGTTTAAACCAATGAGGAATCCTTAATATTTTATTACCCTCATCCCCACATGAACATTTCTTCATGTCCAATCTGGACCACTCATTTAAAGAGGGTCAATCACCACCCTTAATTGCACAAAATTATTTCCCTATATAATGACATGTTACATCAAACCCTAATCCCTAGACAACCTAGGAAACACCACCCTCCTCAAGCCTCCACCTCCCTCTCTCCAACGTAGCCTCCTTTCCCATCCAAAATTTCCTCTTCTTCTTCTTTTTCTTCTTCTTTTTCCTTCTTCCTTCTCCTTCTTCTTTATTTTCTTCTTCAACTGAATTTAAAGGAGAAAAAAAAGGGGGGGAAACCTGGAACTGTTCATCACCCATCCCCACAGGCTTCACCCGACTCCCTCTGTGCCCGGCGGCCAACCACCAGGCGGCCCGCTGCGACACCCCTACTGCACATCCCTCCACGCCTCCACCATCTACTCCCACCATCAGCCACTCCCCACCGAGCCGAGCCGCCCTCCGGCGGCCAAGCTCCACCCGCACACTCCCCCTCCGGCATATAGCCGACTGCTCCTCCCCGTTCCTCCTCTGTTAGCTCTCCGGCCCGGCCAGCAAGGCGACCGAGCCCGATCTGCCCTGACCCCCGCTGACTGCACCCCGGCGATCGGACCCGAGCATCCTCCCTCTGCACTTCTTCCCCGGCCAGTACTCCGGCCCCCTCACGAGTTCCCCTCCGACTGCACCTCCGGCGAGCGGCCAACCGAGCCCCTTCCCGCTGTCAACTACACCATCTCACCACCACCACCTCCTCCCTATACTCCGGCCAACCCCACAGTAAGTCCCTCTCCCTCTTCCTTCTTTGGATATATATATATATATATATATATATATATATGTGTGTGTATATATTTATATACATACGCATATACGTATATGTATATGAACAGTATTATTTAATTAATGCTTTAAATATGTGATTATGTATAGTACATAAATACGTTAGTAAGGTATATTTTAATGTATGTACATGTATATTATATATAAATAAAATGCTAAACATGTATAAGCGTAGTATATATATATATATATTAGTATATGTATGTATTAATGTATATATATATACACATATATGATATATGAAATGTTTAATGTTTAATTAGAGTATATTTAAAGAAATTAGTATGCATATATATACTGGTATTTCAATAAAATTGTATTTTATAAAAGGTACCCAATATTATTAGTGCAAATTAAATTATTGTATTAGTACTTATGTATTTTATATGAATACAATTAGGTATTTAATTAATGCTTAATATTAATGTATATGTATTTGTATATATATTTAATTAATGTGTATAGTATAGTGTATGTTTAATATATATATTGTATGTATTCGATAAATTGGTATATACATATTTAAAGGATATATATATTGAATATTGTATTGTATTCTCATATAGAAAATATGTATTATTTTGGTAATATATATACCTATATATAAATGTATGTTTTGGGGGTACAAATATACATATATTTATTTGGTATAATTTCATATAGTATATACGTATTAAATGTATTTTGGAATATGTATAAACATATATATGAGTATACATACATAATGTTTAACTAGTATTTAAAAGGCATAAATATATATATATATATATATATATATATATTATAAATACATTTAAATTGGTGCATGTATGAATATTGTAAGTATTAAAATAGGTAATGTGTTTTAAATATGTATCCCTACTAGATAACCCTAGTTGACTAGTGCCCTGCCTGATATGGCCCTGAGGCCAGTGTTTATAGACTGTGTGTTAGGGTAGCACCTGATGGAAGTGTTATTGTGATATGTTTATAGGACTGTTGCTTCGTCCAGGGGATACTCTGGAACAGGACATCCATAAATACCAGCTAAGGACCCAAGGCAAGTACATTCTCCGATAATTTCCAATTTCTTGATAATTTCTATAAATTCAATAATCTTAAAATGTTACAACTGAATCCTTGACACTGTGCTACACGGACTAGTATAGCTTGGATCTGCAGTCATGAGATGTTACATTGATTATCGTATTGACATTGTACACGACATGTATATTAGACATCGTACATGATAAACTGGACTTGCTCGTGTATCGTGACGTGTCATGGTTGGATCCACAGTACTAGTTGGGGGCGGGGAAGTAGTTAGTAAGAAATGTGATCATAACCTCTTATTGTAGTATAGAACAATTGTAAGTGTTAATCATGCTCTTCACCCATGATTAGCCAGGCCCTGTAGCTATCGTACATGTTCCCAAGCCGATCACATTTTGAAACTACTATTTCAAACACTTAGAATAGATTCAGTTCCCTATTTAAATCATATACTACATCACCCGTATATGATAATGTTTCTTGTTCTTTTCATTTTCATACATGCACTGACTGTATCATATTGCTTATTGCCTGTCTCTTTACATTGCATGTCTCTCTTTAATTGCCATTGCATTTATTTTACTGTCTTCTCAGTAGCTAGCATGACATGTTTATTGCTTTATAGTCCTTATCAATTAAATAGAACTGTTATTTGAGATTGTGCTTTGCTCCTTCCTGACTGGAAACATTTTTCCAGACTATGCCTTAGAGGACCGCTGTCCGACACTTTATGGACCATATGGTGAGTAGCTGCAGGCTTGGTAGTTCAGTTATGATTCCGGAAGGTCTAGCCGAAATTTCTATTTTAGTTAGTTCTTTAAGTAGACTATTTGGTACCGGATTTGTCTCCGGCACTTTTGACGAGACTTGGATATTGTTGAGTTAGAATACATTCTGGATTTGTGTTGTATTAAATTTTAATTTCTGTTCGAAATCTTATCGTGCTATAATCCTGTGATTGAGTATGTATTCATTTATTTGTGTCATCCGTGCCTCCTTATGGAGATTGGATGCTTGTGTGACATTAGCTAGATAGTATCAAGACCCTGACAGCGTTCTACCGCCGATGCTGCGGCGTAGGCTGGACGTACCCACGCACTCGTGCCCCTAAACCGGATGCGGGTCGTGACATATATAAAATTAAGCGTATATACGTATAAAGGAGAGGGGGGTATACCTTCTGACAGGTGGGTCCCACAGGTCGTCGACGACGGGAGGACGGCGGCGGAGGTGGCCGGAGGTGGCCGGAGAAGCGGCAACAGCAGTAGTAGCTGCTAGCAGCAGCAGCAGCAGTAGCTGCTTGCGGGGGCTGCCGGCGACGGAGCAGTGGCGGAGGCGGCGGTGCAGGGTGCGGGATCGTCGGAGGGAGGAGTGGGGGTGAGGTTGGTGGTGGTGGCGGCGGTCCACGACGGCGGTGGTGGCGGCTAGAGGCGGCCGGAGGTGAGGGGGTCACTGGCTAGGGTTAGGGAGGGAAGCTACTGCGGGGGCTGCCGACGGCGGAGGGGGCGTCGTGGGGCGGTGAGGGGGTGGTGGTCGGAGAGAGGGGGTCGGGGCGAGTCGAGTGGTGAGGTTGGTGGTGGTGCACGGTGGCCGGAGGCGGCGGTGGAAGTGGTTCGGGTGGTGGTGGCTGTGGGTGGTGGTGTTGGGGGAGTTGGCTTGCGGCGGCGGAGCAGGCGGCCGGAGGGGGTGGTGCTTGGCCGGAGGGGAGGTGGGTAGGGGCGAGGGTCTTGCCGGAGTAGGGTGGCCGGAGGTGGCGGAGGGAGGTGGTTGTGGAGTTTGAAAGGGAGAGGGTTAGGGTTTATATAGGGGTTTGGCCCAATGGTATTTTGGTAAATAAAGGGAAGTTTTTGGGTATTTAGGTAATTTTGATTTGTAGGATATTTTTAACAGATTTTTTTGCATGTTTAGGGACACATGAAAGGATTAGGGTTAATGTCCAATGAGGTTATGCCACCTCACATGCATTTTGCATAAAAACCCTTATAATTCCCTAATTTGCATAAAAGTCCTAAAATTGGTATTTTGCGCAATTACGTAATTTGTCTGGAAAACACCTGGTTCCTAAAAATACAGAATTATACAGAAATAAGAGGGAAAGCTGGGGAAATGTTTTGGGAAGTGTGGGAGTGAGCCTGGGCAGAGGCAGGGTCTGATTCTTTGGGTGATACGGGTCATCGTATTTATTATTTAATAAATACTGCGCACGATGTTCACTAATTATTTAGGGGCAATTAGGATCATAATTTTTCTACGGTGTCAATACACTAATTGTTGTATAATTAGAATAGAATATTATCATTTTTTGTTTGGGTAAAACAAGTACATGTTTGGCCTTAAATCTCTAGGGGTACAGAGATGGGTAAAGAGCAAAAATTTAAATAAGAATTAAATACGAACTTTTGTAACGATATTTGTGCGTCTCAAACGAGGCTTAAAATAAAGCATCTGGGAGTTGCACAAAATTCAGGAAAATAGTCTAACATGTCTAGGGCAGGTATGTAAATTTTGTTTGGGAAATACAGCTAGTGTAATATTCTAATTAATTGTGTGAAGTACAGGTGCACAATCAAATAGGATATATAAACAAAATAAATCTTAAAAAGTTGCAATAATCCTAAATTACTGAAATCTGGTCGAGGGAGTTTACAATCTACCCTCCTTAGAATAGTTCGTCCTCAAAATAAAAACAGACATATAATGAGAATGAAAGATTGATTTAAAATATTAGGACATATCCTGGTTTGGAAATAGATGGGGGAAACGCTGTCGAATATCCTCCTCTCGTTCCCAGGTTGATTCACCTGGTGCATGATGCCTCCATGCAACACGAACTAGAGGGATAGTCTGGCCTTGCAACACCTTCTCGCTACGGTCTAAGATCTCTACAGGTTCCTCCTGATACGATAGGCTTGGGCCGACGGTGATCTCTGAATGGTCCAGTACATGGCTTGGGTCTGGAATGTACCTCCTCAGCTGAGATACGTGGAAGACGTCATGCACTCCTTCCAAGGTCTGAGGTAGAGCTAGTCTGTAAGCAACTTCTCCGACGCGTTCCAACACACCGAAGGGTCCAATGTACCTTGGACTCAGTTTTCCTCTTCCTCCAAATCTGATAGTACCTCTGGTAGGTGAGATCTTCAAGAACACATGCTCTCCCACTTGGAACTCTAGAGGTCGTCGATGAATGTTGGCCCAGTGCTTTTGTCTGTCTTGTGCAGCTCGTAGGTGTCCCTGGATCTTCTTTACTTTCTCCACCGTACGAATAATCAATTCTGGTCCCAAGATCTGTCTCTCGCCTACATCGCTCCAGCATACTGGGGAACGATATTTTCTGCCATACAAAGCTTCAAAGGGAGCCATTTGAATGCTCGCTTGATAGCTATTGTTGTAGAAAAATTCCACCAGGTGTAGATGATCTTTCCATGATCCGCTGAAATCAAGCATACAGGCTCTCAGCATATCTTCAAGTGTCTGGATGGTGCGTTCTGATTGGCCATCTGTCTGCGGGTGATACGAGGTACTGAAATTGAGGCGGGTACCAAGACTTTCTTGCATACTTCGCCAGAAGTAAGATATAAACCTCGTATCCCTGTCAGATACTATGCTGACTGGTACTCCATGCAGACGCACTATCTCCTTCATGTACATGTCCGCCAAGATTTCTATAGATTGTCCGACTCTAAAAGGTAGGAAATGTGCAGCCTTTGTGAGTCTATCTACGATTACCCATACAACATTACGACCACTGGGACTTCTTGGGAAGCCCGTAACAAAGTCTATCGTAATGTGCTCCCATTTCCACTTGGGTATTGGGAGGGGTTGAAGTAGACCGGCAGATCTCTGATGCTCAGCCTTGACTTGCTGACACACCAGGCATTTAGCCACAAAGCGTGCTATCTCTCGCTTCATTCCATGCCACCAGTAATATTGTCACAGATCTCTGTACATCTTTGTGCCTCCTGGATGTATAGAGTATGTTGAGCTATGAGCTTCTGACATCAGCTCTTCACGAAGTTCTCCATTTGGAACATAAAGACGATCACCACATCTTAGAGTCCCATCTTCGTGTATGCGACATCCTGTCTGGATTCCAGCCTCTGTTCTTTGGCGAAGCCTCTGAAATCTTGCATCTGTTGGTAGAGCAGCTTTGATTCTTTCGACCAATGTTGATTGTAGCTGGTAGTTTGATAATTGGCTGTCAATTCCTGGCATAATGACCTTTATTTCCAACTTTTTTAGATCTTTCAGCAGACCTGGTTGGGTGATCATAAAGAATGCCGAGGGTCTTCTGCTTAGTGCATCAGCTACTACATTTGCCTTCCCTGGATGGTACTGCAAATCGATCTCGAAATCCGTCATCACTTCGAGCCATCGTCTTTGCCTCAGATTTAGGTCCTTTTGGGTGTAGACGTATTTCAGGCTCTTGTGATCGGTGAATATCTCCACTCGTTCGCCGTATAGATAATGTCTCCATAGTTTCAGGACGAAGATGACTGCGGCAAGCTCTAGGTCGTGAGTGGGGTAATTCTTCTCATGAGTCCTCAGTTGTCTTGAGGCATAAGCTACAACCTTCCCATGTTGCATTAAGACACAACCCAATCCTTTTTAGGATGCATCGCTATAGATTACGAAACCTCCGGATCCAGATGGTATAGTCAAGATGGGGGCAGTAGTTAGACGCTTCTTTAACTCATCAAAAGCTGTCTGGCATTCCTCAGACCAGATGAACTCTTGATCCTTATGGGTAAGACGGGTAATTGGTTCCGCGATTCGTGCAAAGTTTTCTACGAACCTCCGATAATATCCGGCAAGTCCTAGAAAGCTTCTCACCTCTGAGACGTTGGTCGGGGTTGGCCACGTCTCGACAGATGAGATCTTTGCTGGGTCCAACGAGATGCCTTCTCCTGTGATAACGTGTCCAAGAAAAGTGACACGATCAAGGAAGAACTCGCACTTGCTCATCTTAGCATAAAGGCTCTCTCGTCTCAGCGTCTCTAGCACCAGTCTTAAGTGCTCTTCATGCTCCTCGTGGCTCTTTGAATATACCAGAATGTCGTCGATGAAGACTACCACGAACTGGTCCAGATATTGGTGGAAGACTCTGTTCATCAGGTTCATGAATACGGTAGGTGCATTAGTTAGTCCAAAAGGCATCACCAGGAACTCGTAATGACCATAACGAGTCCTGAATGATGTCTTTGGAATATCTTCTCTCCGTACTTTGACCTAATGATAGCCTGATCTCAAGTCTATTTTTGAGAATACCACAGCTCCCATCAGTTGGTCGAATAGATCGTCAATTCGCAGCAAGGGGTATTTGTTTTTTATTGTCAAAGCATTGAAAGCTCTGTAATCAATACACATCCGATATGTTCCGTCCTTCTTTGGTACAAACAGCACTGGTGCTCCCCAGGGTGATGCACTAGGACGAATAAATCCTTTGATCTGTAATTCCTCCAATTGCAGCTTCAGCTCGTCAAGTTCTTTCTTCGCCAGTCGGTACACATTTGAGGATACCGGTGCAGCTCCGGGTATCAACTCAATAGTGAACTCTACTTCTCTGTCAGGCGGTAGGCCTGGCAATTCCTCCGGGAATACGTCTTCGAATTCTGCAATGATTGCTGGGGGTTCTTTCTCCATCGCCATGTAAGCTCTAGGAGTCTGGCCTACTTCTTGCTCGATGGTACCTCGTACGTATTCAAACTCCGGGTGTCCTGGTGGTCTAAAGATGATACTACCTTTTCGGCAGTCTAGGATAGCATTGTTCTGGATTAACCAGTCCATGCCTAAGACGACGTCGAAATTTGGCATAGGGAGTACCAAAAATCGCGTTCTTAGCTCTCTACTACAAACAACTATTGAACATGTTTCAATAATGTTGGTAACTGGAACAATACCTCCTCTAGTAAGAATTTTCCAGCACTTAGGTAGTGGGGAAGTGGCTAGTTTGTGCATGACTACGAAATTACTAGATTTGAATGACAGGGTTGCGCCAGAATCAAATAATGTAGTTACAGGTAATGATGCAACTAAAATGGTACCTGTGATGGTTTCACCTTCGGGTTCTCCGGCAACTGCAGCTAGAGCAAAGGCCTGCCCGTGCCTTTGTCCTCCAGATTGTTGTCTAGCCTTGTTGAATTGGGCCTCCTGAGTGGCCAGGGGTGCTCCTCTCTGATATCCTCCAGATGTTGAGGGTAGCATCTTCTGGGCTTGTGCTCCTTGCTTCTGTCCGTGCTGAGGTGCTGTATCTTTGCGTTGTGGGCAGTCTCTAGCCATATGCTGGCTCGCTCCACATACTAGGCATAATCCTAGCTTCTTTCTGCAATCATTGATATAATATCCCTTCTTGCCACAAAAGTGACAAGTCGGGAGCTCCTTCTTCTGGTAGGGTCCCGTCGTCTGATGTGTCTGATTTTGTGGACGACGATTAGGTCCTCCTGCTCCTTGCTGGTTTTTGGCCGGGATTGTTGGATTCGGATGCCTTGTTCCTCGGCCAATGTCTTCTTGCAACCTTGCTTCTGTAAGAACCTCCTCGTAGGAGATCCTTGACTGCGCCGTCGTATATCTCTGGAGCTCTAGGGTGAGACCGCGATGGAATCTCTTGGCCTTCTCCAGCTCGTTCGGTATTAGATTGGCACCGAATCGACTCAGTCGGCAAAACTCTGCATCGTAGGCATCGACGGACATGTTCCCTTGTTCCAGGTGCAGGAACTGGGAATATAGGGCATCTTGGACTGTTGCGGGGAAGTACTTGGCATTAAAGTGCTCCAAAAATTATTCCTAAGTCTGGTCTTTGCCGACGCTACGCTCTATGGATTCCCACCAGTGATGGGCGTTGCCGAGGAGTTGGGCCCTTCCATAGGTCGGGTGTAAGTTGCGAACCTTCCAGTAGCATCTCTGTGTTGGAGATCCAGTCGGAGATCTCCTCTGGGGTTTTGCTGCCTTTAAAGGTTTTCGGACTCATCTGGCGGAAACCTCGGACTGTGCCTACTGGTTGGACAGGTACCGGTGCCGGAGCAGTGGTTTTCTCCAAAGCCGTCATCAAGGTCTGTCTCAAGGCTTCAGTCTGTTGCCACTGAGACTGTCTTAGGGCTTCAGTCTGTTGCCATTGAGTCTGCAACATAGCTTGGAGGAACTGGAACATTTGAGGCTGGCCCTCAAGCTGTGGCATCATAGCAGGAAGGGCTGGAGGTGGTGGCAAAGGTGTCTCCGCCTGCGGTATTGATGTTTGCCCTTCATGTTGAGCTGGTGTTCTTGTCTGGGCAGGATCCTGGGGAAGGTATGGAGTCGTCGGGTAGACCAGCATCCTTCTCGGGGATTGGTCTCGTGGGGTAGTCGGGGTTCCTTGGACATTTGGCGAGGGGTCTGTTGCTTGGTCAACCCCATCAATCGTATGTCTCCCGGGTATGTCCATATTTCTGAAGAAAATAGAATAATTAGAAAAGCATGAAGGAAAAGATAATCAAGCAGGATGCGATAAAAAGTATTTTAAGGATAGTGTCAGTGTGGATGAGACCTAGTATTCCTATTCTATTGCAGGCTTGCTGGGCACGTCATCATACCACTAGCAATAAATTTGACCTGCATGGGCCACCACTAACCATGTCACACCCCAGTCACAAAATGTCAGGAACTAGGCCACGTGGCATTGGCCAGCTGACACGTCGCTAAGGGCTTAATCCATTTTAATGGACCCAAAGGAACGTGCTACGCTGTCCTAAAATACTACAAGTATAAAACAGGTAAATCTATCTCATCCACAACAAAATGTCAGAAAAATAAGTGCTAAAATATATATAAACGCTGAGTCTGATAAAGACATAGTACAACTGATGGGTACAAGCCCATAACAAAAACTAATAATAGCGCAAAAAAATAAGATAGACTAAGTAGCGTCTATCTGGGGAAACAGCTCCATCTCCAGGTGACCAGGCTTTTAGGTTCAGGCAAACTCTGAGGGTGTCTCCTCTAGCTCCTCCTTGGTAGCACATCTAGCCTCCTGATCAGGCCCGTATACCGTGGGGTAGAAAGCCTCGTCTAAATCTGGCAGGAAACCAGGTCCTCAGTGGGACGTAACAAGATACAGAAAAATGATATGCCATGTAAATACTAAATAAATAAATAAACACAGGGTACTAACCATCTAAGTGAAATGCAAATAAAGACCTTGTAGTACGCATGAGAATGTGTAGGCTTGACATATGCTGACTTAATTCACCAATCGTGTTGATTGGCTAGTATATGTGTCATATGCCCCCGGACACACGGGTAGCTCTGCAATCGACCATCTCCGAGGAGCATGGTACGAAGGATAATAGACTCATGGAGGGGTGTCCCATACGTCCACTAGTTATCTTTCCCGCCCAATGTTCTAAATGCTAAGTCATACTTTTCCTGAGTTTATACTAAGCCGTGATGCGGGTCACACGTACTGGTAACTAATCAAATACGAAGCTCGCATCCCAATATATATTGCAACCTTGTTGCGTGTTCCTGTGATAGGGTCTAGGAGAATATCAGGATACTCTCACAGTAGTTGGTGAGTCTGTAAGACTAAGTTAATATGCTAAATGTCAACATATCAGTTGACTGTACCTGAGGCAGTCTCAGGTACTCATAGTTATATGAAATTCAGAAACAAGAGCATATAACAATATTATGAATTTAAACAGTAAACTTGGTAAGGTATACTTGCCTACTCCCTGATAGTATTGAAACCCTGATCTCACAGTCAGGTTTGTAGGTGCTGGTGACAGGGGGTCACTGGCTGTGCTGGAGTTGGGTTCTGTTAAAACATACAGTGTTCGTGAATAACATGGTATAATGATAATATATATATATAATATATAGGATACACATATAGATTATATATATACTTATATAGTATATATAGTAGTATATATAGTAGTATATATATATATAGCATATATATAAAAGAGAAAAAGAAAAATGCAGGTAATGTATATATATGCTGTATTTATCCAACAATAATAATATTTATAATAGTAGCAGGGTGTAACCACTGTTATATATTTAGTAATATAACATTATCAGGGTGTATCCACTGATATATATAGTAATAAATAAATGAAAAGACAGGACAGAAAGTAAATACATATATACCTATGTACTGTATATCCAGTACTATGATAATAATTATATATATAATATCATATATATATAATAAATAAGTGCATATAAATAATAGAAAGAAAAATGCATAGTATATATATATACATATATACTATAAATATAATAGTAATTATATAATATATATATAACATATATATATATGTAGGCTGTATTATCCAGCACAGTAGTATTATATATCATATATATAGATATATATATATAATAAAAAGACTGTGCAGAACTGTAAAATATACATATATACATATGATGTATTATCCAGCAATATATATTAAACAATACATTATATGTATATATAAATATATATATATATATATATATATACATGTATATATAATACAGGAATGGAAAATGCAGAAATATAAATGTGTATATATATAATATATAATAGCAGTGTATATATAACACTGATTTATATGCATAATTATATAAGTAATATAATACATATAATTCATAATTTATAGAATATATATAAAGAAATAAAATGCATGTATACATATATATACATATATATGTATACTATAAATATAATAATTATAATATATATACATAATATGATATATGTATATATATTAAATAGATATTAAATATATATGTATAAATATATATAGGTATATATATATATATATATATATATACATAAATATATACATACATATATAATAATAATATATATATAATAATAATATACAATATACTGTATAAATACACTGTATTTATACAGTATGTAATATATAAAATATTATATAAACATATATATATTTAAATATACACATATTTATACATATTTATATACATATATTCATACATATATAAAATTAAGCGTATATACGTATAAAGGAGAGGGGGGGTATACCTTCTGACAGGTGGGTCCCACAGGTCGTCGACGGCGGGAGGACGGCGACGGAGGTGGCCGGAGGTGGCCGGAGAAGCGGCAACATCAGCAGTAGCTGCTAGCAGCAGCAGCAGCTGTAGCTGCTTGCGGGGGCTGCCGGCGACGGAGCAGTGGCGGAGGCGGCGGTGCAAGGTGCGGGATCGTCGGAGGGAGAAGTGGGGGTGAGGTTGGTGGTGGTGGCGGCGGTCCACGACGGCGGTGGTGGCGGCTAGAGGCGGCCGGAGGTGAGGGGGTCACTGGCTAGGGTTAGGGAGGGAAGCTACTGCGGGGGCTGCCGACAGCGGAGGGGGCGTCGTGGGGCGGTGAGGGGGTGGTGGTCGGAGAGAGGGGGTCGGGGCGAGTCGAGTGGTGAGGTTGGTGGTTGTGCACGGTGGCCGGAGGCGGCGGTGGAAGTGGTTCGGGTAGTGGTGGTGTTGGGGGAGTTGGCTTGCGGCGACTGCCGACGGCGGAGCAGACGGCCGGAGGGGGTGGTGCTTGGCCGGAGGGGAGGTGGGGTAGGGGCGAGGGTCTTGCCGGAGTAGGGTGGCCGGAGGTGGCGGAGGGAGGTGGCTGTGGAGTTTGAAAGGGAGAGGGTTAGGGTTTATATAGGGGTTTGGCCCAATGGCATTTTGGTAAATAAAGGGAAGTTTTTGGGTATTTAGGTAATTTTGATTTGTAGGATATTTTTAACAGATTTTTCTGCATGTTTAGGGACACATGTAAGGATTAGGGTTAATGGCCAATGAGGTTATTCCACCTCACATGCATTTTGCATAAAAATCCTTATAATTCCCTAATTTGCATAAAAGTCCTAAAATTGGTATTTTGCGCAATTACGCAATTTGTCTGGAAAACACCTGGTTCCTAAAAATACAGAATTGTACAGAAATAAGAGGGAAAGCTGGAAAAATGTTTTGGGAAGTGTGGGAGTGAGCCTGGGCAGAGGCAGGGTCTGATTCTTTGGGTGATACGGGTCATAGTATTTATTATTTAATAAATACTGCGCACAATGTTCACTAATTATTTAGGGGCAATTAGGATCATAATTTTTCTACGGTGTCAATACACTAATTGTAGTATAATTAGAATAGAATATTATCGTATTTTTGTTTGGGTAAAACAAGTACATGTTTGGCCTTAAATCTCTAGGGGTACAGAGATGGGTAAAGAGCAAAAATTTAAATAGGAATTAAATACGAACTTTTGTAACGATATTTGTGCGTCTCAAACGAGGCTTAAAATAAAGCATCTGGAAGTTGCACAAAATTCAGGAAAATAGTCTAACATGTTTAGGGCAGGTATGTAAATTTTGTTTGGGAAATACAGCTAGTGTAATATTCTAATTAATTGTGTGAAGTACAGGTGCACAATCAAATAGGATATGTAAACAAAATAAATCTTAAAAAGTTGCAATAATCCTAAATTACTGAAATCTGGTCGAGGGAGTTTACAGGAACCGAACGAATTCGAAGCAACTTTTCTTTTCGATCCAAAATTTGCACAGGTCGTTCGACATATGTCAAGTCTGCCTTAAGATTTAGTTGATCAAGATCTACCACGTGGCTCGGGTCATACACATACTTCCTAAGTTGGAAAATATGAAAGATATCGTGCACTTCGGATAGTGATGGTGGTAGGGCAATCTGATATGCAACTGAGGCAACTCGCTTTAGTATCTCGAACGTACCGACAAATCTCGGACTTAGCTTTCCCTTTGCTCCAAATCTGGTGACTCCTCGCATGGACAAAACTTTAAGAAATATACGGTCTCCTTCTAGAAACTCAAGTGGCCGTCGATGCGTATCAACGTAGCTCTTTTGGCAATTTTGAGCTACATTTAGCCGTTCCCGAATCAAGCGAATCTTTTGGACAGTCTGCTCTACAAGTTCAGGGCCAAGGATCTGCCGTTCTCCAACTTTGTCCCAACAGATCGGGGATCTGCACTTTCGCCTATACAGTGCCTCATACGGCACCATCTGAATGCTGGATTGGAAGCTATTATTATATGCAAATTCAGCTAACGGTAGATGCAAGTCCCAACTCGTCTTCAAGTCTAAGGCGCAGAGTCGTAGTATGTCTTAGAGGATCTGGTTGACACGTTCCGTTTGGCAGTCTGTCTATGGATGGTAGGCGGAGCTGAACTTCAACTTCGTCCCCATTGCTGACTGCAGGCTTTCCCAAAAACGTGATATGAATCGACCATCTCTATCGGAGATTATGGATACTGGCACACCGTGGAGTCGAACGATTTTGTTGAGGTAGATCTGAGCCAAGCGATCGGCACTCCAAGTAGCCTTGATAGGCAAAAAATGAGCTGACTTGGTGAGGTGATCAACAATGACCCAGACGGCATCATTCTCCCGTTGCGTCCTTGGAAAGCCAACAATAAAATTAATTATTATATGTTCCCATTTCCACTCCGGAATAGCGAGGTTCTGTATCTCTCCGCCCGGCTTCTGGTGTTCGGCCTTTACCCTCTGACAAGCCATGCAATGCGACACGAACAATGCCACATCTCGTTTTAAGCTGTGCCACCAAAATGTCGTATGGAGGTCTCGATACATCTTTGTGCTACCCAGATGAGAAGTATAACTAGCATAATAAGCTTCAGTGAGTATCTCTTTTCTGAGGGCCGCATCGTCTGGAACGCACAGTCTTCCCTTCACTCGGATCATCCCATCCGTGCATACCGCAAAGTCGGTTGCCTTTCCTGCTGAAATAAGACCTTTGATCTTTTGCAGGAATATGTCATCCTTCTGAGCGGCCTTGACCTTTTGTAGCAAGTTAGGCTCGAGATGCAGTTGTGCCACTTGCGCCCCCTTTTGTATCTGATTAGTAGTGTAATGCCCAAGGATTCAAGATCTCAGCGTAGCCTGTCATCAATAGCCAAACTCCCAACGAACACTCGACTCAGTACATCAGCTACAACGTTTCCCTTACCAGGCGTGTATTTGATCATGAGGTCAAAGTCGCTAAAAAGTTTGAGCCAGCGTCGTTGGCGAAGATTTAAATCCTTTTGTGTATACAGATATTTCAAACTCTTATATTCCGTATAGATCTCGCACGGTACACCATAAAGGTAGTGGCGCCACAGCTTCAGCACGAACACCACTGCGGCAAGTTCAAGATCATGTGTTGGGTAATTCTTCTCGTGAGGCTTTAGCCGCCTCGACGCAAAGGCTATCACTTTGTCTTTTTGCATCAAAACACATCCCAGAACTTTTCCTGAGGCATCACTGTATATTTTGAAGTCATCAGGTCCGTCTGGAAGGGTAAGGATTGGGGCAGAGATGAGGCGCTACTTTAACTCAATAAATGAAGCTTCACAGTCGTCCGTCGAAGTAAACTTTACTCCCTTCCGAGTGAGCTGAGTCAGGGGCGATAAAATCTTTGCAAAGTCTTGAATAAATCTCCGGTAGTAGCCCGCCAAGCCAAGGAAACTCCGAATATCGCTAGCTGACTCCGGCCGTTTCCACTATATAATAGCTTCCACTTTCTTTGGGTCAACTGAGATGCCTTGTGCAGAAATAATGTGCCCTAGAAAGGATATGCGGTCCAACCAGAACTCGCATTTACTTCGCTTGGCATATAACTTGTTGTCTCGAAGGATTTGAAGCACCATCCGCAGGTGTCCCGCGTGTTCATCCTTATTCTTCGAGTACACTAAGATGTCATCGATAAAAATTACCACGAATTTATCGATGAATGGCCGAAACACTCGATTCATCAAATCCATGAATGCAGCTAGTGCATTCATCAGTCCAAACGGCATAACGAAAAACTCGTAATGCCCGTAACGGGTTCGGAAGGCAGTCTTTGGCATATCTTCTGGCTTAATATTTAGCTGGTGGCAGCCCGAGTGAAGATCAATTTTTGAAAACACGGTTGCCCCTTGAAGCTGATCAAACAGGTCATCTATCCTTGGCAGAGGATACTTATTTCGGATAGTGACTTTATTCTGCTCTCGATAATCGATGCAGAGGCGTAGCGTTATGTCCTTCTTCACAAAGAGCACAGGCGCGCCCCAAGGAGACACGCTCGGACGGATGAATCTACGATCCAGCAAATCTTGAAGTTGGCACATTAACTCTTTCAGTTCAACAGGGGCCATTCTGTACGGAGGCTTAGAAATCGGCTGAATATTCGGTCGATGGTGAACTCGATCTCTCGGTCTGGTGGCATATCGGGTGGTTCACTCGAAAACACATCAGGGAACTCCGCCTCAACGGAAGAAGACTCAACGTTTGCGTAATCCAGCCGTGTGTCCCGAACCGACGCTAGGAATCCCTCGTAGCCTGAGTGTAGCATTCGCCGAGCAGATATTGCAGAAATCACGATGCAAGCCCTGGTCGCATCAGTTGCTGGACTACTCGTGTAGCAGAATTCGGCTTCTCCAGACAGGCGGAAGACGACTCATTTTTCTGCACATTCAATGTTGTCGAACAGGCGCCAAGCCAATTCATTCCCAAAATGATATCATAGTCCCTAACATCTAGAACTAAAATATCAAGCGATAGCTTCCTTCCTCCAATACAGACGTAAGCACCTTGGCATACTGAACGGACAGGTATTTTTGTGCCAGAGGGGGTGCTAACACTTAAGTCTAGATACAATGGGGTCATTTCTATACTGTTCTCTACGGCAAAATTTGTGGATATGAAACTATGCGTTACACCAGAATCAAATAGAACATGTGTAGGTATGTTATTAAAAAGCAAAGTACCTAACACAACGGTGTCTGAGGCCAAAGCTTCCTCTCGTGTCATTGTGTATACCCGACCTTGAGCTTGGTGACGCTCTTGCTGAGGCAGCTTGATTGGCCTAAGGTGTAGTCGACTGATTTGGATGTTGAGTGCGACGATTATGGCGGTTGCAGACTTGTACTGATATCATGATCTGATTTACCGCAAGCAAGGCATAACCCAAGTTTCATACGGCGATCATCAATGACGTGTCCACGTTTCTTACAAAAGAAACATATCAGGTCTGCATGTGCTTTTTGCTTGTCGCCGTTGTTTGGGCGCTTTATAGCTGTATTTTCTCTATCGTTGCTATGGCGTTTATGATTGGAGGTATGCACAGTACCGACAGCAACGTGAGGATACTGCGGTTCAAGAGAAAGAGCATGGTTTAGGACTTTTCGTATTGTCTGGTACTGTGGAACGACTACATGCGCGTGGATGGCAGGACGTAGGCCACCCTCGAATCGTCTGGCATGACTCGCTGCATCGGGTAGATAGGAGCTTGCAAACTTGGCAAGCCTGTTGAACTCGGAAGAATATTGTTTAACCATCATGCTGCCCTGTCGTAGTTGTACAAACTCGTTTTCCTTCTGTTGACGTACAGGTGGGGGTATGTACTACTCCTCAAATGCGCCACAGAAAGTGGCCAATGTTATCGCCTCCCCTCCATCATCAACTAGAAGAGATCATCAATGCACGTCCCACCAATCGTGCACGTTGAGACGAAGCTGTAATTGAGCACATGCAATGCGCTTCTCTTCAGGTACTTCCAACAGTGATAAATGATCCTCAAGTTCTGCCAACCAATCTAGAGCCACAATTGGATCCTCAGTCCCCTTGAATGATGTGTTAGAGACTTTCTTGAAGTCGCCAAAGTCGAAGGCAGTCACTTTCCTCTTCCTTGGGGTTTGACGCGTCTCGACTTCATGCTTTGGTTGCTCCACCAGGGTCGCTGCTGTTACCGCGGATTGGTTGGAGGCCATAGTCTGAACAATCTGCTGCAGGGTATCTACCTGCTTTTGTTGGACTGAGAATCGTGTCTCTATATTGTATTGAAACTTAATTAGTCTCTCATCCGCTCGCTTCTCAGCCCGTTCATAATGAGCCTTCTCTCTTTGTTGGTTAGCTTCTAACATCCGCATCATTTGCTGAAGCGGATCGACTCGAGACATGGCTCGATGGCTCCGAGAGCTTCATGAAGTGCCAAAACTGCTCTATTGGGCTTGTGTCTCGCCCGGTGCTAGCGCTGAGGATTGAGCTTGAGCCATTCCTTTAAAAGAAGGTAAATTACATCAAGATCATAATATATTATGGACTCATTGTATGAATGTATCTCATTTTGGCCTAACGAGTTCAAGAGTTCGCACAGGGATTTATCGTTAAAGGAACTTTTCCCATACGAGGGTAAAAGGAACTTGAAGCTGTGCTCTGATATCAACATGTCATGCCCCGATTATGTGGAATCGATAATCGTCCCCCGAACGTGACACCGTGCGGGCCTAGGTTGCGCACCGCACAAGGCTAAGGTATTTTATTTCGCATAGCGAGCACATATTCAGAGTACGTAGATAAATTGAAACACAGATTTGAAACATGAAAAATTCTCTTTTATTGATAATATGAACATCTATTACAAACTCTTGAACTGAGTCATAAGGTTGCCACACGGGCTTACAAAATATTGACACAAAATGAGATAGCAGTCCTGTATATTACATCCTTTACTAAACTTCAAAATGTAAAGACCTTCTGGTGGAATGATGGCCTTTCCACGGAGCTGCATTTAAGTCCTTGAGTAGCTAGCTCCTTTGTCACCCCCACTTTTTGGATTAAGGGTATTTACGTCTTTTCGTAATTAAGGAGTAAGTGATTGCATAATAATTAATTTTATCTAATAATTATGATTTCTAATTGATTTTTGGAACACCCTTGCAATTATTTTGATTGATCAATAAATTCAATTTGTGCCAATTCCCTTTTTGTTGGACACTTTTTATGCAAGCGTATTTAAGGTGACCATCCCTTTGGACGCGACATGCGAATAAATCCAATTTCCCTTCATGTATATTTTTCCCATAATTTTGGGGACTGTGACATTGCAAAATTAATCTTCTCGAAACCATAGCCTCAAAAACCATGGAACTAATGCATCGTAGCCTACCATTTTAATTCTATTAAATCTTGGCCCTTGAAATATCTCCATAAGAGGCAAATTCCAAGAGGATTGACCAGTCAACCCAAACCCTAGGTCAACCCTTACACAATACTATATATATATATATACCGCTTTTCTTTTCCTTCTTCAAAAAACCACAGCCGATTGCTACCATCCCTACTCTCAAACCAACCCTGCCCCGAGCGTCGACCCTGCCCCGAACGCCGGACCCTGCCCGAGCGCCGGACCCTGCCCCGAGCGCCGGACCCTGCCCCGAGCGCTGCGCCCGCCCGACCGAGCGCCTGGATCCCGCGCCGACCGAGAGTTGACGCGCTGCCGACCGACTACTCGACGCCGCACTGCCGACTGTTCAACGCTGCGCTGCCGACCGACTGTTCAAAGCCGCGCTGCTGACCGGGGAGTTGATGCACTGCTGACCGGAGTTCGACGACGCACTGCTGACCGAGAGTTGACGCACTGCTGACCAGAGTTCGACGATGCGCTGCTGACCGGAGTTCGACGTCAGACCCGCACTCGACCAGCCTTCCCTGTTCGTGACCATCGCACCGTAGTCATCGTCATCGTCTCGTGTCCGCACGCAGGTTCGACATAAGCCTATACTCGACTACTTAAAAATCCGTAGATCATGAGTTAGTATGCGTAGGTATCAATATATACACGTACTCAAACATATGTATTCTAGGTATCCCTAGTATATATATGCTAGTATGTATACACATGGTATAAGCCTTACTAGTATATCTAAATAATATATAAATTATATGGTAACGGTAACTAGTGAATACTTATGTATATACATACGAACCATATAATTCTCAATCATAATAATACTTTTCCGATAATATATGTGTGAATTGAATAGCATAAACATATGAATACCTATTAATTGTGTAACTAAGTAGTACCATGAGATACGTTAGCCGTAGTATGTGCTATGTAATATATGCACTAGATGTCTTGAATGTGACCACGGATACCCCGTAGGCACATCGACCTGTGACCCTAGCGTAGCCTGTTGAGATCATTATGTTGATTGTGTGCTAGAGTAATGTCTGATGAAGTATTGTACTATATGATATGTTTATAGGATTGTGGGATCACTCAGACGGTAACCTGGAACCCGGATATTGGTATTGCCAGCTAAGGACCACAGGCGAGTACATTCTCTGACAGTTTCCATTATGTTGATTATCTCTATAATTCTTTTTGTATAGCGTACATAACTCTGACACTGTTATTTACACGAGTTGGCATCATTGAGACCTGTCATGAGGAGTCGTGATTGGAATCCATCGTGCTAGCTGGAAAAAAATGGGGAAATATTAGTAGTTATGTGATCATACCCTTTCATGCAGCATTAGCTCACCCACATCTCACGTCGGTGCAGCCTTACCCTTACATGCCTCATCACTGTTACATTCCGGTTAGCCTGACCTGTTGGGGATGATCGCTAATCCATGTAATGAGTCATATAACCCAAGCCGATCACATGATAAACTGATGTTTCACACACGTAGTTAGATGATTCTTGACATGTATCTTGGTAGACTGATCTTGTATTTCCACATGTTCTAGTTGTTGTTCTTACATATACTTACATACCAGTTCTTTGTACTTGCGTACACTTGTAGATCTATTCCTTGTCAGATGCTATTGATGATGATGTTCCAGTACTTTATTTCAGCATTCTTATTCCAGTATTTCTTATTGCCAGTTATTTCATATCTGTCTTGTATTTCTTTACACTGTTTTATAGTGTTTGTCAATATATGTGGAACTGCTGTTAGAGGTGTATTTTTGTTCAATCATGACTGGATATTTTTTCCAGAGAACCTTGAGGATTTCTGTACTACACACTACGGACCAGGTATAGAAGCAGACTATGTACCAGAGAACATAGAGGAGACTATGCTTCTAGATGATACTTTGCCTACAGTTATCTAGATAGTATTTATTTTGTGCTTGAGACTTATGGAGGTTATTTTAGTTTATGTTAGACTTATGTTAAGTTTAATTGGAGACTTGTGTTGGACAGCTAGACTGTGAGTTATCATTATGTTTGAGACATGGTGTTTAACTATGTCATTTCTTCTATCTTTTATCGTGCCTTATAGTCATTATGATTGAGTTATATCGTAAGATTATGGAGATGTATATCATTGACATGTGTTAGTTAGTAGTGTTATTGTGACCAGACAGCGTTCTACCGCCGATACTGCGGCGTAGGCTGGACGTACCCACGCTCTCGTGCCCCTGTACTGGGTGCGGGTCGTGACATCCTTTCTTCAAGTACTTCAAAAGATGGGACGCTCTTGACGCGCATATAGCTGGACTGGATCAGGGATTGACTTCTGCTCCTCGCTCGGCTCTCCTTAGCGCGGGGAACCTGTTTCAATGAGGGTCAGTACATCGAAATGTACTGGTGAAGGCAAGCTAACCCAACTATACCAATCAACACGTTGTTTAGATGAAGCATGCATGATATTTGTGGTCTTTCTATCTTGCCTTAGTTTATTTTACAAGCAAGCAGTATATATATAAAATACTGAAATGAACTTGCCATCGTTCGGTGACTTTTACCTGCCCGTCTGAACCACCTGCACAAAACTTACCATGTCATTCCCTGCCACGAAAACACAAGTTAGCTTACAACAGGTTTACATAAGCGTGGGGATCACTGGCATGCTGCCATAATAGACAATAGTCATGACGAGGACGGTATGCAACGTAAAGAACAAGATGCGCTACAAGCCATTTTGTCTAGAACAAGAGACTAGACTAGAAGTTTTGTCTGGATCAGATCGGTGTCAGTGCCCCAGCGACCATTCGCAAGAACTAAGACCTTGTGCACAAGTTATCCGTGATCAACAGAATCTATATTAAGTTAACCATTCATGCAGTTTAGACAACACGAGTACAAGACAAGTAGCAGCATAGTCTTCCTGAACAATTTATTGCATTTTAGGGATGGGTTCTATACATAGCACAATTTAAAGAAGACGTATACATCTAACTTGTAATTTATGCATATGATGAACATTATAAATGAACTAGCATGCAATAAGGTAACCGTTCACAAATTTTATTTGACAAGCATAATGATCCAAGTCTATTCCTTTTTATTTTAACATCTTTTAGTTATTACTTGGTATCGTTTGATCGAGCAAACAAGGATGCAAGATTTTAGGTGTGAAGGCTTGGAAGAAGGGCCAACTGAATTGAATATAAGCCACTCACTTAGTTGGTTGGAAGGGAGAAGGAAATAGGTGCTTCAGGACTCTGCTAGAGCGTCGCCTACTGTCCATTCACCTGTATTGCCACGAACAGCTGATCGATACCTCTTCCACTCTTTCCAATATCGAAATTAAAGTGCAGTTATGTCACGACCCACACCCAAAAAATGGGACATGAGTCGTGGGGTACGTCCAGCCTACGCTGCAGCATCGGCGGTAGAACGCTGTCTAGGTCAACTATCTAGAACAATCTCACGCAATCAATATATAAATCTGTCAAGATCTCAACTCCAAACAGAGGAGCAATATCATAATGATAATCACATTATACTCAATCACGAATCTAAGCACGATAAGATAACAAAGAAGACTAACAACTATAAAGTCTAACCAACAACAACTACTACAACAACCAAAACATCAAATAATAATAATAATACAACAATATCCAAAATAATATACAATACAAGGTCTCAATCCAAAACAGGAGACAAATCCGGTGCTAAAAGTTAATAAAAATAATAACAAGGTCCTAGTGATCCCGGCTACCAACCCAAAAATTACTCCTAATCTTGAGGGTCCCTGTCTGCACCAACGACAGGCTCAGGTCCATAAAACGTTGGACACCACTCCTCCGGATACTCTGGAAAAATATGTCCAGTCAGGACTGGAGCAAGTATATCTCTAACAGCAGTTCCAGTTAAATGACAAAAACTATAAAACAGTTATAACAAGTAGCAAGGTGAAGAAAAGAAACAAGAAAATATACATATCGCTGGTGCATAAAGGTAAAGATGCATGAATGTCAGAGCAAGATAGTAAAGACTGCAGGATACAAGAAATCTAAACTAAGAGTAAGTCTGTGCACATGAACGTGTAGTGAGTCCAGCATGAAATACATGTAGTGAGTCAAGTCCAGAAACTATAAGTGAGACCAGCAA
>JAYESA010000004.1:8725368-8942868 GCA_036927795.1 Iris macrosiphon | reverse complement strand
ACTAACGCGTCGATTCTAGGTCCATGGCAAAAACGTGCATGTACTTAGAACCGGCGACGACGAAAACCCAAAAAATGCCCGAAATATCCGTTTCTTCGCGACACGACTTCACGTGTCCGAACGGAGACACACACACTAACCCTCTAGACACCCGACAACGTCTACCTAGGTCCGTCTAACCTAGGGCATCATCCAAAATTGGGCCAATCTCGGATTCCACCCGAAATTGACACAAAACCTAGTGTCAAAGTCTCCAAACACAACCAAACTAGTTCCAACTTCCTCCTACGAGTAGCCCTAAGGTCTAGGAAGGTTTTAAACTATTAATTATACTATATAAGAGTGATTAGTAAGGGGAAAGTTAGGGTTTACCACCTGGAAGTTGGAATCCAAGGCCAAAGTCTCCAATCCACTTGAAATCACCTCCCTCAAGCTCCAAGCCTCCAAATCTAGCCTTCATACTAAGTCTAGGCTCTAAACACCTAGGTTGGAAGAAAATGTAAGATTAGGGTTCACAACCATGAAGAATAGAAGAAGAAAGAAGAGAAATAGGATGCTTACTTGAAGTGGGAAGAAGGAAAGAAGAAGAAATGGAGAATGGAGAAGAAGAAGAAGAAGTAGTAGTAGTAGTAGTGAAGAAGAAGAGTGGGGGAAAGGGGGCTGTTGTGATTTGGTCGGGTGTGGGCTGTGGGAACCGGCCATGTAGTGTATAAAGGGTTTCCAAAGTCTCCAAAGTCTCCAAATATCCAAAATGCCCTCCTCTCACTTGGGTTTGGATTTCGGGTTCCAAAAGCACTCAAACTAACTCCCAAACTCTCCAACTAACCAACAAACAAACAAAAAATATTCTAAACCCAAAAATAGGTCTCACAAGGGTGTGGGTTGAGTCGGACATGGGTCCACTAGGGTCTGACATGGGTCTAGACTAGCCAAAACCCTAAAACAATCAATATAAAAAATAATACAACCATCAATTAAATATAAATATAAAATATTTATAATAACTACACAATTAACCAAATTAAAATAAAAAAAATACCCGGCTCAGGAAATGGGGTAGTGACAAGCCTATCATCCTTAGAAAATTTTGTCCTCGAAATTTAAAGTCAATCGCACTCCCTCTAGGTCAAACCCCTAACAATCACAGTCAAGAAATTCTAACATACAAGATCAGGGTCCTACTGGTCGTGTTATCACAGTCTTAATCAAGGTTACTACACTATCTACCATAGCACAATAGAAAAAGTCTAACAAGTACTAATGAAGCACACCACAAAGAATGAAAAGGACAGAAAGAAAAACAAAGAGACAGACCTGCTAACCCGACACCCGTAGCATCGGCCTCCTCGGCCGTCAACGCATAAGCCCTGCCCTGCTGGGGTGTATTCCCCTGCTGGTGCGGGACATGATGTTGTGCCACATATGGCCTAGCTCCAACTCTCCGATCCTGTGCTCGACCAAATGGAGGTACAGTGGGGGCAATCTCGCATCTGGTGAGCAGCGGATCCACAGAACAAACACACCTTCAGCCTCCTCCTACAAATATCCCAAGTGTGTCCTGCCTTCCTGCAGTAGGCACAAGTGGGCACCCTCTGATCCTGACCCTGCTGCTGCCTTCTGCACATAGGGACGCTTAGCTGGTCCTGCACTGCCACTCGCACTACCTGAATCATTCCTGCCACTCTTGGACTTGAGCTCCAAGTCATCCTCTGCTCTCTGAGCATCTCCTACTATCTGCTCAAAACTCGCCTCGCGGTCGCTCCTAGTCAAAGACTTGACCGCCATAACCAAGCCCTTGCGAAACTTCCTCGCATTTGCTGCCTCACTCAAGCCTTCCACGAATCTGCCCAGACGGCAGAACTCCGATGCGTACTCGTCCACTAGCATGCTCCCCTAGACGAGTGCCTCGAACTGGCTCTCCAAAGCACTGAGAGCCACATCTGGGAAAAATTTCTCCTTAAAAAGCCTCTTAAAAGCCTCCTAAGTAAGCTCTGGCGCCGCAATCCTCGTATCAGTGCGATACCATGTCAAAGCGAGGTCGAACATTTGACTGCCCGCCGCCTCTATCTGCATGCTGTCTGGAATCTGTGACAGCCTGAAGATGCCCTCAATCTGCTCTATCCAGTCATTTCGCGTACAGGATCCCTTTTGTACCCCGGAACTCCTTGGTCCGTATCCTCTGGAAGTCAATGATGCTGCCCGGCCTCGGGCGCTGAATCTGATCTGTCTGTGGCTGAATCTGTGCCACTTTATCCACTGCCGTCATGGCTACCTGGTGGGCGTTCTCAATGCCCACCCTCATCACATCCACCTGACGGTGCTGCGCGTCAATCATCTCCCTGAAGAACGCAAACAACTGTGCGACATCTACTGGTGCAGGAAGTGGTGGAGGAACCACCAGAAGGACTGGGGTAGTCCTCAGATCGACAGGTGAAGGAGGATCCCCGAGAGAAACAGAAGCTCCCTCGACTGCAGGAGTGGTGAGTGGAGCGGTAGCAGCTGCCTGAATACGAGCTGGACGAGAGGTAGCAGACCTCTCAGTAGCAACTGCTGGAACGGTATGATGAGATCGTGTCTTCGGAGGCATCCTGAACACAGATCAAAAGAAGTCAATACGGTGCAAGATACGATATCATCAAAGAAGGACAGTAATATTTCAAAAGAAACCAATTTCAGAATAATTAGATTGGAATTGTTCCTATTCGTGATTGAGTACACTCTCATCCAAGATCCTATAGCAGGCTCGCAGCAGTACAACTAAGTTATTGTACCACCATGACATCACACTAATTGCGAATCGAGACCTGCATGGGGCCGCCACCAAAAATGTGTCACGACCCGCACCCGAAAAATCGGGCACTAGTCGTGGGTACGTCCAGCCTACGCCGCAGCGTCGGCGGTTAGAACGTTGTCTAGGTCAACTATCTAGAACAATCTCACGCAATCAATATATAAACCTGTCAAGATCTCAACTCCAAACGGAGGAGCAATATCATAATGATAATGTAAGCCCCCTGATTTTCAGAATTTTAAATTTGGATTTTTCCCCAAATTATCTGAATTTTCGGGAATCGTGACCTAGGCCTTTGTTGATTCAAGGATTTTTAATTTCAGGTAATTTATATTAAAATATTATGGAAATAATATTTTATGGTGTAAAACGGAAAACCGGACGCATGGCATTTTTCGGTGAGTTTATTGGACTCCGGAATGATTTTTAAAGCCCTAGAAACCAATTTAGAATTAAACCGAATTTAAATCCGTGCCAACGCCCGAAATCCCCATGAGAGCCGAAGCCCAGCCCGAGGAGCGTTGACCCATTGACCCAGCCCGAATCCTAGGTCTAACCATATTCTATTTTCTGCATGTATAAATACCTACTTATTTTCTAGTGTTCTCCACAAGAAAAAGAAAAGAAAAAGAGATCCCAAATTCCTAAATTCCCCAAAATCCCGAATCCCTAATTTCAAAACCCTAACCCTAACCTAACCCTAGCCCAGCCGCTCCTCAGCCGATCCCCGGCCGACTCCGGCGCCGCTCCCCCGCGACCTCCTTCCCGCGGCCACGTCGACCCCCTTCCCCGCCGTCGACCACCACCGCCTTCCCATCTCGTCCACCTTCCCCGACTTCATCCACCCATCTCCACCGTCCCAACTCCCCTCGTCGAAACCCTAGCCACCCTCACCTCGAATCCCGACGCCTGAGCCCTAACCTCCTCCTCCGCTTCAGCAGCATCCCCAAGCGCCTCCCTCGCCGCGAGCCGCCGCAGCCGCCAACATCACCCCGCCTGCCATTCCCTCCCGCAGGGCCTCGAGCCCCTCGACAGCCGAACGCCCTCGCCACTCCGCCACGTGCACCGACAGCCGTCGACTTCTTCCTCCGCCACCCAGGTCGACGACCCCGCCTCCTTCAGAGCTCCGCCTCCCCTTCTGTGCAGCACCGGCGCTGTCTCCACCCGCGACCGGCCGACTCCCAGCCATCAACAGCAGCAGCTCCGCCCAGGCGCGCCGTCCTCCTCCCGAGCAGCCACCCCGGCCGCCCCAAGCCAAGCCACCCTCCGACGAGCTCCGGACAGCAGCACCGAGCCCTAGCCCTAGCCCTAACCCTAGCCTGGACTCAGCAGCGGAAACGGACACCGCCTGGACACTCGGACACGATTCGGACACAGAATTCTCAGTGTTACGGAGCCCAGTTCAGGTATCCGTAACTTTTTGCTCGTAGCTCGGTTTCCTATTCCGTCAGTTTTATCACGAAGCCTATATGACCCCCTCGGTGCCCGTGCAACTCGCTCGGTGCATCGCGTCCTGTGGTGATCGTACACCGCGATCCAAAAACAGGAAAACCAACACCCCGTTTCACCCCGGAACTGAGTACGCCCCGCCAAACGGGACGACTTGGTCGCACGCGGTCTTTACCGAATCGTGCGTGACGTTGATACGGACGTGTGGGATTTCGCAGAAGCCGATTCGGATGTGCGTGCACACCGAAATCAACGCGTATCCGCCGACACCACCCCGTATCCGTCGGTTCTGGAACATGCTGTAACTTTGTGTACACACGTCGGATCGAGATGAAACTAGCGCCATCGGACTCGTAGCAATACGCTGGTCCTGTGAGCCAAGTTTGGTTCGATTCTGAGAACGTTGACAAAATCGTGTGTCGTGGGCCCCACAGGTTCCACCCGACGGGCGATTTTGTGACCGGCTCATCGGAATCCAATTCTGGAAGTTCCGTTGGGTTCGTATCATCGTTCCTGACCTGTTGACACTAAGTTTGACCAATTTGGAGATCTTTGACCCTGACACGCTTTTCGGTGCAAAACGGCCCACATGTGGACCCCGCTTTGGCCCAGAAATGTCATTTTTGCCCTTGTGTCCAAATTGGACTTAAGGACAGACGTTTCTAGCTATTTGATATTTTTTGAATCTAATGGTAATGTTTATTTCAGCAACCGGAGTAGTACCTGCAGACCACACTGAGACCAGAGCTACAGTTGGAGCGAGGACCCCAGGCAAGTGTACCTTGCCAAACTCTGCAGTATTGTTACATATTTTTCTTGCTTCTTTATAGTGCTGTGCATGCTTAACCTAGGACCGTGTGACGTACTTAGCGTCCGATTATCAGTCGGGTGCCAACACCGTACGCGGTGTTGTGTATTGTCATCTAGAGATGGACATTCGTGACCCTTTATATTCCCGTACTTGTCATACCAAGTACACTTGACCCAGGACACTTGACACTGTTCATGAGACAGGATCTTCCCGAGATATTTGTGGTGATTCTGTATAGGATACAGGACCTGACATTGATATTATATCCCTAGACATTAGATGACTTGTGCATTAGATATGATTGTGCGTGTCATGGACATGAGACGTGTGATTACATTGGGTGGGGAGAGACACACAGGCTACAGGCTGATCATATATATATACACCCCTATTATCGTGAGGCACAAGACTCTGAAGCCCGAGCTTGGCCCATTACTCATTATTACTGCTGCTACCCCCCGGCTCCCCTACACAGAGCTTGTAGTATGCTTCAGCCTGAGTTCTAGTGCTGCTCTCATCTTGCATATCACTTAGCTGGTTATTTTAGTATTCCCTTATTGTTCCATCTATTGCTGGAGAGACCCGCAGGCTACAGGTTGACTATATTATGCCGGCTACTCAGTCTCCCGCTGAGCTAGACTACCTCATGATATCACTGCTACCCGGCTCCCCTACACAGAGCTTGTAGTTGTTTCAACCTGAGTACTTTTGATGTTCTCTCTTGCAATCCACATAGATGGTTATAGCTTACCCTATTTATTTCATTCTCTGCTGCACTGCAATTATTTTGGCTTGTATTTTCTGTACCTTGCTGTCCCCTGAGGACCTGGATCCGGATTATGTCCCCAGGATTAGTAGAGGAGATCCACCCAGAGTTATACAGTACAGGAGCATTAGCAGGAGCTGATACAGGAGCTGTACCGACACCTGAGGACGGGATTGTGCTAGAGGACTTCTCCTGGGTATTGCCTTGTGATACTCATTTATTTCTGTTCTAGTTATTTTATTTCATTTCCAGTCTATTTCATTGATGTATCAGACTTGTTCTCGGATTGTTCTCCGAGACACTTTTATTGAGATATGCTAGATTATACTTACTTGCTTATTCTGGCATTTGATCTGTGCTTACCTGTTGTGGATAAGATTAGTATAGACTGTGACTTATATCATTGGACCTACTTATTGTTATATTACAGCTTAAGCATGCCCCGATGGATCCATTAAATTGGGTTTGTCCATCGGTGTGTGCTGCTGGCCATTGCCACGCGTCCGGTCCCTCGGTATTTTGGGACTGGGGCGTGACAGATAGTCACATTATACTCAATCACGAATCTAAGCACGATAAGATAACAAAGAAGACTAACAACTATAAAGTCTAACCAACAACAACTACTACAACAACCACAACATCAAATAATAATAATAATACAACAATATCCAAAATAATATACAATACAAGGTCTCAATCCAAAATCGAAGACAAATCCGGTGCTAAAAGCTAATAAAAACAATAACAAGGTCCTAGTGATCCCGTCTACCAACCCGGAAATCACTCCTAATCTAGAGGGTCCCTGTCTGCACCATCGATAGGCTCAGGTCCATAAAACGTTGGACACCACTCCTCCGGATACTCTAAAAAAAATATGTCCAGTCAGGACTGGAGCAAGTACATCTCTAACAGCAGTTCCAGTTAAATGACAAAAACTATAAAACAGTTGTAGCAAGTAGCAAGGTGAAAGAAATAAAGTATAAAACAAAAAAATATACATATCGCTGGTGCATAAAGGTAAAGATGCATGAATGTCAGAGCAAGATAGTAAAGACTGCATGATACAAAAAATCTAAACTAAGAGTAAGTCTGTGCACATGAACGTGTAGTGAGTCCAGCATGAAATACATGTAGTTAGTCAAGTCCAGAAACTATAAGTGAGACCAGCAAGAAATGCAAGTGAGTCCAGACTATAAAGAATGAACTCAGTGTCTTTGAAATACTTGTTTCGACATGTAAACGGCTAGGGATAAGTACGACTCACCGTGCACTGGGTGCGCGGCTGCTATCATTCCAGATTAAACCAGAAGGGGTGATTCCTGATGATTCCAGATATGAATGTTTACATGTCTACTCAAGTATTTTTTTGCCCCGACTAGTACAAGTGAATCCAAGACCCGACACGTAAATCAAGTATGAGTCCAGCCTGAAACATGAGTGATGCCTGTAGGTGATGCTAGTAGTGATTCCAGAATAGAGGCCAGAAACATGAAATAAATACGTGTCGCAAGTAAATGAATCCAGAAATACCAGTCCGTGTTCCGTATTGTGCCAGAAAAATCAGATGATACTATACTAGAAGATGAATCATAATAATCATCAGATAATGAAAACTATCATAGAATGTACTCGCCTGACGTCCTGAGCAACTGACGATCCGAACTGGTGTCGCAAGAACCTATATAAAAAGCAAGATAAAATAGGGTTCTAATGAGTTAAACAGATATGAAATAACTAAAAATAGGCTTCTAGGGTCGTTCTAGGTCAAACGGGTCAAACCGGTAAAATCTGGGTCAAAAAGTCAACTCTGGGTCCAAAAAGTCAACTCTGGATCAAAACTAGGTCAAAAGTTGACTTTGGCGGTCAACCGAGTCAACTACGGTCAACTCTAGGTCAAACTAGGGTGCCCCTAAAATTCTAGGTCAAAACTATGTCATTAAGCTAATAAACCCTCAAACTCGCCTCCTTGAGATACTGGGATACCCTCGGTATCCGATACCTCACCCTACGCTATATGCCATGCCTAAACCCGCTAAAATCTATGCTAGCACGCATAAATATATACACATATATATATATATATATATATATATATATATATATATATATATATATATATATATATTACTCTAATACTATTCCTAGGCAATTGCTCAAAAATCCCGCTCGAAACTCAATACCTTGGATATCTCAAGGTATTGAGATACCTTGATATCTCAAGGTATTAAGATATCTCCCAATACCTCACTAACTACCCCTCTAGTTAGCTATTTAAGCATATAGATATACTCCTAGTTAATAATCTAGGCTAGAAAATATATACCTAACATATATATATATACATACCTACGTATCTATATATATATCTATTCACACATACACACATATACCTATATATATACCCAAACTCACACACACACACATATATATATATATATATATATATATATATATATATATATATATATATATATATATATCTATTTAACTATCTATCTAGTTATCTATATAACTATCAATCTATCTAACTATCTATTTATTATCTATCTATATATTAATCTATCTAACTATCTATCTATCTATATAACTATCTATCTATATATCTCTCATACCCCCCCTCGCTTCGCCAATGCCCCCCCCCCCCCCCCCCGCTGCGAACATCTACTGCTGCTGCTGCATTTTACTGCTGCTGCTGCTGCTGCCTTTACTGCTGCTGCTGCTGCTGCATTTTACTGCTGCTGCCGTTGCCTTTTACTGTTGCTGCTGCTGTGGGCAGCTCCCCCCCCTCGCTCGCTGCACGCCTCGCTCCACACACACACAAACGCGCTCACACACAAACACACACACATATATATATATATACTATCATATATATATATATATATATATATATATATATATATATATATATATATATATATATATATATATATATATATATATTCTAACACACACTCTAACATATATACTAACACACACACTTATGCATATAAATACACACACACACATATACAAACACATACATTTACACACACAAAATATATATACATACAACACATATCTATAAATATATACACACTCATAAATATATCTATATACCTATATATATACATATATATAACCACACTCACACACACGCTCACAAACACACACACACACTCTCACACACACAACCTCACATAAACATATATATATATATATATATATATATATATATATATATATATATATATATATATATATATATATACACACACACACACACACACACACACACACATATATATATATATATATATATATATATATATATATATATATAGAAACACACACACAAATATACATATATATATACATATATACCTATATAAACACAACACACACAACACACAACGCACAACGCCCCACCAACGCATGCCCAACGACCCCTACGCGCACAAACACCTATATATATATAAAATATAACCCGAGAATTCTAGCACACACTCTCCGAAGCTAACCCAATGCGCACACAAGTCCGAAACTAAGAAACCACGCCGAAATGGCCGTTCGGTCATTTCGACGAACACGCGGTGTGCGGTTCGGAAAACCTCCTGAAATGCACACCAAACCAACTCGAAATCGGCCCAAAATTTATCCACGGATTCTAAACGATGTCTAGATCCTAGAAAAAATACTAACGCGTCGATTCTAGGTCCGTGGCAAAAACGCGCACGCACTTAGAACCGGCGACGACAAAAATCCCAAAAATGCCCGAAACGCCCGTTTCTCCGCGACACGACTTCACGTGTCTGAACGGAGACACGCACTAACCCTCTAGACACCCGATAATGTCTACCTAGGTCCGTCTAACCTAGGGCATCACCCAAAATTGGGCCAATCTTGGATTCCACCCAAAATTGACACAAAACCTAGTGTCAAAGTCTCCAAACACAACCAAACTAGTTACAACTTTCTTCCACGGATAGCCCTAAGATCTATGAAGGTTCTAAACTATTAATTAAACTATATAAGAGTGATTAGTAAGGGAAAAGTTAGGGTTTACTTCTTGAGAGTTGGAATCCCAAGGCCAAAGTCTCCAATCCACTTGAAATCACCTCCCTCAAGCTCCAAGCCTCCAAATCTAGCCTCCACACTAAGTCTAGGTTCTAAACACCTAGGTTAGGGAAAAATATAAGGTTAGGGTTCACAACCATGAAGAATAGAAGAAGAAAGAAGAGAAATAGGGTGCTTACTTGAAGTGGGAAGAAGGAAAGAAGAAGAAATGGAGAATGGAGAAGAAGAAGAAGTAGTAGTGAAGAAGAAGAGTGGGGGAAAGGGGGCTGCTGTGATTTGGTTGGGTGTGGGCTGTGGGAACCGGCCATGTAGTGTATAAAGGGTTTCCAAAGTCTCCAAATGTCCAAAATGACCTCCTCTCACTTGGGTTTGGGTTTCGGGTTCTAAAAGCACTCAAACTAACTCCCAAACTCTCCAACTAACCCACTAAAAATATAACAAATATTCTAAACCCAAAAATAGGTCTCACAAGGGTGTGGGTTGGGTCAGACATGGGTCCACTAGGGTCTGACATGGTTCAAGACTAGCCAAAACCCTAAAAAATTAATATAAAAATAATACAACCATCAATTAAATATAAATATAAATATTTATAATAACTTCATAATTAACCAAATTAAAATAAAAATACCCGTCTCAGGAAATTGGTTAGTGACAAGTTCAACAAACGAAAATAATAAAATCCATCGAAACCGTTCAAGAAAACGCAAGCAAATCCGAAAACCAACTCAAGGCACGAAAGCAACAAGCGACAGCGAAAACTAGGCAACAAAAGATGCAGCAGAGAGGTCCCTCCTGACTCTGCTGCTAAGTCGATCCTGGGGGCACGGTCCACTGAATATGAAAATCGATTCCGAAGAAGCAAATTCATAACGAGGATGAGTTCTTGATTCAATCTATCCCGATCGAACGATACCTTTTTGTATTTCTTAGCCGCGCTCCCCGAATAGGGGGAATGGGGCACCACAATCCCCAAGACCCAAAAATCTGATTTCGATGCCTTGAGCCGTATCGATTGCTTTGAGCTACTTTTATATAGAGGGACATAAGGTATGGAACGATGCCATTGTATTCAGAGAACCCTGTGTCTCGATTTGTCCCGTATACTCAAATGGATAAATGCTTTTAACACTATCCCTCTGCTGCTTACTCGATTCAATGATAGCCACAAATTTTACATGAGACTCACACTTGTGTAACAGCTGTGTCATGGCCAATGAACCTAATAATGATTCATGATAATGGGGTGGTCTCATAAACTAGGTCAATGTATATACATAATAAAAATAGATCACGACGACACCGTCGTTGCAACCAAGTTTCCTTGGACGCGCAGTTTATATAACAGTTAAAATATATGAACTAATGAAAGAAAATAAAGATGCATACAACATATAAAATATGAATAACAGTACAATGGCAAGGTATACTTGTCTGGCAAGAAAGCTGCGTAGTACTAATAACCTGCTACAGAAGTCGCGCAGATAAATCTAATTGGTCCTCTATACATATGATATAATACAATACAACATTAGTCATTATACTAGCACACACATAACCAAAAATATACTGGACTCAGAGGGTACGTTAGGGGTGGTACTGGCCAACTAACAGGGTCAAATGTGCATTTAATTACACGGGTGTCACATCTTCCAATATTGTGCATAATCAGACAGTCAAGTAACAGGTGTGTAAGCCAGTTCGTCGGTGTACACAAGGCAGACAATTCCCTAATATTCAGGTCACTAAGTCAAGGTAAATAGGCGGACAAAATCCACGGTGTCCTAGGGTCGTACAATATAATTACATATATAGTCATAACTGGTATTGCATTAAATTACTTATAGAGATACATCCATACACTTATATATATATATATATATATATATATATATATATATATATATATATATATATATATATATATATATATATATTAATTTTGATGATAATACGCGTGCGTATACGCACACAAGTCATTGGGTTCCCGACACAGGTCTGATGTCAACTAACTGAACCTGTCTCGAAGCAATACTAATAGCATACACAAGCACACATAAAAAGGAGAAGAGGGACAGGTTCAAACCTCGGGGTTAGCGTGCACAGGCTCGAGGATCAGGGGTGACCGCTGCAGGTTGTCTTCGGCGAGGGTGACGGGTCTACGATGAACACGATGATGGCGATGGAAATAATGGTGATAATGAATGGTGATAATGGGGATGAGTGTGATGATGATGATAACATGGATGATAATGATGATGTCACGCCCCAGTCCCAAAAATACCGAGGAACTGGACACGTGGCAATGGCCAGCAGCATGCAACGATGGACAAACCCAATTTAATGGATCCATCGGCATACTTAAGCTGTAATATAGGTCTACAACAATAAGTCAAAATCTAATCTCATCCACACAGAATAATAAAAACATCAGCAAATAAAGTAAGTACATCAAAGTCCAGTCTCAGCAGAGTATGTCAGGAACAATCCGATAAGAGCCTAAAACACTGGTTCATCAGACCAGAACAAAAGAGTCCAAAATAGAGTATCTGAAGAGTATAAATATCATAATCTCAAGTAAAATCCTCTGCCATCACCTCTGCTTCTATGTTAGGTTCTCCTTCAGCAACAGCACCTGGTACTGCTTCAGTTCCTGTCCCGTAAACCTCGGGATAATGCTCTTCTGCTAAACCTGGGGACATCATCCATTCCAGGTCCTCAGGGGACATAGCAAGGTACAAAAATCATAAGCCAAAAGTAATGCAGTGAAATAGAGAATGAAATAAGCAGGGTAACTACATAACCATCTATGTGAAAATGCAACTGAGAGCAACACTAGTACTCAGGCTGAGACTGCTACAAGCTCTGTGTCGGGGAGCCGGGTAGCAGTAATATCTAGTAGTGGTCTAGCTCTGCTCGAGAGTCTACAACCTCACAATAGTAGTATATATATATATAACAGCCTGTAGCCTGTGTGTCTCTCCCCACCCAATGTAACCACACGTCGCATGTCCATGTCACGTGAGATCAGTGCTAATGCAACAGTCATAATCTAAGAGTATAATAACTATGTCCATCCTGTATCCTATACAGAATTACCTTGAATATGTCAGGAAGATTCTGTCAATGTATGGTGTCAAGTGTCCTAGGTTATAGTGTACTTGATAAACAAGCACGAGAATATAAGGGTCTCGTATATCCATCACTACATGACGTACACAACTCCGCGTACGGGGATGGCACCCGACTGTGATCGGACGCTAAGTATGTCATACGGTCCTAGGTTATATCATGTACACTAGTCACAGAAAATAGAGCAAGAGAATCAAAATGAATCAATAACTGTAATTTATGACAAGGTACACTTGCCTGGGATTGGAATATTAGTGGCGGTCCTTGTAACAGTGGGTTCAGCAGTAACTCCTCCAAAAGTTGAAATAAATATTACCAACAGTCTCAGAACATAGAAAATAGTTAGAAACGCCTGTCCTTGAGTCCAGTTTGGACACAAGGGCAAAAATGACATTTCTGGGCCAAAGCGGGTCCATATGTGGGCCGCTTTGCACCGCAAATCGGGTCAGGGTCAAAGGTCTCCAAATCAGTCCAACTTAGTGTCAACAAGTCAGGAACGTTGATACGAACCCAACGAAACTTCCAGAATTGGATTCCGATGAGCCGTTCTCAAAATCGCCCGTCAGGTGGAGCCTGTGGGGCCCACGACACGCGATTTTCCAACGTTATCAGAATCGAACCAAACTTGACCCACAGGACCAGCGTATTGCTACGAGTCCGATGGTACAAGTTTCGTCTCGATCTGACGTGTATATACTAAGTTACAGCTAATTACAGAAAAGTCGGATACGGGGTGTTGTCCGCGGATACGCACTGATTCCGGTGTGCACGCACATCCGAATCAGCTTCTACGAAAGCCCGCACGTCCGTATCTACGATGCTCACGTGTCGGTGAAGACTGCACGTGACCAAGTCGTCCCGTTTGGCGGGGCGTACTCGATTCCGGGGCAAAATATGGCTAAGTTTTTCCTGTTTTTGGATCGCGGTGTGCGATCACCACAGGACGCGATGCCCCGAGCGGTTTGTCCGGGCACCGAGAGGGTCAAATAGGCTACGCGATACAATTTACGGAATAAAAATCGGAGCTACGAGTAGGAAGTTATGAATACCTGAAAGAAGGCTGAAAACCCGAGTCCTTCGTGTCCAAATCGTGTCCTGTTCACTAGGGTTTACTGCGTCCTCTGATCACCACTGTGTCCGGCCGTGTCAGGGTCCCAGCTAGGGTTCAGAGAGGCTGTGTCCAGAGCTTAGTCAAAGAGGAGAGTCAGCTCGACCGGAGTGAGGTGGAGCCGCTGGGACTTCGACGGAGGGGACAGGTGGTCGAGGGAGATGGCCGGAGCGGTTTAGGGTTCCGGCCAGGAGCTGAACTCGTCGGCTGGGGCTGCTGCCAAAGGCGACCGAAACGAGGCGATGGGGGCCGGCAGCACTGGCGGAGGCGCAGGAGGTCGTGAAGGCAGCGTTCGTCGGAGGCGAGGCTGTCCACGACGGCGCTCGGGTGGTTCTGGAGGTGGGTAGGCGACCGGGCGGAGGTTCTGAACAGAGGAGGGCGGTGCGGCAAGGACCGAGTGGTGGCGCCGGATGGTACTGGACACGGTGGCGAGTTCGGTCGAGAAGTGAGAGGTCAGGCGGCCTGGCGGCGGATGGTCGAGAGATCAATGGGCGGCTGGAGCTCTGTTCTAGGGTTTAAATAGGGCTCTAGGGGGAGGGAAATCGACGGGGGTTCGCCGGAAGGGAAGTGGACAGGTCAGCCGTTCCAGGGGAGGGGAATGGTGGCGGTCGGCGGTTGAGGGAGCCGAAGAGGGGACGTCGCCGGCGGCAGAAACGGCCGCCGGCCAGGTAAAGGGTCGGCTGGGATTCGGGGGTTAGGGATTTAGGTATTCGGGTCGGGTCGGATCCTGGCGGGTCGGGTCTGACCCGGATCCGACCCGCTAGGCAGTGGTTCGGTTCAATGAACCCGGCCGGTCCGGTTCGGTTTAGTCTCAGGGTTTGGGTTAAATAATTGGTTTAATTATTAATATTTGATTTAATTTATCAGTTAAATTTTAACAATAGTTTTTAATGTTTTAAAAATTCATCCGGGGTCCAATAAATTCCCAAAAAAATACCCCATGCTCGGTTTTTAATTTTACACTTGAAAATATAATTTCCATCACATTTTATATTATTTAATTTCATTTAAAAATTTATTTTAAATTAGACTACTTTAATTTATTGTTTAAAAATTCACAGAAAATAATTCCAGAAAATTTAAATTTAAAAATTCTTAAAATTTTAGGTGATTACAATCTTCCCCCCTTAAGAAAATTGCATCCTCGCAATTAAAAGATAAAACTTCTAATAGAACAGAACTACAGTAATTACAAAAATTACTTAAAATATACCTGCATCCTCGAATAAGTGGGGATATTTCTGTCGCATGATATCTTCTCTCTCCCAGGTAGATTCACCAGGAGAATGTTGCTTCTACGCCACACGGACCAGTTTAATTGTCTGCCCTCGCAGTATCTTCTCACTGGTTCCGAGTATACCCACCGGTTGTTCTTCATATCTCAAGCTTGGACCTACGACGATCTCAGAATGATCCACTATGTGACTTGGGTCAGTCACATATCTTCTCAACTGTGAGACATGGAATACGTCATGCACTCCCTCTAAAGATGGAGGTAATGCAAGACGATAGGCCACCTCACCAATGCGCTCCAGAATATCAAAGGGCTCAATGTACCTTGGACTCAACTTGCCTCTGCTCCCAAAGCGAATGGTTCCTCGAGTAGGTGAAATCCTCAGGAATACGTGTTCTCCTTCCTTGAATTCCAGTGGACGTCGGTGTGTATCAGCCCAATGCTTCTGTCTGTCCTGAGCTGCCCGAAGATAATTCTGGATTTGTTTAACCTTCTCCACGGTTTGCATCACCAGCTCTGGCCCCAATATCTGACGCTCTCCGACGTCACTCCAGCATATTGGCGATCTGCACTTCCTACCGTATAACGCCTCGAAAGGTGCCATCTTGATGCTTGCCTGGTAACTGTTATTATATGAGAACTCTACCAAATGCAAATGATCTTCCCAAGACCCTCCAAAGTCTAACATACAGGATCTCAGCATATCCTCCAAGATCTGAATTGTACGCTCTGATTGACCATCTGTCTGGGGATGATAGGCAGTGCTGAATTTTAGTCTGGTGCCAAGACTCTCTTGCATGCTTCGCCAGAAATGAGAGGTGAACCTCGAATCTCGGTCTGATATGATACTAACCGGCACTCCATGCAATCTTACTATTTGTCTCATATACATGTCGGCTAGTATCTCCGTGGACTGTCCAACTCTAAACGGCAAGAAGTGTGCCGACTTAGTGAGTCGATCCACAATAACCCATACCGCATCTTTTCCGCTGGGGCTCCTTGGAAATCCTGTGACGAAGTCTATGGTGATATGTTCCCACTTCCATTCTGGTATGGAAAGCGGCTGCAACATTCCTGCAGTCCTCTGATGCTCGGCTTTCACTTGTTGGCAGACTAAGCATTTTGCTACAAATCTGGCAATCTCTCTCTTCATTCCATGCCACCAATAATACTGCCTTAGATCTTGATACATCTTTGTTCCTCCTGGATGAACAGATTATATGGAGCTATGCGCTTCAGTCATTAGCTCCTGTCTCAGTTCTCCATTTGGAACATATAGACGATCTCCGCACCTTAATGTACCATCCTCATGTATGCAAAGTCCCGTCTGCAAGCCTGCTTCTGTCTTCTCTTTGAGTCTTCGAAATCTTGCATCAGTGGGCAAAGCTTCCTTAATCCTTTCCACGAGCGATGACTTCACTTCCAGATTAGCCAGCAAGCCACTCTGCCTTGGTAGAATAACCTCTATCTGAAGCTCCTGTAGATCTTTCAATAGCTCAGGTTACATTGTCAAGAAATAAGCTGTAGGCTTCCTGCTAAGTGCATCTGCTACTACATTCGCCTTCCCTGGGTGGTACTGCAGATCTATATCAAAGTCCACCATTAACTCAAGCCAGCGTCTTTGCCTCATGTTAAGATCCTTCTGAGTATATACATACTTCAGACTTTTGTGGTCAGTGAAAATTTCCACCTTCTCACCATAAAGATAATGCCTCCAAATTTTCAGTGCAAATATTACAGCAGCTAGCTCCAGGTCATGCGTTGGGTAGTTCTTCTCATGGACCTTCAACTGTCTCGATGCATAAGCAATAACTTTGCCGTGTTGCATCAAAACACATCCTAGGCCACTACCTGACGCATCGCTATAAACAACAAAACCGCCTGACCCTGAAGGAAGAGTCAAGACTGGTGCTGTTGTTAAATGCCTCTTCAGTTCTTCAAAGGCCAACTGACATTCTTCTGTCCATGCAAAGTCCTGATTTTTCTGTGTCAACTTCGTCATTGGCTCTGTAATCCTTGAGAAATTTTCTACGAACCTTCTGTAATATCCAGCAAGTCCTAGAAAACTCCTCACCTCAGCAACTGATATTGGTGTAGGCCAAGTCTCAATGGCAGCAATCTTCTCTGGATCAACTGACAGCCCTTCTCCTGAGATAATATGCCCTAAAAATGGCACCTTATCCATGCAAAACTCACATTTACTGAGCTTAGCATAAAGCTTCTCTTGCCTCAACGTCTCTAGCACGATTCTGAGATGCTCCTCGTGCTCTTCATGGCTTTTGGAATATACCAGAATGTCATCGATAAATACCACCACGAATTTATCCAAGTATTGATGGAAGACTCGGTTCATCAAGCTCATGAACACAGCAGGCGCGTTGGTTAAACCAAACGGCATAACTAAGAACTCATAGTGTCCATACTTGGTCCTGAAGGCTGTCTTCGGGATATCTTCCTTCCTCACCCTAATCTGGTGATAACCGGATCTCAGGTCAATCTTTGAAAATACCCTAGCTCCACTCAATTGATCAAATAAGTCATCAATGCGGGGCAAGGGATACCGGTTCTTAATGGTCACAGCGTTTAACGCCCTGTAATTAATGCACAGGCGAACTGTTCCATCCTTCTTTGGTACAAAAAGTATAGGTGCTCCCCAAGGTGAAACACTGGGCCGGATGAAACCTTTCTCCAGAAGTTCATCAACTTGCTTCTTCAACTCTACTAACTCCTTAGGGGCTAGTCTATAAACCGATGAAGTGATCGGTTCTGCTCCTGGAGTTAAGTCTATGGTGAATTCTATTTCCCGATCAGGTGGTAGACCTGGAAGATCATCGGGAAATACATCCTAAAACTTGATATAACTCTTGGGTAACTTGACTCCCCTTCTACAGTTAATACCCTAAGAGTTGGCTGAACACCTTGTTCTACAGCTCCTCGAAAAAATTCAAACTCTGAGTGTCCAGGTGGTCTGAATATAACTTTTCCAAGCCGACAATCAAGAGTAGCATGATACTGACTTAACCAGTCCATACCAAGTACAACATCATAGTCAGGCATAGAAAAGATCAGAAATTGGGCTCGTATTTCTCTTCCACAGACTACTACTGAACATGATCTACAGATATCACTAACAGGTATGATTCCACCTTCCGTAAGAATTCTCTTAGTCTTCGGAAGGGGTGCAGTAGCTACTCTATGGGTGGCTACGAAGCTAGCAGCTATAAATGAGTGCGATGCCCCAGAATCAAATAAAGCTACAGCAGGTAATAAAGCTACTAAGATGGTACCTGCTATAACTTCTCCAGCAATAGCTTCTTCCTGAACAGCCAATGCAAAAGCCTGACCTCGTCCCTGTGCTGGTCCCCTCTGCTGACGAGCCTGTTGGAATAGTGCTGCTTGAGGTGGCAATGGAGGTCTTGGCTGGTATCCTCCTGGAGCTGGTGGTCTGACTCCTCCAACTCCCGTCTGCTGTGCTCCCACTGCTGGATAATCTGGCCTCGGTGCAGGTAGAGCTAGTCGTGGTGCTTCCTCTCGGCGTGCTGTGCAGTCCCTGGATAGATGCTGGTTGGAGCCGCAAACCAGGCACAGTCCCAATTTGCGTCTGTACTCCTTTTCAATGTGACCCAACTTGCCGCAGAAATGACAAGTAGGCAGGGTTCTTGGTGCTGCTCTCTGCGGTAGATTCCTCTGGAGTCGTTTTGCAAAATCCCCTTGTGCTGCCTTGGATGGTGCTGAGGTAAATAATCGCTTTAGGCTTGACTCCCTCCTGGTGACGCGCTCCATGCGTCGTGCCGCAGCAAGGACGTCGTTGTACGATGTAGGGGCAACAGATCCAATCAACCTCTGAAGCTCGAACCTGAGTCCATCAAAGAATTTCTCCGCCTTCTCTTCTTTGGTAGGAATTAGAGAAGGGGCGAAATGACTCAGGCGAATGAATTCAGCATTATACTCCTCCACCGTCATGTTGCCCTGTATGAGGCGGTTGAACTTATCTCGGAGTTCTGATCTAGCAACAGCTGGGATATACATCTCTTGGAAGAGTCTGGAGAACTCCTTCCAAGTGACTCGGTCATGTCCGAGCCTCCTCTCTTCAGCTAACCACCAGTGGTGCGCGTTGTCCGTCAGTTGCATTCGGACAGCAGTCATCCACCTCTCCTGCGGAAGTTCAGCTGCTTCCAACTGATGTTGTGTATTGGTGAGCCACTCATGCACTTCAGTTGGTCCTTCCTTGCCCGAAAAGGTACGGGGCTTGAGTTGACGGAAATCAGTGATAGATCCCGTCGCTGGTCGCCTAGCTTGCGGGTTTGCCTGCTCCAATGCATTTACTAGGCTGTTTCTCAGGTTCTCTGCCTCCTGACGCTGCGCCTCCTGTTGAACTTGTTGTTGAGCTTGCATCATGGCATAAAACATCTAGAACATTTGCTGCCCATCCATTGCTTGTCCTGGTGGAAAGGCAGGCATCTGTGGAGTGAACTGCAACGGTGGTGGGATATCATCGCGCCTGAACCTTGAGTTATCTTGTCCACTTTGAGAGGATTGACCCCTGTTCTCTGGTGTAACTCCATCTCCATAGGTAACCACAGCGTCTTGTGGTGTAAAAGAAACTTCTTCTCTATTTCTTGGATCCATCTTTCTGCATCCAAAATGAACTTTATGAGAACGTTTAGCATAATCAAGCAGGATGCATAATCAAGTACTTAATTCGAATGCGATATAGAGTTCCAAAAATGTTTCAACAAATGGATGAGATCCTAAGCCTATCCTATCCTTTACAGGTTTGTTTGGCCCCTAAGTTGAGACCAAACAAATTGTCGTAGACCTGCATGGGCCACCACAAAAACCATGTCACGCCCCAGTCCCAAAAATACCGAGGAACTGGACACGTGGCAATGGCCAGCAGCATGCAACGATGGACAAACCCAATTTAATGGATCCATCGGCATACTTAAGCTGTAATATAGGTCTACAACAATAACTCAAAATCTAATCTCATCCACACAGAATAATAAGAACATCAGCAAATAAAGTAAGTACATCAAAGTCCAGTCTCAGCAGAGTATGTCAGGAACAATCCGATAAGAGTCTAAAACACTGGTTCATCAGACCAGAACAAAAGAGTCCAAAATAGAGTATCTGAAGAGTACAAATATCATAATCTCAAGTAAAATCCTCTGCCATCACCTCTGCTTCTATGTTAGGTTCTCCTTCAGCAACAGCACCTGGTACAGCTTCAGTTCCTGTCCCGTAAACCTCGGGATAATGCTCTTCTGCTAAACCTGGGGACATCATCCATTCCAGGTCCTCAGGGGACATAGCAAGGTACAAAAATCATAAGCCAAAAGTAATGCAGTAAAATAGAGAATAAAATAAGCAGGGTAACTACATAACCATCTATGTGAAAATGCAACTGAGAGCAACACTAGTACTCAGGCTGAGACTGCTACAAGCTCTGTGTCGGGAAGCCGGTAGCAGTAATATCTAGTAGTGGTCTAGCTCTGCTCGAGAGTCTACAACCTCACAATAGTAGTATATATATATATAACAGCCTGTAGCCTGTGTGTCTCTCCCCACCCAATGTAACCACACGTCGCATGTCCATGTCACGTGAGATCAGTGCTAATGCAACAGTCATAATCTAAGAGTATAATAACTATGTCCATCCTGTATCCTATACAGAATCACCTTGAATATGTCAGGAAGATTCTGTCAATGTATGGTGTCAAGTGTCCTAGGTTATAGTGTACTTGATAAACAAGCACGAGAATATAAGGGTCTCGTATATCCATCACTACATGACGTACACAACTCCGCGTACGGGGTTGGCACCCAACTGTGATCGGACGCTAAGTATGTCATACGGTCCTAGGTTATATCATATACACTAGTCACAGAAAATAGAGCAAGAGAATCAAAATGAATCAATAACTGCAATTTATGGCAAGGTACACTTGCCTGGGATTGGAATATCAGTGGCGGTCCTTGTAACAGTGGGTTCAGCAGTAACTCCTCCAAAAGCTGAAATAAATATTACCAATAGTCTCAGAATATAGGAAATAGTTAGAAATGCCTGTCCTTGAGTCCAGTTTGGATACAAGGGCAAAAACGACATTTCTGGGCCAAAGCGGGTCCATATGTGGGCCGCTTTGCACCGCAAACCGGGTCAGGGTCAAAGGTCTCCAAATTAGTCCAACTTAGTGTCAACAAGTCAGGAACATTGATACGAACCCAACGGAACTTCCAGAATTGGATTTCGATGAGCCGTTCTCAAAATCGCCCGTCAGGTGGAGCCTGTGGGGCCCACGACACGCGATTTTCCAACGTTATCAGAATCGAACCAAACTTGACCCACAGGACCAGCGTATTGCTACGAGTCCGATGGTGTAAGTTTCGTCTCGATCTGACGTGTATACACTAAGTTACAGCTAATTACAGAAAAGTCGGATACGGGGTGTTGTCCGCGGATACGCACTGATTTCGGTGTGCACGCACATCCGAATCAGCTTCTGCGAAAGCCCACACGTTCGTATCTACGATGCTCACGTGTCGGTGAAGACCGCACGTGACCAAGTCGTCCCGTTTGGCGGGGCGTACTCGATTTCGGGGCAAAACATGGCTAAGTTTTTCCTGTTTTTTGATCGCGGTGTGCGATCACCACAGGACGCGATGCCCCGAGCGGTTTGTCCGGGCACCGAGAGGGTCAAACAGGCTACGCGATACAATTTACGGAATAAAAATCGGAGCTACGAGTAGGAAGTTATGAATACCTGAAAGAAGGCTGAAAACCCGAGTCCTTCGTGTCCAAATCGTGTCCTGTTCACTAGGGTTTACTGTGTCCTCTGATCACCACTGTGTCCGACCGTGTCCGGGTCCCAGCTAGGGTTCAGAGAGGCTGTGTCCAGAGCTTAGTCGAAGAGGAGAGTCGGCTCGGCCGGAGTGAGGTGGAGCCGCTGGGACTTCGACGGAGGGGACAGGTGGTCGAGGGAGATGGCCGGAGCGGTTTAGGGTTCCGGCCAGGAGCTGAACTCGTCGACTGGGGCTGCTGCCAAAGGCGGCCGAAACGAGGCGATGGGGGCCGGCAGCACTGGCGGAGGCGCAGGAGGTCGTGAAGGCAGCGTTCGTCGGAGGCGAGGCTGTCCACGACGGCGCTCGGGTGGTTCTGGAGGTGGGTAGGCGACCGGGCGAAGGTTCTGAACAGAGGAGGGCGGTGCGGCAAGGACCGAGTGGTGGCGCCGGATGGTACTGGACACGGTGGCGAGTCCGGTCGAGAAGTGAGAGGTCAGACGGCCTGGCGGCGGATGGTCGAGAGATCAATGGGCGGCCGGAGCTCTGTTCTAGGGTTTAAATAGGGCTCTAGGGGGAGGGAAATCGACGGGGGTTCGCCGGAAGGGAAGTGGACGGGTCGGCCGTTCCAGGGGAGGGGAATGGTGGCGGTCGGCGGTTGAGGGAGCCGAAGAAGGGACGTCGCCGGCGGCGGAAACGGCCGCCGGCCAGGTGAAGGGTCGGCTGGGATTCGGGGGTTAGGGATTTAGGTATTCGGGTCGGGTCGGATCCTGGCGGGTCGGGTCTGACCCGGATCCGACCCGCTAGGCAGTGGTTCGGTTCAATGAACCCGGCCGGTCCGGTTCGGTTTAGTCTCAGGGTTTGGGTTAAATAATTGGTTTAATTATTAATATTTGATTTAATTTATCAGTTAAATTTTAACAATAGTTTTTAATGTTTTAAAAATTCATCCGGGGTCCAATAAATTCCCGAAAAAATACCCCATGCTCGGTTTTTAATTTTACACTTGAAAATATAATTTTCATCACATTTTATATTATTTAATTTCATTTAAAAATTTATTTTAAATTAGACTACTTTAATTTATTGTTTAAAAATTCACAGAAACTGCTAATTAATTCCAGAAAATTTAAATTTAAAAATTCTTAAAATTTTAGGTGATTACAGATGACGCGGTTGATTAGGTTATGATGGTGATGAGATTAGGTTATGATGGTGATGATGATGGTAATGATGATAATGGTGATGACGAGGATGATGATAGGGGTGATGGTGATGATGTGGATGATCATGATAAGGTGATGATGGGATGATGATGATGATGATAATGATGTTGATGAGATGATGATAATTATGATGATTGATGATAATGATGATTGATGGTGATGATGGTGATGATGGGGTGGGGATGCTGCTCCGGCCAGGGGGAGGTCCGGCCAAGGAGGAGGAGAAGGAGGATGAAGGACAGTGGTGGTGAAGAGGGTGGAGGACAGCGGATGTGGGGTGGTTGCTTGGTCGGGGGAGGAGGTTCTTAGGGAGTAAGAAGAAGATGAGGCTCGGTGGAGGCTGGTGTTAATGGTGGTGGTGATAAGGGAGTCCGACGAGGCTGTTGGTGGTCGTTCAGTCGGTCAGGGAGTCGGCAGGCGGGGTGCTCCGGGTTCAGGCGAGGGAAGGAGGTCGAGGAAGTTCTGTTGCGGTGTCGTCGGCTTAGGCAGAGGAGTCGCTGGTCGACGAAAGCGATTTCAGTTGATGTCGTCGTCGGGATGGCAGCGGGGTCGTCGACGGGGAAGGTGACCGGACGGAGAGGAGGAGATCGAGGAGGATATGAAGAAGTCGGAGGCGGTTCGGTTCAGTGGCGGAGGAGTCAGGCGGTCTAGGTGAAGGGACGGCGAGGTTCACGGCGGAGGGGTTCGGTCCGGCAGGGCTGGCTCTGGTCGGCGGTGGACAGGGTGAGGGAGAAGGTGAACAGGAGGTCGAGGTAGGAATGTCGGCTGGGTAGTTTCTTTGGGTTTTGGTTTTGGTAAAAATAAAAGGAAAAATTTGTATTTATGTATATAGAATTTAGGTTTGGGGTTGACCTAGGTAGGTGGGCTTGGTCAACATCCTCTTGGGGTTGGACCTTGGACATGGGGATATTTGGAGGGCTAGAATTTGCGTTGTTTAAAATGCAAGGCTAGGGTTAAATGAGGAGCGATATTACGCGTTGCACATTCCAAAAATTATGGAAAAAATTCATGTGAAAGAAAAAATAGGTTTCTTCATGTATTGTCCAATGGTGTGGACACCTTAATGCATTTTTGCATAAAAGAGCCCAATAATTAAAAAATTACACAAAAATAGAAATTGGATTAATTTAATTAAAATTAATGCGCAAGGTGTTCTATAATTAATTAGAAGCACATGGGGATAAAATTAGGTGGGACAAAGTGTCATGGACATAAAGGACTCAGAATAGAATATTATCATAAATTGGGTTGCACGAAATGGGTCAATATTGTGTCTCCAATTTCGATTGAAACGCACAAGGATACAAAGTCGTATTTATTTATAATTAAGAAATAACGTCCGCGACGAATGTTGTGCGACTAAAATATAGCACAAGAGAGTATAATTATAAGTTACACAAAGGTCAGAATAGAATGCGGGCATGTCTAGGGCAAGGGTGTGAAGTTCGAAGGAGGGCAATGGCTAGTGTAGCGCTCCAATTATCGAAGCAACGGTAAGGTGCACTAAGTGATATACATATTGTATAATTAAATAAAATATCGTGTTCTATTTCTAATTGGATTCAAACTAGCCCTAGTTTTTCTATCTATGCAAGTAGGCCTAATTTTGGGTGAGGGGGTTTACATAAGTAATGTTGGTTACCAATTAGAGTGACTAGTTAGTGTATCAATAGAGATAAGTTAACTGTTAATTAATACTTAGTAAGTGTATATATATATATATATATATATATATATATATATATATATATATATATATATATATATATATATATATATATATATATATATATATATATATATATATTGTAAGTTAGTAACATTCAGTATATTGCGAATGTTAGTATCAGTTGAAGTGTCAGTCAGTAGGTTAGTGTGTGGCAGTTAGCCATTTATTAAGTAGTTCTATGAGTATATGTTAGTGTTAGTTACCAAGATAGCATGTCACCAAGGTTAGTTAGTATATACATGTGTATCAGATAGTTGTATTAGTAGTTAGTTAGAGTAAGTATAGTGGGATTAATGTTGCACTTAATTAATGACCTTGTATACCTAGTGTAAACTAGTACTAGTTAGTTAGTGATCCTTTAGATCAAATAACTTTAGTTGGACGTAATATGACTTAGTTAAGTTAGAATAAATTAGGACGTGACCTAGAAGCATGCATTAGTATTTTTACTCATTAACCCTTATTGCACAAAATTGACATTGATATTTAATATATAGGACTGTGTGACACTAGCTTGGGCATCGAGAGACACACCTTGCTCAGGACCACATACGAGTATATTTTTCTGTTAGTTTTTATTTTATGATAGTGTATATATTACTTGATTTAGAACTGTGTACTTGATTCTGACACTTGGTTACACGAACTGGTACTATATGGATCCCATCAGGAGATGTTATCCCTTATCGTGTTCAGCGAGTACTCATTTACATGTATTTCATCGTATGCATCGGGTATTAATTTTTATGTGCTTCATGTGCATCCACTATTTCGTGTGCTAATGTGACTATATCGTATTCATATACGTAACGTGTCGTGATTGGATCCATGAGTATTGGTTGGGGAGGAGGAGTAGAAGTTGGTTATGTGATCAAGCCCTATATACCTCATGTGTATGTCGATTATACACCTCACGTATAATCGAGTTACCTTTATATGTCATGTGCAACCTAAACCGATCACATAACGAACTTGCACTCTAAACCACATAGCTAGTATTTCTGTTTTTTTCTACTTGCAGTTTATTTCCAGTATTTACTTCCCAGTTCTTTATTGCGATTATTTGCCTGTTCTCACTTGTATTTCCATTTATTGTGCATCTTGTATCATTTTTCTATTACTCGTTATATATGCTCGATTATGTATTTGAAACTGCTTTCAGAGGTATGTACTTTACTCCAATCCTGACTGGATATATTTTTTAGATGATTGGCTAGAGCAACTGTGTCCCACCTATTACGGCCCACAGGATGGTGAGACACTAGAGAATACTCTCCTAGAGCAGGAGGACATAGTACCAGCGACCGAGGAGGCTAGTTCTATAAATTTGGATTTGTATTAGACTCTTATTGAGGTTTTGGCATGTATACATTATTTCAGTCTTGTGGTTGTATTGTGACTCTTTCTTTCGTTATTCCATTCATGCTCAATCTTTCTTAGTTTGAATTATGATTGAGTATAGCTATATTTAACAGATTCCATATTGTTTCTCCATTTGGAGTTGAGGTGATTGACATGTACCATATATATATTGTTTGAGATTATCTAGACAGCGTTCTACCGCCAATGCTGCGGCGTAGGCTGGACGTACCCACGTACTCGTGCCTAAATATCCGGGTGCGGATCGTGACAAATTTTGTGCACCATCTATGTAACGCCCCGGTCCCAAAATACGTAGGACTAGGAATAAGTAACATGCCAGCTACACATTCGACTAGACACTGGTCCGACTCGAATACGTATACGTTGTATTATAATGGTCACTATCTAGATAATCCAGTAAATATAAATATTTATACCTAAATCCACAATGAACAGAATACAACAAGAATGAGCTACATGTGCTAAAGTCGGCCGCCCAGTAACACACAAGCTCGAATAAACTCGAGAAAGAAATATGAATCTATAAAAACTAGGCTACATCAACAGATGAATCAATAATATAAATGAATCACATAACTCTGATAGAAATAATATAAGTACTTGGTACCAATACCCACATGGCAAAGCAACCCAAATCAGCAACTCCAAGAAGGCCCCACAATGGTCTATGCTGCAAAAATGGCAAGGGACCTGGTCCTCATAGGGACGTAACAAGGTACAAGAAACAACATGCCAAAGTAAAACAGTATAATGCCACATACTCAAGGGTAAACTACTGTAACCATCTAAGTGATATGTGCATGAGAACATCACTCGTACTCGGGCTGAAACCACTATAGGCTCTGTGTCGGGGAGCCCATAGCAGCAAGTAATATCTCATAGGGCCAGTAAATGTGCCAAAGATCTGGGACAGAGTCTAAGGAACTTCCAGTAACATAGTATATATTTATAAATATAATCAGCCTGTAGTATGGTTTGTGTCTCCCCACCCAATATAACCCCACGTCTCATGTCCACGACGTCTTATGTCCATAACACGCAAGATCAGGACCTCTAGCTACTACAACGAGTCATAATGATATATGTATATAATATGCAAGTCTAATATCACGAGTCATGTAATCCTATATAGAATTACCATGAATACCTCAAGAAGGATTATGTCACATAAAATAGTGTCAAGTGTCCTATAGTCTGGCGTACTTGGTAAGCACGTAAACATAGGATCGTTGAATCAACTCTCTAAGTGACGTTACACGACTCCGCGTACGGCATCGACACCCGAATCTTGTTCGGATTCTAAGCAACGTCTCACGACCCTAGGATAAACACGCACATCAACTATATCAAATAACAATAATAACTAAATAAGATAATTAAGGAAAAAATTGTGAAATATCATGGCAAGGTATATTTGCCTGAATTCTGGATATGGCGACGTCAAAGTGGCGAGCTCAATACGTCAACTGCTTCTGAAAAGATAAAATCCATATGAACATCTCCGATTGCTGTAAAAGACATTACCAATGTTTCTAAAACATAAGAAATAGCTCGGATTGACTATCCATAAGTCCAATTTGGACACAAAGACAAAATTGACAGTTTTTGGTCAAAGTGGGGTCTACATGTGGCCAACTTCATACCGAAAATGTGCCCTAGATAAAGTTCTTCAAATTTATCAAACTTAGTTTTTATAAGTCCAGAACGATGATACAAACCCAATGGAATGTCCATAACTGGATTCCGATGAACCGATCACGAAATCGTCCGTCAATAGTAACCGTAGGGCCCGCGAAATAGCATTTCGTCCACGTTCTCAGAATTGAACCAAACTTAGGTCATAGGACTAGCGTAACGCTATGAATCCAATGGCACAAGTTTCATTCGAAGCGAGAAGCACACACGAAGTTATGACAAGGTGTCGAAATAGGCTGATATAGTATTTTTTTGATGGATACGCGTTGATTCCGGTGTGCACGCACATCCAAATCAAATTTCGCAAAAGCTCACACGTCCACGTTTATGTTACACACCATTCGGTGTAGCTCGTATGCGATAAAGTTGCCTTGTTTAGCGGAACGCACACCGTATCGTAAGATTTTTAGTCTTTTAAAAATAAGTTTTTGGTCGTTTTGGAACAGAATAATTTAACCAATAAAGCAAACTAATAAAAACTAAAAGAACAGTAAAATTTTTGGTTCTATTGTGAAGAAGTTCTTTTAATTATATTTTGAAAATAATTAACGAGTTGGTAGAAAATTGGACATGAACATGGGCACTTGGACTGAATTTTTGAACTGTTTTTGAATAATTTTTCGATCAAACCCTGGTGCCTAAATTCGTTCCACTTGAAGAAATTCCTAGGGGGTTAGGTTGTGAGCGTGTACGGATAAACCGTTCAAAAAATGGAGCAAAAAAGAGAGAGTTATTATACTTGGAAGTTGGGTCGTCAGGGTTGCAGGTTGCGCACACGCGTGCGCGCGGGAGCGGATCTGCGACGGTCGGGCGGTTCCGACGGTGGTTAGGCGGCGGGGCAGAGGCACAGGAGTGCGGTGCTCATCTGGGGAGAGTCTAGGGTGGGAGGTTTTAGGGTTAGGGTTTTGCCGAAAATTATGTATATATAGAAAGAAAAAACGAGAGAGGGGGTCGCGGTGTCGGGTCTGGAAAAGTAATTGTGTGTGTGTGTTTATATTCTGTGTGTGTTGTGGTTTGGGTTAAGATTAGGATTTGGGTCTAGGGTTTGGTTTTTGTTATTTTGTTTTGGTTTAGTTTTATTATTATATTATATTTTCTTTTTATTTTTTTTCTTTTATTCTCTTTTATATATATATATATATATATATATATATATATATATATACAAAAATAGGTTTGCACATAAAATAAATTGTAGGGAAATTTTATAATACTTAAAAAAAATTTACATTGAAAAATTAGTTTTCTGACTTATTTTATTTACTAAAATTAAATAATATTTATACAAGTTATCAATAAACTATGTATTTCTAATTAGCTAAGTAGAATTCTAAAATTTTAAAATATTAAAAAGACAAAATTAAATTAAAAAAATCAGGTGTTTATAATCTATTAAGTTACCCTCAATTTTTATTTCGAGGACGAAATATTCTAAGGAGGGTAGATTGTAAACTCCCTCGACCAGATTTTAGTATTTTAATATTATTTCTAGTTAATTAGAATTAGTGTAACTTTTTAAAAATTATTTATTAATATATTCTATTGATTGTGCACCTGTTTGTTACACAATAAATTAGGGCACCACACTAGCTGTTAATCCTAAACTAATTTCACATCCCTGCCCTAGACTTGCTAGACTACATTTTCTGTATTTTTAGCAACTCCCAGAAACCTCGTTTTGTGCTTCGTTTTAGTCGCACAAATATCGTTACAAACGTACGTATTTAATTTCTATTTAATTTTCTGCTCTTTACCAACCTCTGTACCCTAGAGATTTGAGGACCAGTAGGCACCTGTTTTGCCCAACCAAAAATACGATAATATTCTACACTAATTGTATTACAATTATCGTATTGACACGGTAGAAAAATTATGACCCTAACTGCCCCTGAATAATTAGTGAACACCGTGCGCAGTATTTATTAAATAATAAATACGGTGACCCGTATCACCTGCAGAATCAGACCCTGACCCTGCCCAGGCTCATCCCCACAGCCCAGGACATTTCCCCAGCATTTTCCCTCAATTCTGTGAATTTTAGTAATTTTTAGAACCAGGTAATTTTCCAGACAAATTGCATAATTGCGCAAATTCCCAATTTTTGGACTTTTATGCAATTTATAAAAAGTCAAGGGTTTTCATGCAAAAATTCCCATGTGAGGTGGCAACACCTCATTGGTTATTGAATAGGTGGATTGGGACCCACAAAATATCAGATAATATCCTTAATTATCTGAATTAGATATTTTATTAATTGAATTACTAAAATACCCCTCACATTTCAATTAATACCCAACATGTCCTAAACCCTAATCCTATTTAAACACCCCCTCCCCCATTCCCGACCACTTCACACCGCCCCTCCGACCACCCTCCGGCCACCGAACCACCGCCGACCACCTCGCCGCGTCCCTCCCCTTCCCTCCGACCACTGCCACCACCCGACGGCCGCCGCCTCCGCCTCCAGCAACGGCCGCAGAACCAACCCCCCAACACTGCCACAGCAGCTCCCCGACCTCCGACCGCCCACCACCGCCTCCCTAGCCCTCGCCGACCACCGCCACCACCTCCACTCGCTCCGCCTCGACCTCCCCTACCAATCCACCACCATCCCGCGGCCCCACGACGGCCTCCGCCGCCGGCAACTCCCCCGCAACCCCCACCGCCTCACCGCACAGCAACTCCCCTCCCCCACTCCGACAGACCCCCACCGCCACTCCGGCCACCCCCGACCTCCGCCACCATCACCAACCTCACCGCCACACCACCCTCCACCGGTTCCCCACCCTGCCCGGCCACCTCCGCCACTCCCTCGCCGCCGGCAGCCCCCGCGAGTTGCTGTTACTGCTGCTGCTGCTAGGAGCTACTGCTACTGCCGTTGCTCCTCCGGCCGGCCGCCGGCGACTCCGCCGCCGTGCTTCCGCCGACGGCAAGCCCAGTGGGCCCCCTGACAGTAGGTATACCCCCCCTAGTATTTATACGTATATTGGTATTATTTTATATATGTATATATGTATATATATATGTATATATATACTTATATATATATGTTATATATATATATTAATATATACTGATATATTAATTATACTGTATAAATACAGTATAATTATACTAAATATATATTGTATTATTATATATCTAATTGAGTATTAATATATATATATTTATCTATAAATATATGTATATTTCTATACATATATATGTTTTATAATTAAGTTATTTTATATTTATATATATATTGTATATTATATTTACATTAAAAATATATATACAATATATAAATATTCATTATGTATTTTCATTATTTAAAAATATACTTATTTCATTGCTATTTTTGTTATATATATATTATATATATATATGTATATATATATATATAATTGCTTTGCTATTTCTGTTATTATATATTATATATATATATATATATGTAATACATATAAATATATGTATATGTATATATATTCTATATGTATATTGTATATTATATCATAGTACTAGTTATACAGTACCTAAATATTATATTTATACTATATATTTATTATAATACAGTATATATACGTATTCAAAATTTCTGCATTTTTCTTTCTTTTATATATATGTAAATATATATAATTATATATAATTCCTGCACTGTCTTTTATTTTATATCAGTGGATAAAACACTGCTATTATATATTATTATATTTATCAGTGGTCACATATAGACCCTAATAATATTATTATAAATACTGTACATAACAGTGGTCACATATAGACCCTGATATTGCTGAACAGTACCGCATTTATATATGTATTTAAATTCCTACAATGTCATTTTATTTTTTCTATATATATTTATATCAGTGGATACCCCCCTGATAATATTATAGTACTATATATAAACAGTGGATATACCCTGCTATTATATCATTTACATTCCTGCATTCTCTTTTCTGTATATATATATGCTATATATATACTACTACTACATACTATATCTATAAGAATATATATATATACTATATATATATATATATATCTGTGGTGTGTATCCTATATATACATAGGTATATATACTTTTATATTACAGCCTTGATATTCACGAACCCTGTCTATTTTAACAGAAACCAACTCCAGCACAGCCAGTGACCCCTTGTCACAAGCACCCTCAAACCTGACTGTGAGATCAGGTTACCAAACACTATCAGGGAGTAGGCAAGTATACCTTGCCAAGTTTTATTGCTTAAATATTAAACTGTTAAATGTTCTTATTTAAATTCAATTGTTGTCATATGAAACTGCTCCTGAAATTATATATAACAGTATGTATCTGAGATTGCCTTGGGTACAGTCAACAGATACGTTGACTTAGGGTTAATCAACGTAGTAGTTACAGACTTACCCACAACTGTGAGAATATCCTGATATTCTCCTAGACCCTATCACGGGAACACGCAACATGGTTGCAATGCATATTGGGATGCGAGCTGCGTAGTTGACTAGCTACCAGTACGTGTGACCGCATCACGGATTAGAATAATTCAGGAAATATACGACTTGACATTTAGTTACATTGGGAGGGGAGAACAACTAAAATACGTATGGGACACCCACCTCTTTACCATGTGCCGCACTCGACGGAGTGATACGGATGATATAGATATGTATTCATGTGACCATTCTCATCGTAGATGGAAAATTGTATAGTGCCCTTGAACGGGGGCATATGTGGCATATACTAGCCTGTCACTACAGATTGGTGAATTACGTCAGCATATGTCTAGCCACACATTTCCCATACGTATTAGGTTGTCTCAATTTGCATTCACTTAGATGGTTAGCACCCTGCAATTTAGTGTATTTATTTTATTCAGTAATTTCTATTCAGTATTTACATACTTGGCGTGTTATTTTCTTGTATCTTGTTACGTCCCTCTGAGGACCTGGTTCCCTGCCAGGTTTAGTTGAGACACTCTACCCCACAGTATCTGGACCTGGACTGGAGACTGGATATGCCCTGAGACGGAGCTAGAGGAGATGCCGTCAGAGTCTACCTGAGTACACTGGAGTTGGAGCAACATATTTTGAGGGAATTGCGCTAGTTTATCTTATTTCACTTCTGTTTACTTTTGTAGTGGGATTGTTCCCACCTGACTATATCTGGGTTGTATATGTGACATTTCAGTTTTAGCATCTATATATACTCAGCACTTTCCCTGTTATTCTTGTGGATGAGATAGATTTACCTGAATTTAGACTTGTAGTATTTAGGACAGCGTAGCACATCACTTTGGGTCCATTAAATTGGGTATTCCCTTAGTGACGTGTCAGCTGGCCAATGCCACGTGGCCTAGTTCCGTATATTTTTGGGACTGGGGCGTGACACGGTTTTAGTGGTGGCCCATGCAGGTCGAGTTAATTGCTAATAACATGATATCATGTTCAGCAAACCTGCAATAGGATAGGAATACTAGGTCTCATCCACACTGACTCCATCCATAAATTTTGTATCCTGCTTGATTATCATCTATTAAGTCCTTCGTACTTTTCTAAATTTTTCAATTCTTTTCAGAAATATGGACATACCCGGGGAAACTGCGATTGATGGAACTGACCAAGCAACAGACTTCTCGCCAGATGTCCAAGGGACACCAATCCCGAGAGACCAATCTCCGAGAAGGATGCTGGTCAATCCAACAACCTCGTACCTTCACCAAGATCCGACCCAGGAAGCAACACCAGTCCAGCAAGAAGGGCAACCTTCTCAGGCTCCAACACTGCAGGCGGAGATACCTTTGCCTCCACCTCCAGTTCTTGCAGCCCTGATGCCACAATTTGAGGGGCAAACTCAGATGTTCCAAGATATATTGCAGGCTCAGTGGCAACAGACTGAAGTCCTGAGACAATGCCTAATGACGGTTCTAGAAAGGACAGCTGCCTCAGTACCAGCCCCTGTCCAACCAGCTAGCACTGTTCGAGGCTTTAGCCGGATGAGCCCGAGAACCTTTAAGGGCAATGAAACTCCGGAAGAGATCTTAGACTGGGTCTCTAACACGGAAATACTGCTAGAAGGTTCCCAGCTTTCCCCTGATCTATGGATAACCGCAGTAAGGACCCTACTCCTCGGCAACGCCCATCACTGGTGGGAATCTATCGAGCGCAGCACGGACAAGAACCATACTTGGGAGGAATTTCTGGAATATTTTAATGCAAAATATTTCCCAGCCACGGTCAGAGATGATCTGTATTCCCAGTTCCTGCATTTGGAACAAGGAAATTTGACCGTCGACGCCTATGATGCAGAATTCAGTCGACTAAGTCAATTCGGTGCCATCTTAATACCTAATGAGCTGAAGAAGGCCATGAAGTTCCATCACGGTCTTACCCCCGAACTTCAAGGGTATACTACGGCACAGTCGAGGATTTCATACGAAGAAGTTCTTTCAGAGGCAAGGATACAAGAAGCCATTGGCCGAGAAGCAAGATGCTCAAATCCAACCATATCAGCCATAGACCAGACAGGAGCAGGAGGACCAATCCGTCACCTGGGAAATCAGGCACAACACAAGACAGGGCCATATCAATACAAGGAACTTCCGACTTGTCACTATTGTGGCAGAAAAGGACATTATGCCAAAAACTGCCGAAGGAAGTATAGACTATGCTTGATATGTGGAGATAATCAACATAGGGCCAGAGACTGCCCACAACACAGAGAAGCAACACTTCGGACTGGGCAAGGACCAGCAGCACCAGCCCAGAGAATGCAACCCCCTACTAGAGGTCAGCATTCCCCAGCATCTGGAAGATTTCAGAGGGGACCACCCTTAGCCACCCAAGACATGCAATACTACCTAGCCAGACAACAAACCATTAGACGAAGGCACGAGCAGGCCTTTGCACTGGCTGCAGTTGCAGAAGAACCGAAAGGTGAAACCATCTCAGGTACCCTTATAGTTGCATTATTACCAGCAAACCGCATATTTGATTCTAGAGCTACACTGTCTTTCACATCTAGTAGTTTCGTACCCATGCAAATAGCCAGGTTTACCGGAAGAGGCATTGTTCCAGTTACCAACATTACTAAAGCATGCTAGTAGTCATGTATAGTAGCGTAATGAGAACGCGATTCCTGGTACTTTCAATACCAAACTTCGACGTTGTCTTAGACATGGACTGGCTAAACCAGGTACAAATGCTATCCTAGACTACAGGAAGAGAAGCGTCATCCTTAGACCACCAAGTTACCCATTCGGATATCAGGACTAAGCAAACACATCTAGGTAGATTGCTAGACGTTGATTGTTAGGCTCAAAACATGTGAATGTAGGAATAGCTGAATACTACGGGTAGTTTCCAAATTAGATTTGATATACATGACTTATTAGGATAGTCAGTAACTTCTAATCTTGTGTTTTCACCTACCCGAGAAACTATCAGACTTGGAAGAAGAGAAAAACTAAGCTCAAGGTACGTCATACCCTTCGATGTGTTGGAACGAATCAAAGAAGTTGTTTACAAGATAGCATTACCTCAGACATTGGAAGGAGTACATGACATCTCCCACGTATCCTAATTAAGGAGGTACGCTCTGGATACAAGTCATGTGCTTAAATGCAGACAACCTATAGTGTATATTAAGGTTGTAGAACTTAGAAACCACACCTCTTTTGGGTCAACTACCAACCTAGACAAGAAGTTAGAGATTATAGAATCTTGTCTATGTGTGAAATTGAATTGTTTGGTACTTTTCACATCATAATCTAGCATACTTATATACTACCTTAATTTATGCTCTGCTATTATAGCCTAGTTTTGCAAGCTTATTCTTTATCAAGCTTGTTCATTAAAAATGTATTATTGGAGTACTACATTAATACATTTCAGAATCAGTGTATGACGGTCTGATCAACCATAATACACTTGGTTCGCCTTCGCATAACTACTTTAAGTGGATTAAAATATATAGTGATTAATAAACAGATGTACTTACCTCTGCGCATATCGTATCAGCTACATAAATGTGCTAATACGAATATGTGAATAAGGAGTACCAGAATAGCATTTCCATCCACAACTGCCTTGACAATTCCCATTGAATTCTTTAAACGCCTTGAATCTCCATACTTCTAATCCATTACCCCCTTGAACTCTTGATTACTGTTTTCCGTCTTTCCTTATTTCGGAAAGAAGAAACCTCGTATATAGTATAAATATGAAGTGTATTGTTTCCATAGCCATTTCTATAGTTTTTGGGGAATTACCAAACCCTATTAGTAGATTATATTGCAGTTTAACGCTGTTCTTATTTGTAGAATGATTTCTGTTACCTACCTTACGTTGTATTACGTTCCTCTAGTTCATATTGCATGAAAACATCATGCACCAGGCAAATCAACTTGGGAACGTGTAGAGAATATTCGATAATGTTTCCCCCATCTATTACCAGATCAGGATATGTCCAAAATATTTCAAATCAAACTTCAGCTATCTATGTCCTCATATTTCGAATCAATCAATCTTTCGTTCTCATTATATGTGTATTTTTATTTCGAGGACGAAATATTCTAAGGAGGGTAGATTGTAAACTCCCTCGACCAGATTTCAGTATTTTAATATTATTTCTAGTTAATTAGAATTAGTGTAACTTTTTAAAAATTATTTATTATTATATTCTATTGATTGTGCACCTGTTTGTTACACAATAAATTAGGGCACCACACTAGCTGTTAATCCTAAACTAATTTCACATCCCTGCCCTAGACTTGCTAGACTACATTTTCTGTATTTTTAGCAACTCCCAGAAACCTCGTTTTGTGCTTCGTTTTAGTCGCACAAATATCGTTACAAACGTACGTATTTAATTCCTATTTAATTTTCTGCTCTTTACCAACCTCTGTACCCTAGAGATTTGAGGACCAGTAGGCACCTGTTTTGCCCAACCAAAAATACGATAATATTCTACACTAATTGTATTACAATTATCGTATTGACACGGTAGAAAAATTATGACCCTAACTGCCCCTGAATAATTAGTGAACACCGTGCGCAGTATTTATTAAATAATAAATACGGTGACCCGTATCACCTGCAGAATCAGACCCTGACCCTGCCCAGGCTCATCCCCACAGCCCAGGACATTTCCCCAGTATTTTCCCTCAATTCTCCTTAGGATCAGTGTCATGACAAAGATGTAAAGCCTAACTCGTGTGTCGGTGCGTCGTGCGATATAAGAGTAACACAGTAATACTTACCAACTTACCATTCGTCCGTCCCTGTCAAAGGATAAAACCATGTTAAACCAAGAACGAATATATATATATATATATATATATATATATATATATATATATATATATATATATATATATATATATATATATATATGACATCAAAGGACTCACATAAGCAAACACAAGTGTCACGAACGGGTTCCTGATTCGAGTGCACGAGTTACATGGATTACTCAGATATGTTGCAATAGATTACTCAGGCTCAATATGTACAAGTGTCTAATACTCATATCCGTTCAGGAATGTTAAACAAGATGTCTCAGGTGTTAAGAAGAAATATAGATACAAGTGTGTTACACAGAATGGTCGCCTACAATGCAATAACTCGTACGCGGGTTGCCGCAATAAGCCAACTTAATCTATATGACAGAAGGTCACTGGCATGACGCCATAAAGGACGGTATAGTCTTGAGGCAAAGATGGTATGCAAGCAAGATACAGGTGGCATTGCACCCATCCCGCCCATAACAGACGACTACCAGACGACTCCGTCTAGATCGGATCGGCCCTAGTGCCCGGGCGACCGTCCGCAGAACTAGATTCAAAAACCCACCTTGTGCATAAGTTGTCCGTGACCACGTGTATCCTCAAGTATTTCAGATTCTTACAGGTACATGTACAGATACAGATACAGATTCAAGTCAGGGTTATCGAGTACAAGTCGGGATCATGTTCACAACTTATCGACTCCCCGAGCCGTCAGATTCAGTATAGAACGAGAGTTGATTCTAGATATGACATGATATTATCTTGCTTAACTTTCCATAATGCAGTCCCCTAGTTCGAGAAATACCTTGGCGACCTAACGGTCCCGAATACTTTCAATATTTCCAATACTTTGGCTCGGAATGACTATGTTGATAGCCTTCTTGCCTCAACTGAGCGAATCATAAGTAGTGAAGTGCATTGATTCATGGCATGCATTAAGTGACGACCATAACGAATATGTAAAGCAACTAAGCATTGAACAGTATGAATATAAATTTAAGGAAACATGCGGCATAGCCTTACTTGAAAACTTAAGCGATTACGCTAGCACGGGTCTAAGGGGTAGTGCGAGTGATGAAACCATACACGGGCATATCGGGTGGAATAATCAATGAGATGAGTTGTATAAACATGTGAAGCAGTGTACTACGAAGAGTATATAATGATCTACTCGAAGCATTAGCGGGGTCTACTAGCACGAAGCTAAGGTAGCATAAAATGGTCCAACTATAAGCCAAGTTTTATTTCATGTTCTAACACAAGCAATACAAGATGGGATTATTCCCTTAGCTAAGTGCATTGTATTCTTATTACCATACAAGGGGTGATTCACCTAACGACTAGCATATATCATCTATATATTTTTAAGTGTGCAAGCTAAGCAAAGACAGGTTCATCGTAGCCACCCACCTTAGCGATGATTCGCCTCAGTCTAGCGATACTCCTAGCGTGCCTTTGAAGTTAAGTATGAACTCCTGAAGGGCCAAGTCTGAATTCCTTTGCATCAAGCAAGTTATCTCACTGAGCAAGGCGGGTCGGGTCTTCGCACATATGTCGTTTGAATCGGTTATCCGCATGAGAGGAACGGGTCGTTACACAAAAAGGCAAAGTGTTGGGATGGATACACCATCAATGGCTTTAAATTTAGAACCACTGATAAGCCTATTAATTAATCATTTATCGATGAGGAGGCTAATTATACAAAGAATTCTGGAGTATGTGTGAGGGATTCAGTCTACGATGAGGATCCAGAATACAACTATTATGGTGTACTAAGAGATATCATGGAGCTGGAATACTCTTATGAGACAAAAATTGTGTTGTTTAAATATGATTGGTTCGACATAACACCCAAGCAAGGATGGAAAATTGACAACCAGCTTGGGTTTGTTGATATAAATTATGGAAAAAGATATGTAGGTTTCGAACAATTTGTGTTGGCTAGTGTAAACCCCTTCGACCAGAAATTAGGGTTAAATTATTTAATTAGCATGATTAGGGTTAATTTGAATTAATTATGATTTAATATATAGTATTAGGATACTTGTGCAATGATTGATTTTTTTTAGGATACTACCTTAGCTGTTGCCCTAAAACGAATTCCACATAATTGACCTAGACCTGTAAACCCATCATATCGAACCAAGAACAAACCCCGGATACCGATTTTCGTGCCTAATTTTAGTCGCACAAAAGTCGTTACAAACGTCCGTACGCAAATTAATTAAATTGCGAAATTACGTTCGCTGCCCGTTCCAATTAACATTGAGACCCAACCTCAACCAGTTTTGACCAACCCAGATCACGATAATATTGTACACTGAGCCTACTACACAAATGACCCTTGTCCAACCAAATTTAGACTCCCGGTTTTTAATTAAATTAAATTAGAAACACCCGTCACATTAATTACGAATTAATTAATGTGGCTACCCAACCTCAATGAAAGTGGACCCAACTCCAACCCAAACCCACATCCACACCCACAAGCCTCATACAAAACACCAAACATCAAGCATCAAACTCAACCCTAAACTATTCATCATCACATATATCCCTCCAAAATCCAAGCACCAACGTACAACTTTAGCACACCTCTTTTCCCTAACTCCAAGGCACCAAACATAACAGACACCACCATTTTCTTTCAATCTGACTCATACAATACTTCCACATGCATAAAGCCTCACACCCTTCCTTTAAACTCTACTTCTAGCAAGGAAGCAAGCTGTCTATTTCCCTTCCTCCCTACAAATTTCCCTTTCCTTGCTAAACCTACACCAGTCGACCAACAGGTCCCTGCACTCCCCATGTGCAGAAAGCAACCTACTCCCCTGGACACTACACAGTGTCCTTGCCAACAACTGGAGCAAGCACGCGGAAGGAACAACTCGTCTTTTCTTCTTCCCTTTATTTTCCTCACACCATCCCCTCCTTCCTGCTACCTTTATCCATTTCTTCTTGTGCCTTTTTCCATCGTCACCATCATCAAGACACCACCACCATGGCCGACCATGACCCGCTCTCACCCCACAGCGGTCTTGTTCACCGAGCTGCCGCTCCACCCGAGCCGGCCAACCGAGTCGTGCTCCCCACGACGAGCCAGCATCCCGGCCGAGGCTTCTCCTGTCAACCGACGATTGCACCGGCGAGCATCCCGCCACAACTCCGGCACTGTGCAGCCCGCTCTGGTCCAGCCCGCCCGACAGTGCAGCCGACCCGCCTCCGGCCCGAACTGTGCAGCTTCCCGACTGCACTGTGCTGACTCCACTGTGCAGTCTCCGGTCTGGCCGACGGCAGCAAATCCACTGTGCAGTCCGGCCAGTGCAGCCACTGACTCTGACGATGCTGTGTGGACACCCTCCACAGCAGCTCCCCGACTCCGGCTGACTTCATCTCCACCCCGCAGCGGCCAACTATGCGGTTCTTCCCAAGACTCCGCCCCGGGCCGTGCACCCCCGTTCGGCCGACTTCCTCGTCTCCTCCCTGTTATCACACTACCACCAACTCGCTCCGGTCGCCTAGGTACAACTCTCCCCTCGCCTTGTCTCTTATATGTATTGTTGTAGTATGAGATTAGGGTTATTATATGTGGTTAGTTAGGGATCTTTTCAACATTATATAAGTAAGAATGAGGATTTTTGAATACTGATGGTTGTGTGCATTAGCTAGGGTTTAGGAACATGGATTGATGTTTTATACGAGCATGTTTAAGTTGGAAGAGGAGCTTTGCTTATACAGCCTATATGGAATAGTTAGTATGGTCGTGGTAGATTTTGCATTTAGAAATGGTATGATTTGGTGATCCAATGGGCAGTGGATGCTAGGTCGAGGAAACTTGTCTTTGAAGAATGTAGTGTAAAATGCTCAACTTAGATGTATGATTAGCAAGGACAGTAGGTAAATGACAGATTGAGGACTAGTGTGATCAGTAATTTAGAAACTGGAAATTTAAGGTGATTAACTTAGGGAGACACCTGGTGACTGGTAACAACGATATGAAACGAAGAAATTAAAATCATTAATTGTATTTTGAGGATGGCTTGATGTGGTAGTACTGATGACTAGATGTTTTGACTATCGTACCGATAGTCGACTATGGTAAACCCCCTAGTGACTTGTTCCTAAGTGTAGAGACTGAGACTGAGTTTAGATGTGGATGTGTTGTCGCATCCCTGCTTGGCGTAGAATAGATTATTGATTATTGGATTGTATCTCATCTCTAGGTACTGCGGGACCTGAGGACTTGGACGCGGTACCAGATCCCCGTCATCAGCAGCCTCGCGCAGGCAAGTATACCTTGCCTTGTTATACTGTTTAATTTTCTGTATTGTAGCTGCTTGTTCATTTGTTTTAGCTATTATAAATGTGCGCGTCCGAGAAGACTCGGGTGCAGTCAACGAATGCGTTGATGTTAGGACTGGTGTCTGACTTAGTGTCTAGTAGACCCACCTAAAGTTGTGGAGTTATTGGTATGACTCCCAGGCCTTGACACATCTCGTACACGTGTTGTGAGTCTCATGTAGGGCACGGTCCTGCGTATGTGGTTGGCCACCTGTACGTGTAGGCGTGCGACGGATAGGGTATAACTGCTAATAGTGATGCATGTTAGAAGACTAGCAGTTATTAGTAGGTGGAGCATAGACTAGCGTGGTACGATGGTCCCATCCCTGTCCTTGTTTGGTTGTAGGGATGGACCCTTGCTCTAACGATAGACTATGAGCCAGAGTTACGACGCCGAGGCGTAGTAGCTGACGCGTGTTGTAGATACGACATGCATAGATCATTGGGCGGGGAGGACGACTAGTAGGCGTATGGGACACCCACCTCCTTTATACAGATACCGCACTCGAAAGAGTGATACGGACGTATATATATTGCAGATACCACGTCCCTTAGAGTGTTGGACGTTATACATATACAGATACCTCATTCTTCGGAATGATGGACATTGCAGATACCACACTCTAAAGGACGTTGGACGTTATACTATTTCAGATACCATGCTCCTCGGAGATGGACGTTATCAGGTGCCCGTATTATAGGGGGCATATGTGGCATACACTAGCCGGTTGTCACGATTGGTGAATTACGTCAGCATATGTCTAGCCTACACATTCCCATACACTCAAGTTGTCCTCAAATTGCATTCACTTAGATGGTTAGCACACCCCCCTTTATTTTTTTCAGTATTTACTTTATGGCATGTATTTTTTTTGTATCTTGTTACGTCCCTCTGAGGACCTGGATCCCTTCCAGGTTGTTTGTGCAGTTGCAGGATACTTGATCTATTAGAGTGTGGACATAATTGCAGGTATATTTACATTTCCAGCTATTTCAGTTATGTACTACTTTCTATTTTATTCTGCTTTTATAGCCTAGTGTTTATAGACCTATATTGTTCTTCTGGTCTATTCGAGCGGATGTATTATTGGGCTGCAGACTGATGATGCGTATCGTTCTTTCTTGAGATTACTTATCCTGGATTGAGATTTAGAATTAGTTGTTGTGTATTAGAAATAGATTATTACTTGGATCACTTGACCATGGACAGCGTAAGTGCACTTCGTCGGATCCATTAAATTGGAAAGCCCTACGAAGTCGTACCAGCTGGCCATTACCACGTGTCTGGTCCCATGGATATTGGGACTGGGGCGTGACAGCTAGTCAAACGGTTCAAGTGTATTATACGAGCTATCCTAGTCGATGACGCAATAATAATGATTGGTGGGCTATATGCAAAACTAAAGCTAGAAATACATATAATGTTGGGAATCTAGCATACCAAGAGGATGAGGTAGTTATGCCTCAACCTACATATATGAGTTTGGCCGGTGTTGATGGTATGGAGGTTGATGTTACCGTAGAGGATGATAGAGTTAATGAAGAGATTGACATAGAAGATTTACTTCATATAGAGGTGGACTCTGATATGGAGGTATCGACCGAGGAAAAAGAATTGGAAGATGACGGTGATAATGAAAGTAAAAATGAAAATAACGAAGTAGAAGATGAAGAAGGTGATAGTGAAAGTGAAAATAAAAATAGCGAAGTAGAAGATGAAGACGATTCAAAAAATGATTCGGAAGACGATGACGATTCAGAAGATGAAGAAGATTAGTACGTACACACATATGCATTAGCTTAGATTATTTATTTATTTAGTGACACGGTTATTATTTATTTTATTATTACACTAGTATTTATTTGTTTCACCACACCATCAATTACTTTATGATGTCTTCATATCACTATTTTTATTTGTTTCATAACAGCATCCATTATTTACTATCAGATTTACCTATGGCGGGACGAGGACGAGGACGATCACGACGACATGTTCATAGAGGATCTTCTTCCCAGCATCCACTAGCTACTCCGGATGTAGGTCACACACGACCATCATAGGACGAGTTCATAGATGCCGAGGATGGTTTATCCCCGTCATATACTCATTCATCGGTAGGGGGAGCTACTCCATATCCCAGGCTTCCCTCAGCTTCTACCCTTGCCGCTACTCCTGCGACTACTAGTACACCGGCTACTCCACTAGTTGCCCCTACTGGAGCAAATACATATCCAGGCCTCATGGTGGAGCACGAAGTATATGTCCGTCGTCCAGGATTTGCAGATCCCCTACTTTACCAGATCGGCCAGCCAATATCGATCATCTCGAGATGTGGGCCGATGGAGCGACGTAAGTACTTATTGTCAATTCACACATTTATTTATTTATTCTTTTTTATTCTAATTGTATATTGTTTACTTATTTCAGGTTCTTTCCGACCAAGGCTGACACTGATCTGGGGACGTCATACGGAGAACTTTCATGGCCCTTATATCAACTTCAGTGACGTCCCGTTGGATCGACGATTCATTTGGCTGGATATGCTGCAGGTATGTATAAGATTTTTATTTAGAATAATATATAATTTTTTGATTAAAATGCTAAAAAATATTTTTCTAATTTGCATAAGAAGTACTGGTGGCCGGATCATAGAGAGTCTGCGATCCGAAAGTGCTACAAGACCGTCGCAAGCAAAAGGTTCAGGAATATGATCAATGATCAAAAGGCGCCAGCATCACATTCAGGGGATCTTCGCAAGGAGTGGCTCAAGGAAGAGTTCTGGGAGAAGATGAAGGAGAAGATGGAGGCCCCGGCCTATAAGGCCAAGTGCGAGAAGGCGAGAGTGTCTCGTGCTAAGGGTAGTCTCCACACGGGTGGATCCATTTCGACCGTCGAGCATTTTCAACGGATGGTCAATATTATAATTTTTTGCTAGATCATCTTTTGGTAATTCTCATTTTTTCTTATTAATTAATTATCTAATTTTTACAGTGCGACGAGGCCATCAGAGCCGGGGGAGACCCGAAGTCCGTCGACTTTCCCACAGTCTTCCATCGAACGCACAAAAGGAAGAAGGATGGAAAGCTCGTAGATGAGTGGGCAGCAAAAGCATACGTAAGTTGTGTTTATAAAATTTTGTCAACAAAATTTAATTACATTCTTTTTATAATTTAACTATATTTATTTATCCTAAAAATCTAAACTTAACTTTAATATTGTTACCTATGATATCTAAAAACCTTAACTATAAACTTAACCTACAATATCTAAACTTAACTCTAAACCTAACCTTAGTTATAGTCAATAAAAAGATTAATCCTAACCTACGATATCTAAACATATTTACATAAATAAATATAAGAGACGTATGAGACGTTAGAGGGTGGGGCTGAGAGCAGTACGCCGACTGAGAGAAAGGATCGATGGGTACAAGCTGTCGGGGGAGGGAAATGCGACAGCGTGTATGGGACTGGATCATTGGCATCCCAGCCGTCGGTTCTTTCCAGAGCTCCTCCGATGGCTCCTCAAGCTCCATCAGAGCCCGGCCCAGGCGTTCCTTCTGGTGCTGTGAGTTTGGAGCAGTTCACGATGACTCTGTTAGAGGTACAGAGGCAGGTTAGACAACTGACAGAGTCTCGTGATCCTGCAGCTCCTGCTCCTCCGACGTCTCCAACGATGGCTACTCCAGCTCCTCCGACGGCTCCTCCGACTCTATTTTCGATTTCTTCTGCTGCTCCGCCTGTCATTTCTGAGGATCTACAGCAGATCATCACTGCGGTTATGACGCAGTACATGGCTAGCCGACAGCCGCCTCTGCCTCCACCATCGACTTGGTGTATTTTTATTTTTTTTGATAATTGACAGTTTGTTGGATGTACTGGTTGTATAACTTTATATGTTTGGATTATGGTAGTTTATGATAATTTATGGTTATGCACTTATATTTAATACGTTCTATTTTATTTTATTGTATTTGATGTGTTTGAATCTCTGATTGATTTTTTATAATGTTACAGGAGCAGGAAGTAACTGATTCTATTCTGGGAAAAAAAATTATGTTTAGTGACGAACGAGCGACGAATTAGCGACTTTATGTCTGGTACCAAAGAATGTGTCTGGTACCAAAAAATGTGGCAAATATGTATCAAAAATATTTGCTAAATCCGTCGCTATGTCCGTCGTTGTTAGCGACAAATTAGCGACGAAAATTCAATCGGTGAGCTTCTGAAAAATTTGGTAAAAATGGGCTCACAGTTTCCGTCGTTGATCCGTTGATAATCTGTCACCAAATACAACGACGTAAATAATGTCACTAATCAGTCGCTGAATTTTTGTCGCTAATTCCGTTGCTAATCCTTCGACATGACGACGAATTAGCGAAGGAAATATGACAGCGACACTTAAATTAGTGACGTCCCATTTCCGTCGCTATATTAAAATAGCGAAAAAAATATGCATTTTTGCGACGGAAACGTCCGTCGCTAAAACTCTGTATTTTTGTAGTGCATGAAGTATAAATATTTTAGAATGTGCCCAAGTCACTTTCTTTCTTGAGAAAGAAACATGTACCAAAAAAAAATTTGAAGTAAAATAATCTCCTTCTAGTACCACTTCCTTCTTGATTTGGATCGTCCCCATCCAAATTGCCGCCAAGAGGGATGTTGATGAGATCATGATAGAAACAAATAACAGTGTCACAAGTCTCATTCTTGATTTGTGATAACAAAACTAAATAATCAAAGTCATACAATCCCTTTCATGCAAAACTAAATAACTTATGTCACACAACCCTCATATATTTCCGTTTATTTTATGGTCTCTTACAATATTCAAAATTTACATTTAGCTCTCCATATTGGTCGACCAGTTAAGTCAACTATTAGAACGAAACTCAAATTATATTCTGGACTATATAAAAATCTTAAAAAATATTATAATATTATACAATACCCTAGAAATAGGTAACCTTAGAAGCTCATTTGCCCACTGGAAATGCTAGGAAACCAATGTGCGGAGCAAATATCTAAAAATAAGCATTACAAAGTAAGGATCATATCACAAGAAATCAATCATTTCCTTGTCACTGATGTTTTTGGATGACAATGATATGAACTCACGTACCCATCTTTCCCAGTATAGCAGCATAAAACAAAATAACTTCCTTATCCATCATTCAAAGATACTTGCTAGACATTGTTGGCAACAACCCTCTTTATAACTAGGTCATGAACACCATAACTAAGTTATTTTAAAGACGGAGATACTCCGTAAGCACAAGATTTTTCTTGAACTACCAAAAGTAGCCATCATTTTACCTAACTACAAGTCAATATTTACAGGTGCTGACCTTATAAACACACAAAAAGGGACTAAGGGGCTAACACAACTATACTTTTATCAGATAAGACATACAAACAATACATAAAATTATTACACATGTACACAAAACTATAACAAAGTCAATCCAAAATAATTTTTGATGGAAGAAGCACCCCAGGAGCATACTCTTCCTTTACCGGCTCTTCAACTGCAACAAATCTCAGAGTAGTGCGAGTCGAGAGCTTATTTATATGCCTCTGCCTCAACTCGTTGAAGCTCCTGCAGAGGACGTCGTTCAACCAATTATTTAGATCTTTGATATCTTCCATTAACCACGTCGATGCAAGTATCTGCTGCATAACCTTTACATCGATCTCCAGATAACAGTCGGGCCCAATTACGTCACGTGCCCTACTGCTGATTTCCTTCAACACACAATCAGCAAGGGCATCAAAATCGAAAGGTTTGAAGTTCACAGACTCGTCCACCAAGTTGAGAAAGTCTTCTACCCACAGCTCATCGCTACCACAAGTATTGGTACTATCACAATCCGTCTCCTTTTCGACCACCTCGTCTACAGGCAAGTTTAAGTCCAACAATGTGGCGGGAACCTTGTGGGCACGCTTCATCCCCAACTGCTCCAGTTGCTCTGTCTGATGAACTGAAACATCGATCTTTCGCTTGTTTAGCATTTGTCTGTTCCAGGATTCTTGCATTGAAGAAATTGACACATTAAACTTTGGACTTCTGCAGATGGTCTCGGAAATGGGTTCCACCAAAATCTTCAGTTGCCAACTCTGAGCTTCCAGTATCATCTCCTCGGTGAAACGAGCACCTTCTTTAGGGGAAGGAATCTTACCTCGTCCACTCTTTGTGCTGGCTACAAAGATGACATTATTGATGCTAAACTCTCTGCCATGAGAATCAGGAATTTTTCCACTACGAATAGCTTGGGATAAGCTCTTCTGAACCAGAAAATCAGCTTTCTCTATGTTTTCAAGGAACACAACAGATAAAGGCTTCTTGCTGATCTCTAGAACCATGTGATCGGCAACTGTTTTCCCTCTAAACCCCCCATCATATTTCTGGATCTCTTGTCTATCACATATAGTATTTGTGCGAAGAAAGCCTTCTTGGTATCCCAGATCAACGTAAATCAACTTCTCTCTGCTGCCAAACACCAATTCTGCAAGAGCAGCCGCTGCCCTCTTCTTTCCAAACCTGTCAGGACCACGGAAACTGAGCCATATGTCACCTTTTAGACTTGCGCCGCGACGCCTTTCATGCCCACTTTTGCAATTAAGGATGGCACTGCTAATTGCACATATGGCTTCCTCTTGACGTCCAACCTTTTCTAGCAGACCCCTATAAAATGATTTAAAATTATTTGTGTCGAGTTTCTGGAACGAACTCTGGCACACCATTGAACCTGAGGAAAGCTGCCGCTGAAACTCATTCGCTTTCTTAATTGATGAATTTGGAGAGAAGTCATTTGAACACTCGTTACGTTTACTGAGTGCAGCAGTTTCCATTATACGAGAAGGCTCATGAAGGGTTCCCAGAACCAAATCTGTTGTCACAGATGTCACAGAAGAAGATGAAGTATGGCCATCGTGAGTGCTCAAACCCGATGGTGCACCTTGGTAAGATTGTAAGCCCTCTTTCTGAATTTGCTCTTTTTTGGGAACTCCGTCCTGGAGCTTAGAAATCAAGTCCTTATCTATGGGTTCAGAAGCCAAAGGTAAGGATATGCTCAGGCTGGCGGCAGAGATCTTCTGTAAGCCCACTGTCACTGGAAGCGCAGTACAAATTCCTATTTGGCTCTGAGTTACAGCAGTATTTAGGCCATTTTGATGAATGGCTCTCTCCCTATCTGAAATAAAAGGAAGACCAATAATCGGTGGTAGGACTGGACACTTATTTGCCTCAAGTGTCAATGAGCCATGATGGAGTCGATGGCAATGATCATTCCACTTCTTTTGCAAATCCACGATTTTTGTATCCAATACCTTTTCATCATCTTTAGCCTGCACTGGATAGAAATGCAAAGTTTCACCAGTCAAAGGACAAAGATAGTTTTAATCTATCTGTAAGTGTGATTAAACTACAGGAAAACCTCCACAGTTATATATGTAATTGTTATATAATCATTAAAATTTGATAGTCAAGCTACCTAAATGAGCCGAAGAAGTTGTGTTACCTAGAGGCTAGATTCTATAATAATGTAGACAATTTGGAACCTAATAGGTATTTTTATAATGCGTATATGAATGAATACCAAATCCGTAACCTAATTTTTCTTTTCTTTTAAGATAACTCTGATAAGGCTAGTCACTAATGACCATCCCCGTCATGGGCTACTAGCACTAAGATGGCAAGACCCCCTCCCATCTAATTAATTTTTCCCAAGTTATGATTCGAGCTCACTTCTCCCCTCCCTAACCACTGGATCACCCCCTCGGTGGTTGTACCATTCCAAATTTAGCTTCTTGTAAAACCACTATATTCTCTATAATAATGATTTTTCGTGTAGATCTTTTTAAAGCTGAATAACCTTTGTTGATACAACAACAAAGCCATTATCCCAAATTTTGGGGTCTGGCTATATGAATTACTGATACCACACAAGTTTATTAGTATAGAGCTAATTTACAATCCTTGAGGCAAGAAAGTTGGAGAAGCAATGGGAAAAAAGATTTCACTTTAAACTACGGTCATGTGGGAGAAAATATCAATTTAGTCATCATCATCATCCAAGCCTTATTCCATCAGATTGGGTTCTCTCCACAAAGGATTTGACATAGTTTTTATGCCGGTTGTCTATCCAACATCAACCTTCTATGTCTGTGCCAAATTCTTAGTCATGGTAGCTATAAGAGCATAAGAGGGTTCTTCCATAAAAAAACCTGGGTGGCCAGTTGGCAAGTAGGTTGACCTACATTTTGGATATGCAACCTATCAAATTAATATAAAATATAAATACATCTATATTTTGGGTGCGCTATGCAATTTTTCCTTGAAATGCAGACTTCTGATGAGGTTAAACAATCTTTTAAGGTCTTGAAGAGTATAAATTAAAATATCAACTTCAAAGGGTAAGTATTGTTATAAAAAAAAGCATTCAAATTAGCATTTATCCAATCACCCAAGAATTTAGGTTGAACTTGGAGGTAGCGCCATGCACACAATATGTAAGTGGCATTCTCTATGCAAATAGTAACTTCACAAAGAATGATTTGGAAGGAGATCTACACTAAAATCCAAAAGAAACAGAAGACACACCTTTGTGGTGCTGGCAATATCAACTTTTCGCATCCAAGAAGGCAAGTTCACCTGGTTCGGATCTTCATGTGGAGGTGAATGTTCCTTCACAGCAGCAGCAAGTTCTAGCTGATACTGGTCATTAGAGTTCAGGCAGCGAGGGCTTGATTGATATGATTTGCTTACAGGACTAGGTGACTCATATGTAGTAGCAAAGAAGCCTCCAAAGGGAACAAATGATTCCATCAGACTGCAGGCATATCATGAGCATATCATTATGAGATTTAGTTTATCATATTGGTTGAAACTAAACAAGATATAAAGACTTGCAGGGCAAATATCAAAAGCACGAATATATTGCAACTAACAAGCATGCCCAATAACCTTTAGAAAAAACTTTCATAAATACAATGGAGGTCAACCACTAAACCTGGTTCCTGTCTTAAAACTTATAAATTGTGCTTTGTTTGTCACAGGTTTAGATACCTTAGGAAAGAGGGAATTAAACTGAGTGTTAAAAGTAATCACCAACAAGAAGGCTTCACATTTTTCTGACTGAAAGAATAGAGAGACTTATGTATGTGTTAAGGAAAATGTTGAACTGTGGACAAAATATGTCAGGAGATCCCTGCACTCATATATGAGTAGATTAACAACGGTATCTTTGCAGTCTAGATTTTTATTGTCATCTAACATTTGTTGCTCACTTAACATGATAAATATCAAATCTAGACTGCACAGATATGGATGTCTATGTGTGTCCATTTTAAGTGGCTTCAACTTTGTTACTTCATAAACCACCCAAAGGATACTTTGAGCATGAGAGGGCCATGAAAACCTAGATGGCCAGTTGGAGGGTAGTAGACATAGGCTATGTAATTAGCTCATGCAAACAAGGAGCATTCTCTAAGTTTCCCTAGGTTGTAAAGAGTCTAGATGAAGAGGTACAATGAAACAATTTGCCATAGGGAATTGCATTCACCTCCATGACACATTAAGCCAAAGAGAAGGAGTGGCATCTTCCAATCCACCCACAAGCTTCAACAATTTGCTATCGAGAGAGAGCATTTGCATAGTGCATATAGTAGAATCAATATTACAAGATGGTTATCAATATATTTGTTAGGTGAATGAGCTGCAGCAACATTCACATCCAATCCAACAACTAAAGGCCCAGTTGAGAAGAAGGATATATCAACTTCCCAGCTTTAATAATTCATCAACTCAGCAAAGAATCTGAAGAGTTACTTGGATTCAACTAAAGGCATTTGTCCATACATGAGCTGCAACAACATTTCACATCCAACCAAACTTTGAGTCAACTCAAGGCATTTGACCAAACATATTATAATACGTTTTCATGTTATCAGAGATTCAGAGGACACTAAATTTTGGATGTTTGTGAATCGGACTATATGTCAAGAAATTGAGACATCACCACCTTCTTGTAACCTATTACAAATATTCAGGGTCGTCTTTGAAGAATGACATGCTATCATAGTTATATAACAGCAAGATATATGAATTATTGTAAGGTCCCCAGCAAACTACAACCATCCCAACTATCTTGCAAACCAGTAATCAAATCTATGTCTTGACCGCTTCACCAATTCTGGAGTCGGGTCAAGTGATTAGTCTCCATTTTACCTTATACTTGGGATTTACTTAGCCACTAGTGACTTGACTATGATTCACAAGTTAAAGCCTCAATTAAAATGAAAAACAACAATCATACGCCATATTGATATTTGAAAGAAGAAGAAACTGTACATAAAGCAAATGCCTTTTAGGAGCACTAAGTAAAGCATAACAGGTAGAAAGTAGAATCAAGGTATAAACCATCTACCATAATCCGATAGAATTAGTCACACGTCTGTGCTGTACCACAGTAGACAATGTAAGTACTTAGATAATGAAACAGAAAATCAGGTTGCCTCTTGCCATCTTAGGCTGGCCGCTGGCCAAGACAGAAGATCTGTAGCATAATGTAGTGTTAACAATTTTGTAACAATATTTGCTAATCAGGTGAGAAATAGTATACCAGTAATTACAAAAAAAAAAAATATTATTTGCAGCACTTGTAGAGAGTTGACAAAGATTACTAACAACTTTCACCCATATAATATGAAACCATCTCTTGTTATGGACTTCTCCAGCAGAAGCCAAATGTACATAAATATCATTAGGGAAGGAAAGGTGTACAAAGAAAAGTTCCCCAAATGCAGTATCTATATGATGGAAACAAACTATATATCTCACTGAGAACGAGGGATCAAGTAGCAGATAGAAAAGACAAGCGAAGAAGATACAAGCGAAGAAGATGCATTTTAAACATAGCACCAACACATTAGACAAAGAAGTTACTCATCTTTGATGATGAGAGAGTTGTTTGACTAACTAACCAGCAGGTTCAAGAATTCTATAAAATCTCAACCCCCATGTAGGTGCAGATATGCTGCCCATTGAAGTCCTCCAAGGCATATCCACTTAGTGGTTCAACATCTCATAGAGATCACAGCCATAATAAAGAGAAAAATATCAAAAAATTGAAAATAAAATATACTTTATGGACGAGCAGAAAATAAAGGAGTTGGTGTAAGTCGGATATTATTTCTACAAGTGTTTGCAACGGTTTAACAGAAAATACATTTCTTTTATATAAGGGCAAAAAAGATCTGTAGTTATGTTCAAAAGAAATTAGATCAAACAACATTATGCATAGAATTAGACATTTGACTGGCTACAACAGTAAGAGACTATAAAAAGGCTTAAATTATTACAAACTTGCTTAGAATTCTGATTATGTATAGAAGAATGTCCAAGTCCGCTATTGGATTCTCACATCTCATTGTGTTGTACAACAACAACAAAGCTTTATCCCAAAGTTTTGAGGTCTAGTCTTTGTTATGGGCCATGTCCTCTGTGACACTAACGAAAACCATATTTTTCTTGAACATTTCAAACCATATTCCACTAAATCTACCTCTCGTTCTAGAGGCTCCATTAACTACTATTTTATTGCTCTTTACGGGAGCATCAATTGGTCTACGTTACACGTGTCCAAACATCTAAGACTATATTTTCTCATCTTGTCCTCAATTGACATCACCTCTACTTCCCATGTATATACTCATTTCTTATCTTATCATTTAATGTATTGACACTCGTCCATCTTAGCAATCGTATTTGAGCTACACTAACTTTCTAGACATGTTTCCTAATTGTACAATACTATGATCCATAAAGCACGGCTCTTCTTATAGTAAGTCTTGTAGAATTCTATCTTTCAACTTCAGAGGTATATTGCAATCTGAAAGTACTCAAAAAACATGTCTATTTGTGTTGTGACAACCAAAAATTGAAAGAGAATATATATATATATATATATATATATATATATATATATATATATTCAAGAATTCCCTTGGAATTTCTCGGGTGTTATCTCTTGGGCTTTCTTGAGGTGTCTCTTAAGTTTTTATCAAAATTATGTGTCATAAAGTTGAGTGAATCTTGTAAACACCTTGTAACATTATAGTAATAGATTTTTGCCCCCCACCCCCCAAACCCCCTCGTTTTTCATGATTTGGATTCTTCACCTACAATCATGGTGTGGCTCTTTTCGACTTTTTTTTTTTTTTTTTTGCGTGTTCACCGTCATAATGCTTTTGATGCAGGCCTAATCTTCGGATTAGGACAAAGATGGGAAAATAGTAGATTGATCATCCATGTATTGAAGTCTTATTACAACAAACATGGAAAAACATACTGAGCTTAAGTATGAAAAATGCACAGGGAGATTTGGTCCATGTTTCTTGAGGGTCCTCGAACTTTTCATGCTACTAAAAGTCCCCATGTCAAGACAAGGTTTCTCCGAGGTTGAATGAATTTAACGAAGACTAATTAAATACAAAATGAGGTTGCTCCGAGATCCTTGGCATGGGAAAAAAGTAGTATGATGGAACAAACACAATACATTACCCCCCAAAATAGTTCATTGACATAGTAGTGCTTTGTTTCTTTGGACAAAGTCATTAGCTTATTCTTAAAATTGATTCTCCATAAAAGACAAGGTTGAAACTATTGAGGTCTATTTGAAATTAGGCATATAGAACTAACGAGCCCATCAGATATTCTTTCACTGACCAATCAACTATAAGATCTAGTGTGCTCTGCTTAAAGGAATTGAACAAGAAACATAAATTGACTATAAATGCATTGCATAGAAGAAGAAGAAGAAGAAGAAGAAAAAACTAAATCAAGAGACGAAGAAAGAACGAAGAGAAAAATGAAAGAGAAAATGGAGTTCTCTCCTCGCACGTCCTGGGTGGCCCTTTCTAGGCTTCACTAAGATGGGGATTCATCTCCTGTAAACTTCTTACATGGTTTAACTTGTATTCTCCCATGTAATTGTTATCTAATTGATGAAGCTAGGAAAAATAGCATGAAAGAAGAATTAATTCATTAAGAAAAATAACAGTGAATTATTTTCTTGCACAGCCTTGCAATATGAATGTAATATATACTTTGGGATTGGTGATGCCCTTTGGATATAGGCATCATCATTCCCTTGTGTTTACCCTATTTTGTCTTCTTTTTCTTTCTTTCTTTTTTTTTTTTTTTTTTTTTTGAAATTTTTGGCATCTTGCTGTTAGTTTGCCCTAGATAAGAATAAAAGATTCATCATAGATCGCCAAACAAAGACCTGCTCCAATAATCAGTCAACAACATCCATGCCACATAACTAGTAGACTTATACTCCAGCTTTGCCATATGTAAAACCTAGGTCCTCTAGTTGATCAAGCTTCATGTCTATCCAACTCAAGTATAATTTAACAGCTTCAACAGGATTTGTGGAACATTTGATTTTTGCAAATGTCCTTAGTCCTTACTATGGCCGTTGAGTACCAAAATGAATGAATACAAACTGAAGTGTGGATGAAGCAGACATGACTATGATGGCTAAGGTGGGAAGTAAGCTTTGGTGGCCCTAAGATATTTTCCTCGACGCCCGGAAAATAGTCTAAGATTTGTCTGAGGAGACTTATCTTCTTCCGATCCTCGTGTTAGTTACAAATTAATTATTTGTTCATGGTAACATTTCTTTGTCAACTTCCTGTTAAGATAAGCTTAAAGGGCAAGACCCCTAAGCCTGGTCAAACAATATCCTAATGCAACTTTAAGTTTATGTATTAAAATTTGAGACGCCACTGATTTCTCTCACTTGCATAAAAAATATTTAAGCCCTCTATGGAGTCTTGTCTCCTTTGACAGCGCATCCAGAGATTAATTAACAAATAAAAGAACAAAATCAAGAACAAAGAATACTGTAGTAGAAGACAAACCTATCCCCTTAACACAACAAAAATAGTTAAAGTTTAATCTAATGAAAACTACATAGAAATTAATAACATCCACAATATTCCTTGTAGGAGTTATTCAAGACAACAGCCAGTTTGTGTTCATTCAAGGTTTTAAGTATTGTTCATATTTAAGCCCTCTATGGAGTCTTGTCTCCTTTGACAGCGCATCCAGAGATTAATTAACAAATAAAAGAACAAAATCAAGAACAAAGAATACTGTAGTAGAAGACAAACCTATCCCCTTAACACAACAAAAATAGTTAAAGTTTAATCTAATGAAAACTACATAGAAATTAATAACATCCACAATATTCCTTGTAGGAGTTATTCAAGACAACAGCCAGTTTGTGTTCATTCAAGGTTTTAAGTATTGTTCCGTTCCGAAAACTACGGAACCAATACACATAGGAAGGGTCCGAAACCCTGTCTTTAACCTTGGTTCACTAATTTACATAGACAAACAACAAACAATTAACCAAATTAATGATATCACTGGAAACAACAAATTCATTACTATAATGAAAGGAAGAAGTCGAATGTAAAGTATAAAGAGATGACCTCTGAGGCCTAGTGAGCAGCCCTCCTCCGGCCGCAGCCGGGGTCCCTTTCTGCGAAGTGATGGGCAGCAGCTGCAGGTCCCAGTCCCGGTCGAGCATTGGGAACCTCGACAGGAACTTCATGTAGGTCTCGTACGTCGCGGACCACCCCATGACCCAAACCCTCCCTTTGTGAGCCTCCAGAACCCTAGTCATCTCCGAAACGAGACGATTGACGGCCTCGTCCCCGAGCTCCACCAGCCCCTTCAAATCTCCGACGCCGACCACGACTCCGGGCTTCTCCGCGCCCCTCGCCAGGTCCTCCAGCGCGTTCTCGATCCACCGCCCCCCCTCGAGGCTTACGTATCGGATCCCCGATATCTCCGGCGGGAGGAGCGACCAGCTGCGCTGCTCGACCGTGCGGACGAAGTCGGCGGCGGCGGCCGCGGCGCCGACGCCGACGAGCATCGGGTTGCGCGCGGCGGCGCGGGCGAGGATCTCGCCGATCCTGCGGCAGCTTTCGGCGTCGGCGGAGCCGGCGCCGAGGTCGTCGGGGGAGGGGGAGAAGTTGCAGAGGAAGAGGGGGGGGCAGCGGGCGGAGCGCGGGAAGCGCAGGATCGGCGGAGGCGGGCGGAGGACGGCGAGCTTGATGTCGGGGCTGCAGTAGCCGGCCTCGTTGAAGACGCGGCTGACGACCGGGTCGTCGAGTATCGCGAGAACGAGCTGCTGCAGCTCCACTTTGACGCCGGAGAAGGAGGAGGTCGACGCCGCCGCCGCCGCCGAGGAGGAGGAGGAGGAGCTCATCAGCATCTGCTGCTGCTGGTAGAAGTGGAACGTGTCGGGGTGGCGGCGCTGGTTGGCCTGGGAGCGCTTGACCGCCGCCATGAGGGAGTTGGAGATGGGAGGGTCGTCGGCGGCGGAGGGAGGGGCCGCGGAGGGGAGGCGGTCGAGAGCGACGCTGAAGCAGAGCTCGAGCGCCTTGAACTGGAGGCGGGGGGAGTAGGGGGAGCCGCGGATGCGCGAGAGCGCGTCGCGGAGGAGGGGGGAGGAGGAGGCGGAGAGCAGGGCGAAGACGACGTGGAGGGAGGTGGTCTGGGCGTGGGAGCGGCGGCGGGCGACGGAGACGGCGTCGTCGAGCGCGGCGGCGGCGTCGGTGGCGAGGCACTGGCGAGCGGTGCCTACCGGCGTCGGCATCGACAGGACATATAACAGCAAGGGAGGGACTGGAACGGAATAAAATAATTGGGAGAGGGACTATAATAATATTTTTACGGATACTATAAAGAAAGAAATGGAGGGGAGGGGGGGTGATGCTTGAGGGATTAAAAATCTGAAGAGGAGGGGGGAGTGTGAGTATATATTTAGTTTTTTCTTTCTTTCTTTGGTGGGTGCGTGAATGGGAGGGGATTTTGGAAGGTGGGGCCCGCTTGGGTGGGAAGGGACGGAGGAGGACTGATGCTTGTGGGATTGGGGCCCACCGTTGGAGAATGGTTATCTTTCCTCACTTTCTGTGGAAAGGAAGGAACGATGTGGAGGGCTGTTACCGGGCAGGTCGCACTTAGGGACCCGCTACTCCTCCGGGTCTATGTTTTGGATTCGGGTTTGGATCTTGTCCGTGTCGATTCTATTCATTTATACTTTTCAAATTTTACTAGTAAATATTCATTATTGAAAATAGTTTAAATTCTAATTTGTTACATATATCATTGTCCTATGGGATCAAATTCATCCTCTCAGAAAAAATATCTCATATCTTAACCACATGAGTTAGAAATATTTGACTATAATCAGATAAAATTAGGTAATTAAACAACTAATTAAATTTTTTTTTTATAAAATTATATACATGCTGCTTAGACAGTTCAGTTTTAGTCGTCTTAAAACATCTTTATAAAAAGTAGAGATACCTTATGAGACAGTTCGAATATGATTTATGTAGATCCAGATCCTACTTATCTAAGCACATTGGATCTATTTTTTTTAAGCATCCTACCCTCCCCATAGCCGATCTCCGTCCGGTTACTATTGAATCTCAAACCAAGTGTAGATTTTGAGTCAAAATAACAATTCTCTGGGGAAGTGACGTAATCTACAATTTTATCTATGAGACACAACACTTACTATTAAAATAATAATAAATTATAATAAACATGGAGAATAATGACAATTCAGTTGGCGGTAAGAGAATTGGACGAAACTTACGTGGTAGGTCAAGTTCGGAGTTGCGCATTCAATGGCGCAAGTCTCATTGCGATATGAAGAGCGCACATAGAATAATTACAAATTATTTACAAATTTCAGAAGAAGAAAAAACATTAATGTTGTAAAATTCGACTGATATTGATCAAATTCATTGCGCACAGTTGAGAAATTCGAGTTCTATCAATCTACACACGTCGACTATGACTGTACACGCCTTTCAGTACAATAGGTTCATGTCGGAACCGTTCGAATCAACGAAACGATACTCAAGCCGCTATTTTTAATTAAAACATAAATTTTCAAGTATCCCGCCTTTGAGACTCGGAACGACTGATCAAAATGACGGACCATAGCAAAAGCAGTAGTAGTTGAGGCCTTTGTTTTCTTAGTTTAATGGGTATACACGAATGTTGTATCGCGTTCAGATTGAGTATGATGTTTACTTGTGGTCTTTATTTTCTTAGTTGTTTCAATTGAATTATAAAGGTACCTTGTGTATCCACATTTGTCATATATTCAATGATACTGGATATTTATCCCGTATTTCTAATACTCAGCTACACCTTATTAAGTTGCAGCTAAATCTACAGTTCCGACACTTGAATACAGACTTGTTATGGCTCAAACAGGAACAACGTATTGATTGGTATATATATACTAGTATATATGCACGTGCTTTGCACGTATATTGGAGTGAATGATGTTGATGAGTTAGTTTATTTCTACTGCTTTTAATTATATAGTTTAATGGTTCAACCCTTCGAATTCTTTGGTAACAATTTAAAAGACTTAGCAAGTAGCATGAACCCTTTGATTTCCGTAAATGATTGTCATTATTGTATCTCTTAAATGGTTGTCAGTGAAATTTATTGTAGGTATTCTTTTTAATTACTAAATATGTTGAAGGGTATTTTTGGAACGAAAATTTTTCACGGTGAAGTCTAGTTTTGGCATTATATAGAAGAGATATATTGTGTGTGTGTGTGTGTGTGTGAATAATTTCTTGGAGTAGAAGTGGTATAATTGTGTGATTGTGGTGGGAGATGGTGATATAAGTTGAATTAAGCAAGTAGTTGATGATAATGGAGACAAGTAGAGTAGCATTTTAGGTCCATCAAGTGGCAAAAGGCATTCTACAGAATTTTGCCTTTTGTGGCTGCCAGGTCCCTTTCAATAGGGGGGGGGGAGTGTGATTCAAATGGTCTCCACGTACTACTATGAGTCACGAGTTTGTCAACAATAGTAAAGTTACCCTTTTTTTTATTCTCTCTCTATTGAGGTTTAAACAGTATTATGGCTCCAAGTTGTAACTCGTTATAACTAATTCCAACGATGGTTGTTTCTAAGACGGGGGCGGACACTGAAAGGAGTAAAATTAACTGATCTCACTGTCAATACACAATATCTATTCTACTATATAATGCCAAAACTAGATTTTACCGTAAAAAAATTTTGTTCCAAAAATACCCTTCAACATATTTAGTAATTAAAAAGAATACTTACAATAAATTCCACTGACAACCATTTAAGAGATGCAATAATGACAACCATTTACGGAAATCAAAGGGTTCATGCTACTTGCTAAGTCTTTTAAATTGTTACCAAAGAATTCGAAGGGTTGAACCATTAACCTATATAATTAAAAGCAGTAGAAATAAACTAACTCATCAACATCATTCACTCCAATATACGTGCAAAGCACGTGCATATATACTAGTATATATATATATATATATATATATATATATATATATATATATATATATATATATATATATATATATATATATATATATATATATATATAAATTATGGTGGACCCTTTTTTTCTAAGTTTGTACAAGCTGTATAATCATACATGTCATAACAAGTGGAAGGCAATAATTTTTTTAACTTCTGTATAAATTATTAATGTAAAAAAAATTAATTTTAGATTTAGATCTTTTATTTTGCAGTAACATAACCCTAGAAAATAGTCAGACATCCATGTTGGATTTTTTTTTATCTTGCGCTCTAGATAATAGTCCTACATCCAGGTGGCAATTCTAAATGTATTTCAGTATAAGATTATTCTTTTATTGACTTATGAACATGGTAAGTGGTAGTCCATGTGGTTGAGATGGCGAAGTATTTTTTCTAGAGGGTAAAGATCAAGACACCATGAAAATATTCTTGATTTTTGACACTCATTTTTTTAGATTTTTCTTAGATAACTTGTGTTCGAATGTAGGGCACAAAGTGGGTGCCATGTTGGTGCCACGAGAGGCTTCTGTGTGCGGGCTTTCCTCGTGGAACAGCGCATGCAATGCGTTTTTGTGCAGATATGGCGCTCAGATTGGGGATGGATATTCTGTTTAAATTGTCCTTATCCTTCAGTTTTATCTCTGGATTGATGGGGGTTACGACTATTAGGATTATCTCTGGATTAATCTAGATTAATGGAGGTTACGACGGTTAGGATTATCTCTGGATTAATAGGGGTTATAGGATTTGGTGTCAGCCTTCTCTCTCTCTCTCTCTCTCTCTCTCTCTATATATATATATATATATATATATATATATATATATATATATATACCAAAGCAATCTTAACCATACATATTTTTTTTGAAATGTGTGGTTATAAAGTATGTTGATGTTGCAACAACTTTATGGAATGATTTATGACCACATATTTCAAAAAATGTGTGGCTAAATTTTTTTGTACAATATATATATATATATATATATATATATATATATATATATATATATATATATATATATATATATATATATATTCTCTTCTCTTTCAAGAGAGACAAAAATATATTTGCTACAAGAGGAGTTTGCAGTAGCCACAGGAAACCAAAACACGAAACGTCGTCAGTTCTTGTAGTTCGAGATCAGAAGCAATGGTGATGAGCATTTCAGAAGTTCAACACCTTGAACTTGTTGGTTCGTGGGAGCATATCGTCGAAATGAGTGAATATTGTTTTGAGCAACGGTGATCTTCATTACCTCAACGAATTATTTTTCTTTCTTCTTCTAATTTATGTTCTGATATTGTAGCAACTGCGTTTGCTAGAGTTATTTTTGCAAGCTTTCTATTTCATAGAGCCAATTTGTAAACTTTATTTTTCGTATAAGTTGTAGTCAGATCAAAGATTATCATCTGGTTGCATAAGTCAAGACTTACTGCAATCGTTTGTAATATTCTATTTTCACGTATTTTTTTTACGATATATGTCACCCGACAATAACAAAAATGTTTGTAAAATAATATTTCTTTTAGAGTGGTTAAAAAAAAAACTTTTTTTTAATATTTATATAGGGTACTTTTAATGTGAGAAACGACCCTCATTTCCATAGTTCACTAAGCAAAAATTTATTATCGAATAAGTTCAGTTCACCAAATAAAAAAGTATTATATGATAAGTTGTACTTTTCTGGTTGCAAAGTAACTTTACTATGCATAGATATTAAAAGTTGTCCATGCCACTTTAAATTCTAGAATCAATAAAAAAAAATTACATTATTGAAATTTTGATGTGAAGAGAATAATATTTTTTTATAAGATATCAACGTTTAATATTTCTCCACCTTGGATGTTGCATTTATGAATTTTAACTTGACCAAAAACGAATGATTATCATTAAAATTGGACTTCTGAAATCCATGTACAATATTTCGAGTCTATTTTATTCGTCCACCAAAAGGAGTAAAAAATTTCATCCTTCCACCTAAAGAGTTGTCATGTATCATTTTTATCAAACCTAAAACTACTTTGAGAGTTGTTTGGTAAATATTCACACTAGTTTTAACTACTAATTTGACACGTGTGACAATTCTTGAGTGGAAGTGTGAACATTTTCACTAATTTTGGTGGATGAAAAAAAAATGACTTCAATATTTCTCTACAACTAAATAGTGCATGTATTGCAACGGTTAAAATCCGTCACAATAAAAAAAAAATTATCACAAAGGGGTTTTGTGACATTTTTTTTCAACATACATGGATGTTACGAAATTAGACCAAAATATCACGTACAATTGTTGCGATTAATGTGTCAGCGACGAAATTTTATATCGGTTGCAGCTATTTCACTTATTCACCACAAGTCCATAACATTAACATATGTGACGCTGTACAAATACTATTAGCGACAACCTTAGAAATGTCACAACATATTTGTGACACTTTTAGGACACGTGACGATCCGTCACATTCTTGGGACGCTTTAGCACAAGCGACATTCTATTTGGACACTTTTTCTTTGGGCGATAGCTACCACTGTTGCGGACAATTCTCAAAAATATTCTTTACAATTATATGACCCAAATAAATAGCATTTATCTAAAGCTCATATTTCTTTTTTCCTCAGTACTTGAATACTCAAAACAACAATAAAATCAAACACACGTACACAAGTATCATATTGAAACATCAAGCTATATTAAATAATATAAACATTGCAACCTCACATTTGGAAAAAAAATTTAGAAGAAAAATGTCCTACAAAAATTTATGAAAATAGTGACTGCTCAAGTGACATAATAAGATTCATCGTTGACCTAGTAACGGATCAATTCTGAGACAATAGATATATGACTTAGAGTCGACAAGTCCAATATTTTATCGTTCGTCCATTGCTAAGTCGTTATAATTTAACTAGTGACGGACTATTTACGTCGCTAAGCCAGATTAAATAATTATGTATCTGATACACAAATTATTTCTTTACCGACGGCATTGGATGTCGCTATTCCGTTGCTAATTTCATCGTTTTTGACGTTGCTACTTCCTCTAGCTTAGTGACGGAATATTTTTGTCGATGTTTTCGTCGTTGAGCTAGCGAGGAGAAGATTTTTGAAACTAGTTCGTTACTAATTTTTTGTCGTCGATCCGTCTGCTAGTCCTTCGACATACCGACATCTCAACGACGGATTTTTAGTAGTGGCGTTCTTTTTGTTGATGAATATTTTTCGTCAGAACCCGTCGCTATTAGTGTTTAGCAACGAATTCCCTAAATATAATTACAGATATTTTCGACGTTATTTTGATTTATTTTCACCTTATCGGTCGTTGAAGGTGATTTTATATAGTACCTGTTGTTGTAGGAAGCATGATAGAATAATGTATCACATTGAAAAACCCATTGTAATATATGGATTAGGATTAACGCATTTTCACATTGAAAAACTCTCCTTTATAGTAATATATGAAGATTAGAATTAGAAAACCCATATTAAAGCACCTGTCAGCCCCCCTTTTTGGTGCACTTTGGCGCATATTGTTTGCTAGTCCAACCATTGTTTAGATCGGACCCGAGAGTTGTGGATAAAGTGGGTTTGGTTGGGTTGGTGGCGTGTGTGGCTTGGATGGGTTTAAGTGATCCAACGGTCCACTTCTCAAACATAAACCAATATATTTTCATTTTTCTCTCTCTCTCTCTCTGTGCTCATTATTTTCTTTCCATTTTTCTCTCTTAGGTTTTTTTCTCCCTCGTAGGTAAGTACATCTTGCACAAGAGAAGAACCATGGATTTATGCATATTTTTAGTTCTTAATATTTTCTGTTTATTTCTAGCTCATATTGTTGGGACCGAGTACCCCTTCATCTTTAATACTTGTTGTTCTTGATTTTAATTTGTTGGAATTGCATGGACCTGAATTTGGGTCTATGGGTTCACTTTTATTTTTTGGGTTTTGATCTCCCATGACTTTGTGTTTTACAAAAACTGATTAGCTCATAGTATAGAGCACCATATTTTATGTAACTTTGCTTTTGGTCGTGCTTGATTTTGAATCCAGCTAAGTTCAGTGTTGAAACTTAATACAATACGTATACCAAATTGGCTGATTTAGAAAAGAAGAACAGTGCTCCTGTGAAGAGTATACAAGAGAACCCATTTGGCGTAAAAATACATATGTTTCACTTTGGGCGCATTGGTGTGTTCTCTCAACTCTTCGTGCGGACTAATCATACTGCACTCAATCGTCTAGCAAAAGTTTGTCAGTCACACTCATTGAGTTAGTAGCGCACTTTCGAGAAAAAACTCATTTGGCGAACTTTGGTACGTTTTCAATGAAAGTTCTCCCTTTAAAACCAAGAGAAAGTGCACCACAGTCACTCAGCGCACTTTCTTCGCGTTTGGCAATCTGGTACTTTTTTTTATGTTTTGTCAGCCGGCTAACTTTTCTTACGTTTGGACTGCTCGCGCACTTTCTTCCCTCTTCGTTTCCTTAGGGACGGAGTTTTGGTTGGTTTTTTAATTTCTGTGTTATTGATTTGTGTGCTCCTCGACTGACGAGTTTCTTGACTGTCGAGCTTTGACTTCGGATCGTGTGTTTTGTCTTTTTGCTAGCTTGCTCGTGCACTTTCTTTAAAAGCACACCTTATTCTTGCCCGCACACTTTTGTCAAGTGCGCCGTGTTAGTTATCTTGACAAAGTGCCCCACCACTTTGTAGCTCGCGCACTTTCTTGCGAAAGTGTGCCAACCTTATTTATGTAAGTTCGTGCGCCAACCTTACTTCTGTGTGTTTGTGTGCCAACTTACTTTGTGCGCCTACTATTTTTTGTGCACGTTGGGACCTTTGCTTGGTTTAATTAACATTTACGTTGGTTGAATGATTGTGAGGATGTAGATGACTTGTATTTCGATCTTGAATGTATATGGACCTAATGACTATATGCTAAATTGACTAAGTACCTGACATGAGCCCTGTAGATGTGGTCCTATATGCACTTGATATTTTACTTACTAATTAGATTACTTTTTCTTGATCACCTTATTATACGTTGGATAGAATAAGAGGCGTAGTTCAACTCGGATGATGTTCTGCAACCCCGTTCCTTATTTGGTTTAAGGGTTGTGGATCTGATCTCGAGGGGTTCTCGCACTACTCTTATCCTCATTCATCGATGTAATAAAGTGACAAATTAATGTGACCAGTATTAGACTATCATGTCCTGAATAACTTGCTACCTGATAACTTGTCCATGATCTTGATACTATAACTTGTTCCTGTCCTGACTATTATATCCTTACTGATACACTTGATTGCACCGAGAGTGCTACTTTATATATAGTGAGTCATCGTGCCACATACTCCTGCTACGTGATATATGTAATTATTTTCATCCACGGATCTGGTAGTTGGACAATGACTTTAGCGTTGGCTAGATAATATTGATTGTTGCATCACACTTGTGTGAATCCAGATTTAACTTTCGAGTGATAATATGAGTTCGTACCAAGAGTGCCCGTACTTAAGGTACGATATCAAAGAAGGATCATATTCATGTGACCACGTCATAAAATTCTAATTAATCTAGGGTTAACTAAGCAACTTAATTGGTAGAATATTGGGAGGGAACGATATCTCGAGATCGTGCATGTCGAGCCACCCAAAATTAGTTGGGAGTAAAGGCTGGCCACCACGGATACTGTACATCTGTCATGCCCCATTTTTTGCTAAATCAATAATCGTTCCCCGGACGTGATGCTGTGCACGCGTAAGGCGCGCGTGCATAAGGCCTAGGCATAATGATATACTTTAGAACACTTGCAACAGAGTACGCAAATAAGATATCGCACAATGAGATATAAAAAAGTTCTATTTTATTGATAATGAACATCTGGTTACAAACTCTTAATTAACCCAAAAGTAATAAAGATGACATACGGGCTTACAGCTTGGACACAAAATGAGATAGCCGATCCATACATTACATCCCTTACTTATATTTCAAAGGCAAAAAATACCTTGGGTGCAAGTTAACACCATCTCTTAGGAGTTCGAAAAGGAAAGTGTGAGCTCCTTTCTTGATTATGTACTTGGGCTCCCAAAAGTCACAACACGAACGCGCCTGATTAGGAAAGGGTTGGATAAAGGTTCAGCTTCTTGTCGCGTCGCCTCGGCTCGAGAAACCTGCTGCAACGAGGGTCAGTACTTCAAAAAGTACCGGTGAGGGCGAGCTAACCCAACATATCAAATCGATATCGTATTCATGTGAACATGCAACATTATTATTATGTGACATTTCTATCTTGTCTTAGTTCAATTCTTCATATACGATAGAATGAAATAATATAACAAAATGCGCCATTGTTCGGTGACTTTACCTGTACAGTCTGAACCACCTGTACAAAATTTACCATGAACTTCCCTGCCACGAAGACATAGTTAGTCTGCACAGTTTAAATATACATAAAGATTACTGTCTTGACTAGCCGTCATGGACCATGATCTGGATAGAAGGCGATGCTTGAAGCGCAAGTAGCGAGCCCCGCTACAAACTCCTGCCTCACCCGTGCTAAGTTGCTAGCACGACTAACTGATGTTCCACCCAGGACGAATCGGCTCCGGTGCCCCGGACGACCGTTCGCAGGAACCATATACCTTGTGTAGTAGTCATCCATGACCATTAACGATCTAAACACTAAGTTAACATACAAAGTATTTCAAAATATCAATATGAACATAACTACTTTAGCACAGTGCAATGGCATTGTCTACTACCTGATATAATCAATTCACAAGTTGTGTACTACTCATTGAACAGTTATAGATGAATAAGTTCTAACTATAACTGAACATAAAATAGCTGTATGCATAGCGGACAAGCACGCAATAATGTAATCGTTTGAGACTTTATGTGACAAGCATTATAAGTGCTTACCAAGCCGTAATATATGATTGGGCATTTAAATTGCTTGTAATATGTGCCTAGCCAGAAAAGTGGGCTATTGTGGCATGATATTCAATCCATGTCCTTGCTTAGTTGTTGGGTTGCGTTATTTGTTACGATACTCCATAGACTAAAGCTATATTATTTCTCCTATATTGTATTTCTATTTGTGTATTGTGCCTTCTATTGAGTGAAATTAGAGACATAGACTGTTGTGGCATGATGGTTCAACTCATGTCCTTGTTTGGTTGTTGGATTGCGATGTTGTGTTACGATATGCTATGGACTGAAACTATGACACAGAGTTATTTTAGCTTGACCATAATCAAGGAACGTATTCTATCTTGATGCGATATGGCACTTCATGCCCTTATTTGGTAAAGGGGTGCCGTATAATGTCATGGATGGGACATATGCTATATGTTTGTTGTCTCACACATCTCATGCTATAGATCTGGTTTTGTTTTTTTATTTCGTGCTTCCTTTGTGGTACTTGCTATTTGGGGTCTGACCCCACTGGTTTTGCATGGCCAGATTTAGAGCCAACACCTGAGGATCAAGTTTATCTCACCCTCACTAATGGCACGCACGAGAAGGATGATTGTTGAGGATCACGAGTGGGTTCCTTTATTCACTGCTCGTCTTTTGTAAACTATATTCTTTTGGACGTTTAGCCAACCAACACATGTTAGCAGACAAATCTGGACACTAGTTTCTTACATGACTATATATATTCAGACTGCAGCTGACTCACTGTCATGTATACTTTGATCTTACATCTGTCACTTCATTCTGTACCGCAAGATCTCTAAAGAATATTATGATGTGGCATTTGGGACGTCTTACTGCTTATTCTAAAATATTCTATATTATTGCTACTTGTTTGAATGATTGAGGCATAGAAGTTCTTGACCCTAGGAGACTTGATTGTAGTATGCACCCCCTTGTCTTTAGACAACCTTAACACATTGCGGGTTGCTTCGGTATTTCGCAATGTGTGGTTGGCTAAGTCATTCCTAGGGATGTAAATTTTCTCCGAATCCGACGGTGACCCGATTTTTTTCCCCGATGGGGGGCGGGTTTGGGGACTTAAAAACCGGGACGGGGCGGGGATGGGGATTAAAAGAATTCTCCGGTTGGATTCGGGGTCGGGTTTGGGTATAGTACTCCCCGTCCCGGTAAATCTCCGACCTCGATTACTTGTACTCATATTTTTTTTATATGAAAATGTAAACCTCTATTTGTAATATGTTTTGTGGCGTTAACATTCTCTCTTTATTATTTTGTATTATAGACTTCTATTTATTACTTTTATGTTTTTGTTAGATTAATATTCTCTTTTTGTTGTATTGTATTATTTTTTTTCTATCTAATAATATATTTATTTTATGGAAACAATAATTTATTAACATGTATTGTATATATTTTTTTTGGAATAAAACAGTTTTTAAAACTTATAATGTTAGAAAAAATGTTAAAATGGCATGGAATGGGGATGAAAAAACACGAACATAAGTGTTAAAGGGGTGTGAGTGGGGATGGGGATGGGGAGTGCATTTTTTAACGGGGACGGAAATGGAGATAAAAAATTAAACCCGAACGGGGACGGGGATGGGGATTCGAATACTATTCGAGGGACGGGATGGGAGGTATGGTCACCGGTCCCAACCCGTCAAGTTGCCATCCCTAGTCATTTTTTCGCTCTCCAGTATTCTGGATTTGGTACGTGACAACACCCTGGTTCCGAAGAGATCTGGACTGTTGATTACGTTCCAACAGTGTAAACAAAAATATCCAATTTCGAACTTCTGTCAACGTGATATACCGAAAATTAGCCAAACTGAGCCATAATAGTTCTCGAACAAAAGTATGTATCGCAGGTGTAGGGACGATACATCGACAGCGATATACTGTTGAATATGATACTATTTTTTTTCCTTCCAATATGGCTACGACACACGCTCAAATGCGTCCTTTTTGTAGTCTTCGACTTCTTGACCTTACTCAACATACGAATGACGTTTGTCGCGTTTCTGGATGTTATCAAGCTAGCTACATAGATTGAAAATCTCCCCAAACACCAACACGTCTCATGCATTCACCGTTGTGATGATCATTCCAAGACAATCAGATTCCACCCGAGTGGACGGCTAGATTCTCGACAAGGCATATAATCTTTACCTAAGATTTTTCACCTCTCTTTGCTCAAATCTTTCCCCAAGTTTGTCTTAGCCACTTTCTTGTGCTCCTACTCATCATCATGTCATGTGTGTGTAATGCAATGCACTATATATACACTCAAACCAAACAATCACTAGATTCACCCACTTCTTTACCCACCCATTCGCCATGCACCAATACCATGTGCTCCATAACCAACCCAAAAGCCACTTCACTCCACACAAGACTTTGGAATCACGTAGCTTTCCATTCAAAGGAGGGGATGTGACATGATAGGGTTGGGTGTGGACCGTGTGGTGGTGGTGAGAGAGAGAGAGAGAGAGAGAGAGGGGCGGGACAGAGAATCCCCCCACCACCAACACCGCACACATTCCCATCACCAAACTTTACACAGAATCTGAGAGAGCTCTGATCCCTGAGGTGGAAAGTGGGACCCACCATTTAGAGATGTGCCACTTGTCGTGTCGTGGTTGGATGGCCATGGCGAAGGAAGCTTTCAATAATTGGGGGACAAAGGGAGAGGAGCCGAGCGCCTGTGCCAGCCAGGACACTGGGAATTGTTGGATGGTCCATGGTGGAGGTGGCAAATTGGTCAGGTCTGTCCGGGCTCATGTACTTGTAAATACAAATTATATTTGGCCACTGTTTGATTGCCTGAAAGTGTACAAAAGTATGCAAAAAAATTTACAGTAGTGAAAATATATTTAAACAAATTAGTCAAAACGAAATAAACTTACAGTAATTATGAAAAACGAAACGTTCCGCCATCCAAGTTGACGGAAAAGTGGATGCAATTTTTGCCAACTTGGTTGGCTGAATTTTGACTCCTACATCAAATATAAGTAGTCAAAACATGTTGGCAATGTTCACCCATCCATCCATCCATCCATCCATCCATCTTGAGAACCAATCGACTGAACTGACAAAGCATCGACCAACCTAACATTTGCAATGGCAATGGCGACGGAGGCGAGCAGTAAGCGCATCGTGAAGGCCATAACCTTCCCCGACCTCGACCCCCATCCCCTCCATGATGCCACTGTGCTCCTGAACATCTTCGACGAGGTCGCCGACAACGTCCACTTCCCGGTCCACATGGCTTCGTGTGTTCCCGTGTGTCGAACCCGACGTCGTCGACACCGGCAATGCCTTAACCAAGACCTATGAGTCCGGCCTGCCTTCCGCGTTGGTCGAATCCCTGGCACACCACAACAGAGACTGACACCTACATCATGTTTGCCATTTAATATCAAAACGAGAACTGGATTTGATTTAACAAACTAAGAAAGTACAAAAAAGAGTCATATGAGACAATCTAAGTACAAATTTGTTTCTGGGGGGGGTGACGATGGAGGGTTAGGAGTGTAGCAACTATCTTTACTCCATGGACGATCTGGTGCGGAAGCTCTTCTCTCTTCCTTGAGTGTTGATTCTTAGATAGCCAACACCAACTGTGCAAAGATCTCGGGGTTGTTATCAACCCGTTGTAGGTGTTACTTGGTCAGCTGAACACGTAGTCAGCACCAACTGTGCAAAGATCTCTGTAGTTGAAACGAGAAGATCTTGTGTGAGCTGGAAGCCGCACAACAACTAGGCCGCATGTTGACGAGGCCACATGGGTCATGTAGCCGCATACGTTCTCTCGTTTGGGCCTTGGTCGAATGGACACTCTGGTCGCATGTTGGCGAGACCGCATGGGTCATGTAGCCGCATACATGCTCTGTGCGTTCTGACAAATTCATTGATGCCTGATGTGACCTTTCTGTCGGATTGTGTATCGCCGTCTCTCTCACACTTTTCGAGGCAGTCAGGGCCATAAGTGCTTTGATTGGAACTGTGGCAGACCCTTGGAGGCCATGTCAGAGGGCATGTTATGCAACTCGGCACTCTTCGTCTGTCCAGGCCGCATGGAGGATAACTATGGGCCCGTATTCAACATGAAGATTCGACCTGCATGTAAGCCGCATGACTATCAATTTTCCATGCTTATACACATCCCTCACCCGAGGGAACGTTCCTTCTCCTCCAGTTCAGACTCAACGCATCGAGCAACCTTCCCTCCTCCGACCAAAGGCCATGGACGCCACCGACTGTCACTTTTAGCCAAAAATTCCTGCCAACTCATGGAATTTGCCCCCATGCCACTTTTTTGCCAACTCAATTGGCGGAGTTGGCGGAATGTCCTCCATACCACTTTTTCACCAACCAAATTGGTGAAACATTCTCTTGTCCCCAATTTCGTCAAACTAGTTTTGTTTTCAATAATTTATAAAAATATAATTTCGTTATAGATAATTTTCTGAAAGTATGGAAATAATTGTCTCGTAAAAATGAAATGCATATATTTTTTAGTTTCATACTAGTTCTTTTCAGTTGAAAGTAAGTTTCAATATTTGGATAGGTAATATTTTGTAGCTTGGAAGTGGTCAATTTATACTTCCAGTATTTAGATGGCTATGAAAGTGGATAAAATAACAAAAATGTATTATAAGAATAACAAAATTAATTAATTAATTAGCTATCAAAATTAATATTTATTTATTCTATTATTTAACTTTTTATTTTAAATATTAATAATTAATATCATAAAAAATGATTTAATTCATTAGTTTATTTTTATTAATAACTAATTATTGATAACCTTAATTAAAAAAATTAAGTGCAAGAAATGACAATCGGGCATGCTTGAAAAAGAAAATCTGGATAATGGTTATGATATAATAATAAAAAAGTGACAACACTTAATGACTAGTTAATAATAAAAAATGGAACTTTCTTCCACATCTGCGTAAAAAATGTGGATGTGAAAAGTACAAAAAATCAAAAAAATAAGTGGTTGACATGAACTACAGCCGCTGGTTGTTGGAGTGGGTGGGGTTCCCAACCTATGTGAAAAATACTCCGGAGTAGGATTGAGTATTTCTACATATAATAGAAATACCTCAATTTATTTGGATTGGATATTCCTAAATATAATAGGAATATCTCAATGGATTTGGATTGGATATTCCTACATATATAATAGAAATATGTCAATGAATTTGGATTGGATATTCCTATCTATAATAGGAATGCTAGTTGTGGGTTGAGGCTATATATATGTGTCTCCTGGCCCTAAAATAGATCTCTCTTTCTAATAAAAAAAAATAGCAATAAGGAGAGAAAAGGAGGCAAGAGTGTCCTTGCAACATTGGAGAGGAAAAAGAAGGATTTGAGGCCGTTTCGAAGAAGGAGATTAGTTTTCGGTATTTCTCGTTATCTTTCTTCTTCGTGGTTATAATATATTTTCTGTTCCAAAAGAGTTGTGGTGATCCGTTTGGATCGGTAAGAAGTTTCTAAGGAGTCGGTGTATTTCTTATTCCATTAGTGGATGCTTTTCATGGTTGTGAGATTCAAGACAAGTACCCCAAGATTCTCGACCCAATAAATATATTCATCTTACAACCTAGACAATAGCCTCAAGAGACCGTGACTACTAGTAGAACTTTTGTAAGTTTGGTAGTGTAGACGAGTTAGAGGATAATAGGGTAGTGTATGGACAATAAATGAGAAGTGTTAGAATGACAGACCATGACTTTTAGGAAGCACTGCTAGATAGCTATGTAGTGTAATAGATATAGTGATTATTATGAATATGTGTTAGTGTCAATTTCGAGGACGAAATTTTTGTAAGTTTGGTAGATTGTAAACCCCCTCACCAAAAATAGATATTTTTTTGTGTGTATTTTATATTATTATATTTATTATATATATTAAATTTTTTTAGAGTATTCTCTTAGTTAATTAGAAAATAAATTTCTTGACATATTTACTTATATAAATATTTATTTAGAATTATTTTAGATTTTTGGAGATTTTTCTAGAATTTTTGGTAATTAAAACTTAGGAAACATAAATTTCTAGGACTTCTATGATTTACTATACGACCATACTTGCATGTTGTTCCTACCAAATATTTATTTTGGTTTAAAATATTTAATTATATTTTTCTGTAATTTATTTAGAATTTTAAGAAATTTATTTAGATTTTTAAAATTATTTAGGATTTATTTGGATATATATAGTCATAATATTAGATAGATGCTAATTTAGTGTTAATAGATATTAATAAGATTTTATAAATTATTTGTATTATCTTTAATTATATTTAAGATTATAATTTATTGAGATAAATTCAAACTCTATTTTAAATTAATTCAAATCATGAACCTACTAGGAAAGCAACTTTATGCATATCCTATCCTTATTTAAATTTATCATAATCCTATCCAAATTAACCAATCCTAGTCGTATTTAATTAAGTAGTGTCCACCATTATAAATACCTCATCCTTCATATTTTTCTTCCACAAATTCCTCTCTTTTTTCGTCCAAAAATAGTCAAAATTCGTCATAAATTCAGCCTCATTTTCTACTAGTTATGACGAATTAAAAAGACGATATCTCCTAGCTCCGGACTCCAAACGCGCTCCAATTTTTTTTGTTAGAACTATATCAAGGTTAGTTTTCTGATTATATAATTTATTTTAATAATTTCAAAACCAATTTTTCCAAAAAATTCTAAAAGTGCCAGCTGTCCGAAATCAGACGCGTTTTGGTATTTTCGAGATTTCGGGAGATCCCGAACTCGGAATTACAAACTGTTTGAAATTTCAGAAAGCTGACATGATAAACTTCCAGAAAAGTATTTTTAAAGAATTTAAAATATAAGTTTATTCTACTGTAAAAATTTTGCAACGTAGACGTAAATAGGAAACCACCGAAAACTGTCATCTGTGCGCCCTTGTGGCCATAACTCTTTACTGACTTGTGATTTTATGAAACCGTCTATTCCAGTGTTCATGTAGCATTGAAATATATAGGATTCCATACACAAATATAGGATTTGAGTCGGTTGACTTTTTGGTCAACGAATTGTCTCGATTTGCGTGCCACGGATCACAAATCCTTAAAGTTGACTTTCTTTTGACCAAAATTAGAGCTTAACAATAAAATCAGATTATAATAAGATTAAAAATACTATTTTAGGTTATTTTATTCAGAATTAAAATAGATTAAATGGAGGAACCTATTTACCCACTTTTGTAACCTAACTTGTTTAATTTATGTGACGGGTAGATCGGACGACGCCTTGAGTTGAGACTTCATCCTTTTCAGACCAGGCAAGATACCTTGCCAAATTGTTTACAGTATTTTGCATGCTTAGTATATTTCTGTATATTTATTGCATATTTATTTATTTATTGCATGTGTAGTTCCTTTCAGTCATTACTATATATTAGATATGTTGACACACACTTGATACTTAGTATCATGAGAAAAAAATTATTAGACGTATGGGCTTTTAACCACTCTGGTAAACCGTAGTATATAGTTCGCACTACGGGCGTGTGTCGCGCTGGTCGCTACCCCAGAGGTATGTCGATTTCTGTAGAGTCGCGCTGGTCGCTACCCCAGAGGTATGTCGATTTCTGATGTCCATTGACGGGTGTGTGAGTTGTGAGGCTTAGATCGAGTAGCCTACCCTTGCCCATACGTCGAAAAGTTGTCCTCATTTGCATTCATATAGATGGTCTTGTACAGCGTACTTATTTATTTTCAAATAATATGCATGTTTACTGTATTCAAATTGGCTCGCTTTTCTGTATCTTGTTACGTCCCTCTGAGGACCTGATCCTCTACCAGGTGTATCTGTTTTTGAGTATTTGCAGGAGCGCAGATTTGGAGGGTTATATATGTTTCGTGGATGTCCTCTCTTCGAGCCCGTGATTGTTAGTTGGTATTCTTATATGGTGTTATTGTGTTGTACTTATATTGTATTTACTCTTATATTCGAATTGGTAGTGAATTTGTTTCCATCCAACTATCATCCTTAGATACTTATGTTGAGATCTAGTTATATAGATGCTGGTTATTTATTTATATTTGATTTTCTGTGGATGAGATTTAGATTGTACCCTGTGACTTGTGATATATTTATACCACTTGTGGATTTGATATTCATATTACAGCGTACGTATGGGTTATGGTTTCCATATATTGGAGTTGCCATATCCATGCGGCTGGCATGCTTACGTGTCCTAGTCCTATGTATTTTGGGACTGGGGCGTGACATATTTTTATGGTGGCCCATGCAGGTCGAGAGTATATTGTCTCGGTTACGTCACTGTACCGAGCAAGCCTGCGCATAGGATTAGAATATAGGATCTCATCCACTTACCCTTGATTTTATTTCGCATTCTCATTTGATTTCTTGCATTGCATCTTGCTTGATCCCATCTGAACGTCAATCTTCTCTCATGCTTGATAAGGTTAGGAAGATGACTTGTACTAGGTATATACCCTCTAGTATCCAATAACACTATTACTTAAATTTTTGTAAGTTTGGTAGTATGTCCTATAACCTAGTAACACATGGTCCTTCTGACCAATTAATGAAATATAAATGAATGACACCAACTATAGACTTGCATAAAAAGATAATGTTTATCCAGACTGTAGAGCTTAGAGGCCCATATACCCATTTGGTCAACTAGAGACCTTGACAATGAGTTATAATAAAAACTGTAGAGGCATAACACCGATCTTCTTAATGAACTTAGATTATTCTGTACCTTCCTCCATCATAATCAAGCGTACTTATATTTTTACTACCTTGACTTATGCTGCTATTATAGCCTAGTTTTGCAAGCTTATTCTTTTATTGAGCTTGTTCATGACATATGTATTATTGGGGGCCCACACTAATACATTGTCTAAATCAGAATCGGTGTATTATGGTCTGATCAACCGTAGTGCACTTGGTTCGCTCTTTGTATCACTACTTTATGTGGATTGAGATATAGTTGACTCAACATGTTAGACGGATATACTTGCCCTCTAGACTGGTCAGAGCATATCATGTCAGGTACCTAACTGTTCTGATATGAACATACATATAAGAATTTACCAAAATAAGATTTTAATCCACAACTGCCTTGGCAACTCCTTTTCAAATTCTCTAATCCCTTTTGATTCTGTACTTGTATTCTATCATCTCCTCCTTGAAATTCTTTATTATTGATTTTCGTCTTCCCCTATTTCGGAAAGATGAACGTTCGTGCTTAGTATAAGTTGATACACGGATAGTACCAGATATACTCCATAGGCCAAGCACTAATGATAACAAACAAGAGAGCGCAGGCACATGAAGTCGTAGATACGGGTACAACTTTAGTTATATTGTCATTACATACTCATAACCCTACTGTGACACGAGATCTTAGGTGCATAGTAAACGTAGAATTATATATAAGGTAGTTTAGCAGTTATGAGGATGCGTTGATATCCTAACTAGATGGCATATCCACGAAGCTAATAGATGACGTGAGTAGCAGTAGTAGTATTCTCCTCCTATCACCATCTCGCCCCTTGGATGACTTATCTTCTCTTCCATATCCATTCCTTATCTCGTGCTTAACTCTTTCTATCATAGTCGTATCTTTTCGCGCCATTATGAACTGTTTGAATTACTTCAACCTCACCCTTATTTTGTTAGTTAAAAACATAAAAGGTCTAGAAAATGATTAATAAATAAAGGATGAGTTCATAACGATAACCCTTATGTATATGACCTATAGCAATATCTGTATCCTCTTATTATTTTAAAAACCATGTATAGCATCCCTTAGGCTAATAGGAATTGGTTAGACTGTTTGAAATAGTTCATACTTCTAATAGTTTTATAAGTTAGTCAAGACTTTAACTGTTGTCCGAAAACTTAGACTCTGCCTAGGAAAGAATTGAAGGCACTTGTTACGAACTGACAACTATGAAAAATCGCTGGCAAAGTAGCGACAGCTGCAGCTAGACCGTTGTAGTAAAGTAGTCGAAGTATTTGCAGACATATTGGTCAGGTGGCATGGCAGTATTAGACTACGATACTTGACGGTTATAAAGAAAAATCATGGTTGTGAGATTCAAGACAAGTACCCCAAGATTCTCGATCTAATAAATATATTCGTCTTACAACCTAGACAATAGCCTCAAGAGACTGTGACTACTAGTAGAACTTTTGTAAGTTGGGTAGTGTAGACGAATTAGAGGATAATAGGATAGTGTATGGACAATAAATGAGAAGTGTTAGAATGACAGACCATGACTTTTAGGAAGCACTGCTAGATAGCTATGTAGTGTAATAGATATAGTGATTATTATGAATATGGATTAGTGTCAATTTCGAGGACAAAATTTTTGTAAGTTTGGTAGATTGTAAACCCCCTCACCAGAAATAGATATTTTTTTGTGTGTATTTTATATTATTATATTTATTATAGATATTAAATTTCTTTAGAGTACTCTCTTAGTTAATTAGAAAATAAATTTCTTGACACATTTACTTATATAAATATTTATTTAGAATTATTTTAGATTTTTGGAGATTTTTCTAGAATTTTTGGTAATTAAAACTTAGGAAACATAAATTTCTAGGACTTCTATGATTTACTATACGAACATACTTGCATGTTGTTCCTACCAAATATTTATTTTAGTTTAAAATATTAAATTATATTTTTCTGTAATTTATTTAGAATTTTAAGAAATTTATTTAGATTTTTAAAATTATTTAGGATTTATTTGGATATATATAGTCTTAATATTAGATAGATGCTAATTTAGTGTTAATAGATATTAATAAGATTTTATAAATTATTTGTATTATCTTTAATTATATTTAAGATTATAAATTATTGAGATAAATTCAAACTCTATTTTAAATTAATATAAATCATGAACCTACTAGGAAAGCAACTTCATGCATATCCTATCCTTATTTAAATTCATCATAATCCTATCCAAATTAACCAATCCTAGTCGTATTTAATTAAGTAGTGTCCAACATTATAAATACCTCATCCTTCATATTTTTCTTCCCCAAATTTCCCTCTTTTTTCGTCCAAAAATAGTCAAAATTTGTCATAAGTTCAGCCTCATTTTCTACTAGTTATGACGAATTAAAAAGACGATATCTCCTAGCTCCGGACTCCAAATGCGCTCCAGTTTTTTTTATTAAAACTATATCAAGGTTAGTTTTCTGATTATATAATTTATTTTAATAATTTTAGAGCCTATTTTTCCAAAAAATTCTAAAAGTGCCAGCTGTCCGAAATCAGACGCGTTTTGGTATTTTCGAGACTTCGGGAGATTCCAAACTCAGAATTACAAACCGTTTGAAGTTTCAGAAAGATGACATGATGAATTTCTAGAAAAGTATTTTTAAAGAATTTAAAATATAAGTTTATTCTACTGTAAAATTTGTGCAACCTAGACATAAATAGGAAACCACCGAAAACTGTCATCTGTGCGCCCTTGTGGCCATAACTCTTTACTGACTTGTGATTTTATGAAACCGTCTATTCCAGTGTTCATGTAGCATTGAAATATATAGGATTCCATACACAAATCCAGGATTTTAGTCGGTTGACTTTTTGGTCAACGAATTGCCTCGATTTGCGTGCCATGGATCACAAATCCTTAAAGTTGACTTTCTTTTGACCAAAATTAGAGCTTAACCATAAAATCAGATTATAATAAGATTAAAATACTATTTTAGGTTATTTTATTCAGAATTAAAATAGATTAAATGGAGGATCCTATTTACCCACTTTTGTAACCTAACTTGTTTAATTTATGTGACGGGTAGATCGGACGACGCCTTGAGTTGGGACTTCATCCTTTTCAGACCAGGCAAGATACCTTGCCAAATTGCTTACAGTATTTTGCATGCTTAGTATATTTCTGTATATTTATTGTATTTCTATTTATTTATTGCATGTGTAGTTCCTTTCAGTCATTACTATATATTATATATGTTGACACACACTTGACACTTAGTATCATGAGAGGACAATCATTAGGCGTATGGGCTTTTAACCACTCTGGTAAATTGTAGTATATAGTTCGCACTACGGGCGTGTGTCGCGCTGGTCGCTACCCCAGAGGTATGTCGATTTCTGTAGAGTCGCGCTGGTCGCTACCCCAGAGGTATGTCGATTTCTGATGTCCATTGACGGGTGTGTGAGTTGTGAGGCTTAGATCGAGTAGCCTATCCTTGCCCATACGTCGACAAGTTGTCCTCATTTGTATTCATATAGATGGTCTTGTACAGCGTACTTATTTATTTTTAAATAATATGCATATTTAATGTATTCAAATTGGCTCGCTTTTCTGTATCTTGTTACATCCCTCTGAGGACCTGGTCCTCTGCCAGGTGTATCTGTTTTTGAGTATTTACAGGAGCGCAGATTTGGAGGGTTATATATGTTTCATGGATGTTCTCTCTTCGAGCCCGTGATTGTTAGCTGGTATTCTTATATGGTGTTGTTGTGTTGTACTTATATTGTATTTGCTCTTATATTCGAGTTGGTAGTGGATTTGTTTCCATCCAACTATCATCCTTAGATACTTATGTTGAGATCTAGTTATATAGATGCTGGTTATTTATTCATATTTGATTTTCTGTGGATGAGATTTAGATTGTACCATGTGACTTGTGATATGTTTATACCACTTGTGGATTTGATATTCATATTACAGCGTACGTATGGGTTATGGTTTCCATATATTGGAGTTGCCATATCATGCGGCTGTCATGCTTACGTGTCCTAGTCCTATGTATTTTGGGACTGGGACGTGACATTACGGATCACTTGAGTGAGTTCCAGGGCGTGGTTGACCAACTATCCTCGATGGGAGTCAAGTTCGACGACAAGGTTCATGGACTATGGCTGTTGTGTACATTGTCAGACTCGTGGGAGACCGTACGAGTGTCAATGATCGCTTCTACTCTGGAAGGCGTGGTCAGTCTGGAGTTTGCCAATAGCCGGGTACCGGATGAAGAGATGCGGACACGTTCTCATGGCACTTCATCCACATCCCACTCATAGTCGCTTATTTCAGAGAGCCGCAGAAGGGGTAAAATCAGGGGTCCAGACGGTGGCAAAGATAAAAGCAGGAGAATGTCCAAGGGTCGGTACGAGGACTCGGAGTGTTACCATTGTGGCAAGAAGGGCCACATCAAGCGAAACTATTTCTCTTGAAAGAGAGAGAAGAAGGGCGACAAGGGGAAGCAAAGTGAGAACACTACAGAGGCGGCCTCGAAACATGGAGGTGACGTGATCATTGTAGGTGATGAGGTAGTTATGAACCTCGCCTGCGATGACAACTCTTGGCTGGTGGACTCAGGTGCTTCAGCGCACTTATCTTAAAATAAGACACTATTTGCTACATACACAACAGGCGACTGTGGAGTGTTAAAGATGGGCAATGGAGATGTGTCAAAGGCGGTTGCCAATGGAGATATGCATTTGAGGACAAAGATGTATCGTTCTTGTTCTCAAAGATGTCCGTCATGTCCCAGATATCCGTTTCAACCTGGTGTAGGTTGGAAGGTTAGATGACGAGGGTTTCTTCAGTCTCTTCAAAAAAAAATCAGTGGAAGCTTTCCAAAGGTTCGATGGTTATTGCCAGAGGAAGCAAGAGATTCGGACTCTAGTATATAGGAGGGAGCACACTTGGGGCACATGAGGTTAACGCAGTTACTGATGCTTCTACTAAGTTATGGCACAGGCGGCTCAGCCATATCAGCGAGAAGGGGTGAGCTACTTGGTGAACATGAAGGTGATTCCAGAGCTAAAGTCTACAAAGTTGGAGAAGTGCATGCACTATTTGGCGGGAAAGCAAAATATGGTATCTTTCCAAAGTCACCCAAGTTCAAGGAAGCCGGCGTTGCCCCAGTCCCAAAATACGTAGGACTAGGAATACGTAACACGCCAGCCGTATGTATACGAACTCCAATATATGGAAACCATATACACACGTACGCTGTACATGAATATCCAATCCACAGTGGTAAATATATGTCACAACAAGTCACACGCAGTTCTATATCTCATCCACAGCACAAATAATAGAATAAAGGAAATCAATAACTGAATATCAAAGAAGTAGTCTCAAATAGTAATCTCAAAGTGCAATAGTCGGGTGGAGACAAATCCACTGCAAATCGACTATAATAAACTACTAAAGAGAGAAGAGAATAAACTCTAATATAAGAATAAATGTCTAGAAAAGAATAGCAACTAGAATCTCTAAACAGCTGCAATGAATCACATATAATCAGAAGGTAAGATCTCCTCAGGCTGATAGGTAGCATCAGGTCCAGGTCCATACTCCTGCGGATACTCCTTCTCACCTATATCTGGAAGGGACCAGGTCCTCAGAGGGACGTAACAAGATACAAAAAGCACATGCCAATAAAGTACTAAAAATAAACATCCATTGGGGTCGCGTAACCATCTATGTGAATGCAGTTAAGAACACCTTTTCCCACAAGTGAGCTATCTGGCTGAAAATTGGGATTTGGCATGGTTTTCTTTTGGAGATCCAGGGGCCTAAAAGGCACGTCGTCTTTTGAACTCCGGTGGCCCGCCTGATAGTACATAATATATAGTGGTCATCATGACCCGTATCTCCAGCGGAGAATCCGGGCGTACAGGAGAAAAAGTGTAAAGGAGCTCAAATGCAGTACTTGTTGTTCTTCCCACCCAATGCTCTAAGCATGTCATGTCCATGACACGATAAACCTCTAATAACTGCCAGGTCTACTAGCATGCAAAGTTTCTATTGGCAGTTATCCCTATCCGTCGCACGACCTATACGTACCGGGGGCCAGCCGAGTACGCAAGTCCGTGTCCTACATGTGACTCACACTCGTGTAAGAATAGTGTCATGGCCAATGAAACATAAATGCCTCATGAAAATGGGGTAGTCTCATAAAGTAGGTCCAATGCATATACATAAATAAAAATATAGTACGACGACACCGTCGTTGCACCCAAGTTTCCTTGGACGCGCAGTTTATATAGCAGTTAAAATAAATAAACTAAATAAACAGAAAATAAACATGCATGCCTCATATGGAATGTAAATACAGTACAATGGCAAGGTATACTTGCCTGACAAAAAATCTGTAAAGTGTACGCGCCCAAATGTCAAGGACACTGAACCTGGAACTAAGGACTCTGAACAAACGTCTCCGGATGCTGACATAAATATCACCAACGTTTCTGGAATGAGCAAAATAGCTAAAAAGCACATCCCTTTCGTCCAATTTGGACACAGGGGGCAAAACGATAATTTTGGGTAAAAATAGGGTCCACGTGTGGCCCACTTTGCACCGAAAAGCGTGCCAAAGGTAACAGTCTCTAAATGGGACAAACTATAGGTCAAACAAATCTAGATGTCAATACGAACCCAACGGTATGTCCAAATGTGGATTCCGATGAGCCGAACAAAATTTTGGTCCAAAAGTCAACTGTGGGGCCCGCCAATTGGCGATTTGGTCAACCATCTCAGAATTGCGTGAAATTTGGGTCACAGGACCAGCGCGTTACCACGAGTCCAGTGGCGCAAGTTTCGTCGCAATCTGACAAGCGTGCACAAAATACGTGCGAGTTCCACAAAAGTTGCGATACGAAATGTGTCCGCGGATACGGCCTGATTCCGCCGCGTACACGCATCCGAATCAGTCTCCACGAATTTTCACGTGTCCAGTTATGCTGCGTGCACCATTGGGTACACTTGACACACGACGGGGCGGTCCCGTTTGGCGGGACGCGCTCCATTTTCCAACTTTTGGAAAACCGGAAAAAGTGGGTGTGCACGGTTTTGTGACGAATATAACTATGTCCAAAGCGACTAATAGCACATAATTATTTTACAGAAATTAAACTAGGTCAGGTATTCTACAGGTATAAAAAAGAATCACCGAATTCGGATCTCTGTGGTGGGAGATACGAACTCGACAATACGGGTGGTCATTCTGAAATTCTGCGATCCCAGAATTCTGTCTGTCCGTCCATTTTGGACGCTGATTTACACCTATGGGCACACATTTTCTGAGGTTGGCTATAAAACGAATATTGGAGAGGGTTGAGGGGAGATCATACCTATGAAAACGGAACAGCGTTTGGTCGAGCGAGTTGACGGAAAATCACGCCGGAGCGAAGGTGCCTAGAGTGGGAAACTGCAGTTCGCGAGGTCGGCGTCGACGGGATGGTTGGATGGCTTGGGGGCTTCTCTGGCTGCGGTGACGGCTCTTAGATGGGAAGAGAAAGTCTGGAGTTTCTAGGTTAGGGTTTTAGAGAGCTATTATATATATATATATATATATTATATATATATTAGGAGAGAGAGGGTGAGCGGTTTGGCCGAATGGGTGAAGCCGCTGAAGTTTGCTGCTGCTTGTTGGGTTTTGCCTAAGTATTACAAAGGGGCGGCCTTAGTTGGTTAGCAATGTTGCTGAATGGTTTAGCAATGGGCGGTCTTAGTTGGTTAGCAATGTTGCTGAATGGTTTTAAGTATTACTGTTATCATTGTTATTGTTATTATTATTATTATATTATTACTATTATCTTTTCTTTTCCTTTCCTTTCTTTCTTTAAATATATATATATACATATATATATATATTTGTATATATATATATATATATATATTCGCACATAAGAAAGTTTATATAGTAGGGTATTACACATCGTTAGGCTAGCAACAGCTCAAGGGGTCTCCTACATGGAATAAATCCGAAAAATTCCTGAAGGTCCCATAAGTCATCTAAGTGTCCGAACACCTAACATAAAAATTATTAAAAATATATTTATCCTATTTAGACCTAATTACTATAATTTTAATTACTAATTAAATAATAAAGGGTATATACGATTTCTAGGAAGGGGGTTTTACATTCTACCCAACTTGTAAAAATTTCGTCCTCGAAATTAAAATTAAGCCACGATAGAATGCAATGATGGTATAAGATATAAATAACAATGTAAATTCATACCTTGGTTTGCGAATAGGTTCAGAAAACGCTTGCGCATGTCGTCCTCGCGCTCCCAAGTTGATTCTCCAGGCGCGCCATGCCTCCATGCTACGCGAACCAAGGGAATAGACTGGTTCCTCAATACCTTCTCTCGACGATCAAGGATTCCCACGGGTTGCTCTTGGTACGACAAGCTCGGCCCAATGGTGATCTCTGAATGGTCGAGAACATGACTGCTGTCTGCCAGATATCGCCTGAGCTGCGACACATAAAATACGTCATGTACTCCCTCCAGTGATGGTGGTAGCGCAAGTCGATATGCTACCTCTCCAACCCTCTCGAGCACGTCAAATGGTCCAATATACCTTGGACTCAACTTGCCGCGCCCTCCGAATCGGATGGTGCCTCTGGTCGGTGATATCCTCAAGAAGACGTGATCGCCCTCTTTGAACTCCAAGGGACGACGATGAAGGTCTGCCCACTGCTTCTGCCTGTCTTGCGCTGCTCGCAAGTGTCCCTGAATCTTCTTGACTGTCTCTAAAGTGTTGACCACCAACTCGGGTCCCAAAATCTGACGTTCTCCCATGTCACTCCAACACACAGGAGACCTACATTTTCTTCCATACAATGCTTCAAACGGAGCCATCTGAATACTCGCTTGATAGCTATTGTTGTATGAAAACTCTACAAGATGTAGGTGGTCCTCCCATGATCCTCCGAAGTCTAACATGCAAGCCCTCAACATGTCTTCCAAGGTCTGAATAGTACGCTCTGACTGCCCATCTGTCTGCGGGTGGTAAGATGTACTGAACTTCAGACGAGTACCAAGACTCTCTTGCATGCTCCTCCAAAAGTGCGATGTGAAGCGCAAATCTCGGTCCGATACAATGCTGACTGGTATGCCGTGCAATCTCACGATCTGCCTCATATATAAATCAGCTAAAGCTTCTGTAGACTGACCCACTCTAAAAGGTATAAAATGGGCGGACTTGGTGAGTCGGTCCACTATTACCCACACTGCATCTCTCCCACTTGGACTCTTGGGAAAACCCGTGACGAAGTCCATAGTGATGTGCTCCCACTTCCACTCTGGAATCGGAAGTGGTTGCAATAATCCTGCTGTCCTCTGGTGCTCCGTCTTCACTTGTTGACATACCAGGCATTTAGCTACAAAACGAGCTATCTCTCTCTTCATCCCATGCCACCAAAAGTGTTGTCGTAAGTCACGATACATTTTGGTGCCTCCAGGATGAATAGAATAAATCGAACTATGAGCCTCTGTCATCAGCTCCTGTCGAATCTCTCCATTTGGAACATAAAGACGATCACCACATCGTAATGTTCCATCCTCATGAATGCGCAATCCTGTCTGCTCTCCGGCCTCTGTCCTTTCCTTCAGTCTCCTGAATCTGGCATCTGTGGGCAAAGCTGCCTTAATCCTCTCTACCAATGATGATTGTACTTGCAAGTTGTCTAGTGTCCCATCTGCTCCGGGTAATATCACTTCAATGCCAAGCTCTTACAAGTCCTCCAATAGTTCCCTCTGTGCGGTCAAGAAGTAAGCTGCTGGCTTCCGGCTTAACGCGTCTGCTACCACGTTAGCCTTGCCTGGATGATAATGTAGCTCTATCTCGAAATCTTTCATCAACTCGAGCCATCGACGTTGCCTCATATTTAACTCCTTCTGCGTGAAGACGTACTTGAGGCTTTTGTGGTCCGTATAGATTTTCACTCGTTCCCCATATAAGTAATGTCTCCATAGCTTCAGAGCAAATACAACGGCTGCAAGTTCCAAGTCATGAGTTGGATAATTCTTCTCATGTACTCGTAACTGCCTAGATGCATATGTAATCACCTTGCCATGCTGCATCAATACGCATCCTAAACCTTTTCCTGATGCGTCACTGTAGATCACGTAACCTCCTGATCCTGACGGAATCGTCAATACTGGTGCTATAGTCAGTCGCTTCTTCAACTCTTCAAAGGCTGCTTGACACTCGTCAGTTCATATAAATTCTTGATCCTTACAAGTCAGACGAGTCATAGGTGCCGCTATCCTTGAGAAGTTTTCCACGAACCGTCGGTAATATCCCGCAAGTCCAAGGAAACTCCTCACCTCTGCTACTGATTTAGGAACAGGCCATGTCTCAACTGCTGAGATCTTCTTTGGGTCAACAGAAATACCATCTCCTGTAACAACATGTCCAAGAAATAAAACTCTGTCCAAGAAGAACTCACATTTGCTGAGTTTAGCATATAACTGCTCTCTCCTCAAAGTCTCTAGAATAATCCGCAGGTGCTCCTCGTGGCTCTTCGAATAGACAAGTATATCATCTATGAAGACGACCACGAACTGGTCCAAGTACTGGTGGAAGACTCGATTCATCAAGTCCATGAAGATCGCTGGAGCATTGGTCAATCCAAATGGCATGACCAAAAACTCGTAGTGTCCATATCTTGTTCTGAATGCGGTCTTCGGAATGTCCTGCTTCCGTACCTTCACTTGGTGATACCCCGATCTCAAATCTATCTTCGAGAATACCTTAGCTCCACTGAGTTGATCAAACAGGTCATCAATGCATGGCAATGGATATTTGTTCTTCACTGTCACTGCATTCAAGGCTCTGTAGTCAATGCACATACGCACTGACCCATCCTTCTTGGGTACAAACAACACTGGTGCTCCCCAGGGTGATGCACTCGGTCGGATGAAACCTTTCTCCTCTAGCTCTTTTAACTGTGCCTTCAGCTCATCCATCTCCTTCTTTGCCAGTCTGTAAACATGCGATGCTATAGGTGCTGATCCAGGTGCTAGTTCAATTGAAAACTCTACGTCTCGGTCTGGGGGTAGTCCTGGCAAATCCTCTGGAAAGACGTCTAGAAATTCTGAAATAATAGGGTGATAGACAACATCGTCCATTGCGAGCTGCATACCATCAAGGATTTCTGTGGATCCTCGGGTAAACTCAAGTTCAGGCTGGCCTGGTACCTTAAAAAGAATGCTTCCTCCAAAGCAATCGAAGAAAGCGTGGTTCTTGCTCAGCCAGTCCATTCCAAGCACAATATCAAAAGACGGCATAGGAAGGACTAAGAGTTGGGCATTCATCTCTCTGCCACGAATCACTATAGGACCCGTTCTACAAACTCGACTAACTGGTACAACTCCTCCTCCGGTAAGTATTCTAACACAACTAGATAATGGTGTAGAAGCAATGTTGTGTTTGGCAATAAAACTAGATGATATGAATGAGTGGGTGGCTCCCATATCAAATAATGTTACAGCAGGAAAAGTAAAAGCAAGGGTAATACCTGCTATGACATCCACCTCATGATCCAGGTTATCTACCTCCAATGCAAAAGCTCGCCCGTTCCTCTGCGGCTGTCCATGTCCGGTCCTCATATACTGCTCCTCCTGAGTGGGTAGCGGTGGTCCTCTCTGAAATCCTTCTGCTGCTGGGGGTCGAGGTACTCCCGGTCCGGTCATCTGCTGGGCTGGATTCGGTGCTGGAAGCGCTAATCTCTGAACTGGTGGTGGGAGTGTCGATGTCTGCATTGGGCAGTCTCTCGCCATGTGTTGTCCGGAGCCACATCTCATACACTGACCCAAGCGAGTCCGACAATCCCTCGAAATATGTCCGATCTTCCCACAATAATTATATTAGGGTTTTTTCGGAATCCGGTACGGTCCTGCTCGGTGTTGCTGATGCTGTTGTGCCAAAGGACGTCTGATAGGTCCTCCCTGTGGTGTCCTGGCTGGTCCCTGCTGTATCCTTGCTGTTCCTTGTTGTGTCCTCAGCTGACCTCCTCTTCCTCTGCTAATGGTTTCCTGAAATCTGGCCTCTGTCAGTAGTTCAGCATAAGAGACTCGGGACTGCGAGCTTGTATAATGTTGAAGCTCCTGGGTCAGTCCTCGATAAAATCTCTTAGCCTTAGCCAAGTCATCTGGTATCAAAGCAGCGCCATATTTACTGAGTCGACTAAACTCGGCATCATACTCGTCCACGGTCCGGTTCCCCTGCTCTAAGTGAAGAAACTGATCATACAAGGTGTCCCTGACAGTGTCCGGGAAGTTCTTTCCCTCAAAGAACTCCAAGAACTGCTCCCAAGTCTGGTAAGTACCCAACTGGCGCTCCATGGATTTCCACCAGTGATGAGCATTACCATCTAGAAGCGTTCGTACACCCGTCATCCATAGGTCCGTAGGTAACTGCGATGCCTCTAGTAGCTTCTGTGTGTGAGTGATCCAGCTGGTAGTCTCCTCCGGGCTCTCAGTGCCCTTGTACTGCCTTGCACCCATCTGAACAAAATCCTTTACCGATCCAACCTTAGCTCGAGGTGCTGGAGCTAGTGTTTGGGCTGGTACAGTAGCATGTGCAGCCATCCTCTCCAGTGCTGCCAAAAATTCTTGCCTCTGCTCGACTGCCTGCTGCCTCTGCTCGGCTGCCTGATGCCTCTGTTCCTGTATCATCATCTGAAAGAATTGGAACATCTGCGCTTGGCCATCTTGCGGTACTGAGGCAGGTGGAAGGTTCCCAATAGGTGAAGCGGGAAGGTCAGATGGAACTGGGGTGTGAGTCTGTCCATCTGGCCCCGGAAGCCTAGGAATCGTTGGGGTCCCTCCTTGAGTCTGACCATTGACTCCAGAAGTTACGTCGCCATCGGCGGCAGTACGTCCATTCTGCAAATCCATCTCTCTGCAGTTGACGTACGAAACGATTAGAAAAAGTACAGGAATCAAACAGGATGCAAGTATTAAATAGGAAGGATGAATTTCAATCAAGCGTGGATGAGATCCTTATACTCTATTCCTATACGCAGGCTTGTTCGGTACAGTTACGTAACCGAGACAATATATTCTTGACCTGCATGGGCCACCACAAAAATATGTCACGTCCCAGTCCCAAAATACGTAGGACTAGGAATACGTAACACGCCAGCCGTATGTATACGAACTCCAATATATGGAAACCATATACACACGTACGCTGTACATGAATATCCAATCCACAGTGGTAAATATATGTCACAACAAGTCACACGCAGTTCTATATCTCATCCACAGCACAAATAATAGAATAAAGAAAATCAATAACTGAATATCAAAGAAGTAGTCTCAAATAGTAATCTCAAAGTGCAATAGTCGGGTGGAGACAAATCCACTGCAAATCGACTATAATAAACTACTAAAGAGAGAAGAGAATAAACTCTAATATAAGAATAAATGTCTAGAAAAGAATAGCAACTAGAATCTCTAAACAGCTACAATGAATCACATATAATCAGAAGGTAAGATCTCCTCAGGCTGATAGGTAGCATCAGGTCCAGGTCCATACTCCTGCGGATACTCCTGCTCACCTATATCTGGAAGGGACCAGGTCCTCAGAGGGACGTAACAAGATACAAAAAGCACATGCCAATAAAGTACTGAAAATAAATATCCATTGGGGTCGCCTAACCATCTATGTGAATGCAGTTAAGAACACCTTTCCCCACAAGTGAGCTATCTGGCTGAAAACTGGAATTTGGCATGGTTCTCTTTTGGAGATCCAGGGGCCTAAAAGGCACGTCGTCTTTTGAACGCCGGTGGCCCGCCTGATAGTACATAATATATAGTGGTCATCATGACCCGTATCTCCAGCGGAGAATCCGGGCGTACAGGAGAAAAAGTGTAAAGGAGCTCAAATGCGGTACTTGTTGTTCTCCCCACCCAATGCTCTAAGCATGTCATGTCCATGACACGATAAACCTCTAATAACCGCCAGGTCTACTAGCATGCAAAGTTTCTATTGGCAGTTATCCCTATCCGTCGCACGACCTATACATACCGGGGGCCAGCCGAGTACGCAAGTCCGTGTCCTACATGTGACTCACACTCGTGTAAGAATAGTGTCATGGCCAATGAAACATAAATGCCTCTTAAAAATGGGGTAGTCTCATAAAGTAGGTCCAATGCATATACATAAATAAAAATATAGTACGACGACACCGTCGTTGCACCCAAGTTTCCTTGGACGCGCAGTTTATATAGCAGTTAAAATAAATAAACTAAATAAACAGAAAATAAACATGCATGCCTCATATGGAATGTAAATACAGTACAATGGCAAGGTATACTTGCCTGACAAGAAATATGTAAAGTGTACGCGTCCAAATGTCAAGGACACTGAACCTGGAACTAAGGACTCCGAACAAACGTCTCCGGATGCTGACATAAACATCACCAACATTTCCGGAATGAGCAAAATAGCTAAAAAGCACATCCCTTTCGTCCAATTTGGACACAGAGACAAAACGGTAATTTCGGGTAAAAGTGGGGTCCACGTGTGGCCCACTTTGCACCAAAAAGCGTGCCAAGGGTAACAGTCTCTAAATGGGACAAACTATAGGTCAAACAAATCTAGATGTTAATACGAACCCAACGGTATGTCCAAATATGGATTCCGATGAGCCGAACAAAATTTTGGTCCAAAAGTCAACTATGGGGCCCGCCAATTGGCGATTTGGTCAACCGTCTCAGAATTGCATAAAATTTGGGTCACAGGACCAGCGCGTTACCACGAGTCCAGTGGTGCAAGTTTTGTCGCAATCTGACAAGCGTGCACAAAATACGTGCGAGTTCCACAAAAGTTGCGACACGAAATGTGTCCGCGGATACGGCCTGATTTCGCCGCGTACACGCGTCCGAATCAGTCTCCACGAATTTTCACGTGTCCGGTTATGCTGCGTGCACCATTGGGTACACTTGGCACACGGCGGGGCGGTCCCGTTTGGCGGGGCGCGCTCCGTTTTCCATCTTTTGGAAAACCGAAAAAAGTGGGTGTGCACAGTTTTGTGACGAATATAACTATGTCCACAGCGACTAATAGCACAGGGTTATTTAACAGAAATTAAACTAGGTCAGGTATTCTACAGGTATCAAAAAGAATCACCGAATTCGGATCTCTGTGGTGGGAGATACGAACTCGGCAATACGGGTGGTCATTCTGGAATTCTGCGATCCCAGAATTCTGTCTGTCCGTCCATTTTGGACGCTGATTTACACCTAGGGGCACACGTTTTCTGAGGTTGGCTATAAAATGAATATTGGAGAGGGTTGAGGGGAGATCATACCTATAAAAATGGAACAGCGTTTGGTCGAGCGAGTCGACGGAAAATCACGCCGGAACGAAGGTGCCTCGAGTGGGAAACTGCAGTTCGCGAGGTCGGCGTCGACGGGATGGTTGGATGGCTTGGGGGCTTCTCTGGCTGCGGTGACGGCTCTTAGATGGGAAGAGAAAGTCTGGAGTTTCTAGGTTAGGGTTTTAGAGAGCTATTATATATATATATATTATATATATTAAGAGAGAGAGAGGGTGAGCGGTTTGGCCGAATGGGTGAAGCCGCTGAAGTTTGCTGCTGCTTGTTGGGTTTTGCCTAAGTATTACAAAGGGGCGGCCTTAGTTGGTTAGCAATGTTGCTGAATGGTTTAGCAATGGGCGGTCTTAGTTGGTTAGCAATGTTGCTGAATGGTTTTAAGTATTACTGTTATCATTGTTATTGTTATTATTATTATTATATTATTACTATTATCTTTTCTTTTCCTTTCCTTTCTTTCTTTAAATATATATATATACATATATATATATATTTGTATATATATATATATATGTATTCGCACATAAGAAAGTTTATATAGTAGGGTATTGCACATCGTTAGGCTAGCAACAGCTCAAGGGATCTCCTACATGGAATAAATCCAAAAAATTCCTGAAGGTCCCATAAGTCATCTAAGTGCCCGAACACCTAACATAAAAATTATTAAAAATCTATTTCTCCTATTTAGACCTAATTACTATAATTTTAATTACTAATTAAATAATAAAGGGTATATACGATTTCTAGGAAGGGGGTTTTACAGTATCTCTGGATGGATCTCTTCGGCTATGCCTGGGGACATAATCCGGATCCAGGTCCTCAGGGGACATAGCAAGGTACAAGAAAGCTCATGCCAAAATAAATGCAGTGCAGCAATAAATAAACAATAGGGTAAACTATGTAACCAGCTAAGTGATATGCAAGATAAGAGCAGCACTAGAACTCAGGCTGAAACTACTACAAGCTCTGTGTCGGAGAGCCGGTAGCAGTGATATCATGTGGTTGTCGAGCTCGTAGTGAGACTAAGACGCCGGCATAATATATAAAAATCAACCTGTAGTCTTTGTGACTCTTCCCACCCAATGTAATCACGCATATCATGACCATAACGTCTCATGTCCATGTCAAGCGGGATCATAGCTAATGCAACAAGTCATATAGTATCTATTAATACAATATCTCTGTCAAGTCCTGTATCCTATACAGAATCACCATGAATGTCTCAGGAAGACTCTGTCTCATGAATAGTGTCAGGTGTCCTGGGTTATGATGTACTTGATAAGACAAGTACGAGAATACATAGGGTCTCGATATCCATGTCTATGTGACGTTACACAACTCCGCGTATGGGATTGGCACCCGACTAGTAATCGGACGCAAAGTATAGTCACTCGGTCCTGGGTTGAACAGTTAAACAAGTTATATATTTTACACAAGAACTCAGGCAAGTACTATAACAGAAATTACTATGAGTTGGCAAAGTATAATTGCCCACTGATGTATAAATAAGTCAAGAAAATAAATAGCAAGCTGCAGGGTTTGGCAAGGTACACTTGCCTGTGGTTCTGGTTCCAATTGCGGTTCTGAATTCAGCTGAAATTGCAGGCGGTACTCCGGTTGCTGAAATAAACATCACCATCAGATCCAGAAAATATCAATCAGCTAGAAACGCATGTCCTTGAGTCCAATTTGGAGACAAGGGCAAAAATAGCAATTTCGGGTCAAAACAGGGTCCACATGTGGGCCCACTTTGCACCAAAAAATGTGTCAGGGTTAAAGGTCTCCAAATTCACCAAACTTAGTGTCAACCGGTCAGGAACGATGATACGAACCCAAAGGAACTTCCAGAATTGGATTCCGATAAGCCGATCACAAAAATTGCCCGTCGAGCGGTGCCTGTGGGGCCCACGACACGCGATTTCGTCAACGTTCTCAGAATCGAACCAAACTTGGGTCACAGGACCAGCGTATCGCTACGAGTCCGATGGCGTAAGTTTCGTTTCGATCCGACGTATGTACATAAAGATAGCGCGCAATTCAGAAAAGTCGGATACGAGGCATTGTCCGCGGATACGCGTTGATCCCGGTGTGCACGCACACCCGAATCGACTTCTGCGAAATCCCACACGTCCGTATCGACGGCGTGCACGTATCTGTGAAGACCGCGCGCGACCAAGTCGTCCCGTTTGGCGGGGCATACCCAGTTCCGGGGGTAATCAGGGCATTATTTTTCCGGTTTTTGGATCGCGGTTCGCGATCGCCACAGGATGCGATGCCCCAAGCGGGTTGCACGGGCACCGAGGGGGTCATGCAGGCTACGCAACGCAACTGACGGAATCGAAAATGGGGTTACGAGCAGAAAGATACGCGTACCTGAACAGGGTCCGAATAACCCGGAAATCTCGTGTCCGACACGTGTCCGACACGTATCCTGTACACAGAGAGAACTAGGGTTAGGGTTTCTCAGGCGGAGGACGGTGACTCTGCGGCGGGGAGGCCGGCCGGAGGGCTAGGCGGCACTGGCGAGGCGTCGGCGGAGGCGTTGGCGTGGGCACGGCGGCCGGAGGAGGCGTCGGAGCGGGACGGTGGCGGATCGGAGGGGGTGACCGGAGAAGAGGGTGGTGGGGGTTTTTATAGGGGAGGAGCGAGGCGAGGGGGCCGAGGGAGGCGGCTATAGGGTCGGGGTCAGGCGCAGCGGGCGGGGGGAGTGGCCGGCGTGGCGCGGCGGCCGCTGGAGGCGGCGGCGGACGCGGGGGCGACCGGGTCGTGCGTGGAGACTGGGGGCTAGCGGGTTTGGGTTCGGGTGCGGGTCGGGTTCGGCCGGGCGGACCCGACCCGACCCGATAGGCCAATGGGTTGGGCTGGGCCAGGCTGGTACTGGGCCGGGTGGGGCTGGGCCCGGTGGGCCGGGTCCAGTGGGCCGCGGGCTAGGCCGATTTAATAAAAATAATAATAATATTAACAATAATATTAAAAATCAGTAAATAATTTAGTAAATAAATAAATAATTAAATAAATAGATTTGAGGTGTTTTAAAAATAGGTCTGGGGTCCAATAAATTCCCAGAAAATTATCCTAAGTCCAGTTTTTCATTTTACACCCAAAAATATTATTTTCATAATATTTTAATATCATTTATAATCAATTAAAAATCATTTAATAATTAAAACTATGTTTTTAATTATAGAAAAATCCCAGAAAAATTGTAGAAAATTGTAAAAATTCAAATTTAAAAATTCTTGAAAAATCAGGGGGTTTACAATCTACCCCCCTTAAGAGGATTGCGTCCTCGCAATCAAAGAATAACCGGTCAACAGAGATGACGCGGTCGCAAGCATCGTTTGAAAACACATCACAAGATACTTAGGGAAATATTATTTCCCTAACGATGAAAGTTATGCACTTCCAGAGAAAATCTAGTTAAAGTAAAAGAACTACAACTTTTATGAAAACCAGGTTATTATTAACAAGTTGCAAATTACTAGGTTGGGGCTGAGGTCACGAACCAAGAGGCACGAGCTATAACAAGACTAAAAATGGATACTATGAATGACTCACGCGCATCAGCTACTCCACGAGTCTGCGCGTTCTCCACTGTCATCGCGAAAGCTTGTTCGCGTCCTTGCAGTCGATTCTTCTGCTGCTGAGCCTGCTGGAAGAGTAGTGCCTGGGGTATCAAAGGTGGCCTCGGCTGATACCCTCCTGGAGCTGGTGGTAGGACTTCTTGAACTTCCGTTTGCGGTGCTCCCAATGCTGGATGGGCTGGCCTCGGTTCTGATAACGCTTGTTGTTTACCCTTTGGTGCTCTTTCTCGGCGCTCAGGGCATTCCCTCAATGGATTCTGATCCGCAAGCTAAACATACTTTCCTTTTTCGTCTGCACTCGTCCTCAATATGGCCTCGCTTGCGACAATATGGACAGACAGGTATTGCCTGTGGAGATGCTTCTGGTGGCTGGTGTATGTGAGGTCTTTTTGCAACTTCTTCTTGTGGTGCTCCAGCTGGTGCTGATGTGGATGGCCGCTTCAGACTGGTCTCTCTCCTGATGACGTGTCACGCCCCTGTCCCAAAATGCCTAGGGACTGGAGATGCGTGGCACTGGCCAGCAGCACGCACCGATGGACAACCTAATTTAATGGATCCATCAGGGCATGCTTAAGCTGTAGTCTAACAGTAAGAGGTTACAAGTCTCAGGTATTTCTAATCTCATCCACAGAACAATACAGATTAATTGCCAGGAATAATGCAATAGAAATAAATATGCAATATCAAATAAGATTATCTCGGGAAATAATCCGAGAATTAGTCGGTTACATTCAGAGGAAATAGTCAGGAAATAAATGCTGAAAATGGAAATACTGTGCAGATGAAGCCGGTGCTCAGGAGAAATCTTCGGCCAATATCTCGTTCTCTGTTTCGAGTTCTGCTCCAAGGAGTGCTCCTGTACCGTACACCTCGGGGTAGTTCTCCTCGGCTATACCTGGGGACATAGTCCATTCCAGGTCCTCAGGGGACATAACAAGGTACAGAAAATATAAGCCAAAACATATACAGTGCAACAATAATAAAATAGCAGGGTAAATATGTAAACCAGCTAAGTGATATGCAAGTGAGAGTTTTAGTCATACTCAGGCTGAGACTACTACAGGATCAGTGTCGAAGAAACCATAGCAGTATTTTCTCGACAGGGCCAGTAAGGTACCAAAGCTCTGTATCAGAGTCTAAGGCACCGCCAGATAACAGTATTTATATTATAATATATTCAGCCTTGATATGATAATACTCTCTCCACCCCATGTAATCTCACGTCACAGTTCCAAAAAATATCAGTACAAGTCACGCAAGTTTGAACTAATGCAATGAGTCAGGCTAGAATCTAAGCATGTAAACTGGAAATGACATGAAAAATGTAGCCTATACGGAATCACCAGGTATATCTCAGGCAATTCTGTCACATGAAGAGTGTCAGGTGTCCTGGGTTGAGCAGTTAAACAAGTTACATATGAATCTACAAGAAATCAAGTAAAATACTATAACCAGAAATATCTAAGAATTGGCAAGCTTTACTTGCCCACTGATGCAAAGCTAAGTCCAGGAAATAGGTAGCAAAGTTGCAAGTTTTGGCGAGGTACACTTGCCTGTGGTTCCGGCTCTGATTTCGGCTCTGACCTCAGTTGAATTTGCAGGCGATACTCCGGTTGCTGAAACAAACATCACCATCAGATCCAGAAAATATCAATCAGCTAGAAACGCCTGTCCTTGGGTCGAATTTGGAGACAAGGGCAAAAACGGCAGTTTCAGGCCAAAACGGGGTCCACCGGTGGGCCCGCTTTGCACCGAAAAATACGTCCGGGTCAACGGTCTCCAAATTCACCAAACTTAGTGTCAACAGGTCAGGAACGATGATACAAACCCAACGGAACTTCCAGAATTGGATTCCGATGACCCGATCACAAAATCGTCCGTCGAACGGGGCCTATGGGGCCCACGACACGCGATTTCGTCAACGTTCTCAGAATCGAACCAAACTTGACCCACATGACCAGCGTATTGCTACGAGTCCGATGGCACAAGTTTTGTCTCGATCCGACGTGTGTACACAAAGTTAGGACGCGTTCCAGAAAGTACGGATACGGGGCGATGTCCGCGGATACGCGTTGATCCCGGTATGCACGCACACCCTAATCGACTTCTGCGAAATTCCACACATCCGTATCGACGATGCGCACGTATCTGTGAAGACCGCGCACGACCAAGTCGTCCCGTTTGGCGGGGCGTACTCAGTTCCGGGGTGAAATATGGTCTGGTTTTTCCTGTTTTTGGATCGCGGTGTGCGATCACCACAGGACGCGATGCCCTGATCGGTTTATCCGGGCATCGAGAGGGTCATACAGGCTTCGCAACGCAATTTGCAGAACCGAAAACAGAGCTACGAACAAAAAGTTACAAGTACCTGAAGGGGACCCGAAAACCGAGGTCTGGATCGTGTCCGACATGTGTCGGACACGCGGATTCAAGAATTAGGGTTAGGGTTTCGGATTTGGGGATCCGGCGAGGGGCGGCGCTGGGCGGCCGGGCTGAGGCGGAGGGGGCCGGGGTGCTGCGGGGGAGGGCGGCGCGGCGCTCGGGCGGAGGCGGCGGCGGCGACGGCGGCTCGAGCTGGTGTTGCTGGTGCCGTGCTCGACGGGGAAGGAGGAGAAGGAGGCGGTGGCCGGGGGAGATGGCTGGGCGCGGCTGGCGGCGGTGGCAGCGGTGGCGGCGCGGCTAGGGGCACGGCGGCGGCGAGTGGTGGTTGGCGGCGGCGGAGTGAGGCCGAGAGGGGATCGGGGGTGTTTAAATAGGGTGGCAGCGGTGGTCGTGGCCGTGGGAGGCGGAGGAGGGGCGTCGTGGCGGGCAGCGCGGCGCGAGGCGGGCGGAGCGCCGGGCGGAGCGGGCCGGAGGCGGTGGCTCCGCCGCGAGACTCGGGCAGCTGGGCTGGGTCGTGGGAGGAGAGAGGGTGCGGGCGGGTGGCGGGTCGGGTTCGGTCGGGCGGACCCGACCCGACCCGACAGGGGATGGGCTGGGTTTGGGTTCGGGCTGGGCCCGGTGGGCCGGGCCCAGTGGGCTGGGTTTGGGTTTATAAAATAAAATAATATTAATATTAATATTAATATTAATATTAATAATCAGTAATTAATTAATAAATAAATAATTAAATAAATAGTTTTTGGTAATTTAAAAATAGGTCCGGGGCCCAATAAATTCCAGAAAAATTGTCCTACGTCCAGTTTTTCATTTTACACCTAAAAATATTATTTTCATAATATTTTAATATCATTTATTATCATTTAAAAATTATTGAATAATTAAAATCCTGTTTTTAAATTACAGAAAATTCCCAGAAAATTCTAGAAAATTGTGAAAAATCCAGATTTTAAAATTTTGAAAAAAATCAGGGGATTTACAATCTACCCCCCTTAAGAGGATTGCGTCCTCGCAATCAAAGAATAACCGGTCAACAGAGATGACACGGTTGCAAGTATCGTTCGAAACACAACACAAGATACTTAGGGAAATACCATTTCCCTAAAAATGAAAGTTATACACTTTCCAGAAAAATCTAGTTAAAGCAAGAAAACTACAACTTTTATGAAAACCAGTTTGTTTATTAACAAGTTGCAAATTTACTAGGTTGGGGCTGAGGTCACGAACCAATAGGCACGAACTACACAAGACTAAAAACGGATAACTACGAATCACTTACTCGCATCGGCTTCCTGCACAGTCATCGCGTAAGCCTGCTCTCGTCCTTGAGGTAGATTCCTCTGCTGTTGCTGAGCTTGCTGGTAGGGTGCTGCTCGAGGTGCTGGTGGAGTCTGCTGGTTCGTCTTTGGTGCTCCTTCTCTACGCTCAGGGCAGTCTCTCACTGCATGCTGTCTAGATCCGCAGCCTAAGCATAGTCCGAGTTTACGTCTACATTCCTTCTCGATATAGCTTGCCGCAGTGGTAACAAGTAGGAAGGTAGAAGGCTTTTGGTGCTGCTCTTGGTGGCGAGCTTATTTGTTGACGCTTTGCAGACTCCTCTTGTGCTGCTTTGGTTGGTGCGGATGGGGAAGGCCGCTTCAGTCTGGTCTCTCTCTTGGTGACGCGCTCTATGCGTCGAGCCGCAGCAAGAACGTCCGAGTATGATGTTGGTGCGACGGACCCAATTAGTTTTTGCAGCTCAATGTTCAGTCCGTCGAAGAATTTCTCGGCCTTCTCTTCCTCAGTCGGGATCAGGGTGGGGGCGAAGCGGCTCAGACGAATGAATTCTGCGTTGTCCTCTTCCACCGTCATGGAGTCCTGAGTGAGGCGATTGAATTTGTCCCGCAGTTCTGATCGAGCGATGGCAGGAATGTACATCTCTTGGAACAGTCTGGAGAACTCCTCCCAAGTGACTCGGTCTGGTCCGAGCCGTGTCTCCTCGGATAGCCACCAGTGATGGGCATTGTCCGTTAATTGCATTCGGACGGCAGTCATCCAGCGTTCCCGTGGAAGCTCAGCTGCTTCAAGTTGATGCCGAATGTTGGTGAGCCACTCATGAACTTCTGTGGGCTCCTCTTTTCCAGAAAAAGTGCGGGGCTTCAGTTGGCGGAAGTCAGTGATTGAGCCTGTAGTTGGCCGTCGAGCTGGTAGGTTGGCCTGCCCCAGTGCAGTTACGATGCTGTCCCTTAAGAAATTAGCTTCGCGACGCTGAGCCTCGTGTTGAACTTGTTGCTGAGCTTGCATCATCGCGTAGATCATTTGAAATATTTGTTGCCCATCGATCGGCTGTCCTGGTGGGAACACGGGCATTGGTGGGACGAACTGCGGCGGAGGTGGGATGTCATCGCGCCGGAATCGGGAGGTAGGTTGACCAGTCTGCTGGCTTTATTGAGTTGAGGGAATTCCTCCGACTGGTGTCACTTCGCCGTCGTAGGTGACACCTGTAGCTTGTGGTGTTCCGACGGGAGTCTCGTTGCATTCTTGTGGGTCCATTTTCCTGTATCCAAAATAACCAATAAGAGGCGCACAGGAATCAAGGCAAGATGCAAGTTCAAATTAGTACGAGTACGATACAGATATCAAAAATGATTCAAGCAAGTGGATGAGATCCTAAAAACTTATCCTATCTTATTGCAGGCATGTTCGGTCCCTAAGTTGAAACCGAACAATTTAGTCGTTGATCTGCATGGGCCACCACAAAAACCATGTCACGTCCCAGTCCCAAAATGCCTAAGGACTGGAGATGCGTGGCACTGGCCAGCAGCACGCACCGATGGACAACCCAATTTAATGGATCCATCAGGGCATGCTTAAGCTGTAGTCTAACAGTAAGAGGTTACAAGTCTCAGGTATTTCTAATCTCATCCACAGAACAATACAGATTAATTTCCAGGAATAATGCAATAGAAATAAATATGCAATATCAAATAAGATTATCTCGGGAAATAATCCGAGAATTAGTCTGTTACATTCAGAGGAAATAGTCAGGAAATAAATGCTAAAAATGGAAATACTGTGCAGATGAAGCCGGTGCTCAGGAGAAATCTTCGGCCAATATCTCGTTCTCTGTTCCGGGTTCTGCTCTAAGGAGTGCTCCTGTACCGTACACCTCGGGGTAGTTCTCCTCGGCTATACCTGGGGACATAGTTGTCACGCCCCAGTCCCAAAATGACGAGGGACTGGAGAAGCGTGGCAATGGCCAGCAGCACGCACCGATGGACAACCCAATTTAATGGATCCATCAGGGCATGCTTAAGCTGTAGTCTAGCAATACTAAGTACAAGTCTCAGGTATTTCTAACCTCATCCACAGAATAAACACAGATTAAAGCCGAAAATAATGCAATAGAATAAATAAGCAATATTAAATAAGGTTATCTCGGGAACAAATCCGAGAATTATTCTGTTACATTCAAGGAAAATTAGACAGGAATTGAAATGCTGAAAATGAAAATACTGTATTGTTGAAGCCGGTGCTCAGAAGAAATCTTCGGCCACTACTTCGTCCTCTGTTCCTTGTTCTGCTCCAAGGAGTGCTCCGGTACCGTACACCTCTGGGTAGTTCTCTTCAGCTGTACCTGGGGACATAATCCGGATCCAGGTCCTCAGGGGACAGCAAGGTACAGAAAATATAAGCCAAAATAAATACGGTGCAGCAGTTAATTAAACAAGAGGGTAAGCTATGTAACCAGCTAGGTGATATGCAATATGAGAGCAGCACTAGAACTCAGGCTGAAGCCACTACAAGCTCTGTGTCGGGGAGCCGGTAGCGGCAATAACTATGAATTATACTCTGAAATATACTATGCTTTATATATATAATATCAGCCTGTAGTCTGTGTGTCTCTCCCCACCCAATGTAATCCCACGTCTCATGTCCACGATGCCTCATGTCCATGTCACGCACGATTATAACTAATGCAGCAAGTCTGATAGCTATGAATCAATTGTCTAAGAATGTAAAGTCTATGTCCTAAAACATGCATCCTATACAGAATCACCTTGAATGTCTCAGGAAGACTCTGTCTCATGAAATAGTGTCAAGTGTCCTGGGTTCTGAAGTACTTGATAAGACAAGTACGAGCATTATCGGGTCTCGATATCCATGTCTATGTGACGTTACACAACTCCGCGTACGGAGTTGGCACCCGACTATGATCGGACACTAAGCACGTCACACGTTTCCTAGGTTAAGCAGTTAAAACAAGTTACATATGGATCTACCAGAATTCAAGTAAAATACTATAACAGAAATTAATGAGAATTTACAAGCTCTATGTTCTCACTGATGCAAAATTAACCAAGAAAATATATAGCAAGCTGCAGCGTTTGGCAAGGTACACTTGCCTGTGGTTCCGGCTATGTTTGCGGTTCTGACTTCAGCTGGAATTGCAGGCGGTACTCCGGTTGTTGAAACAAACATCACCATCAGATCCAGAAAATATCAATCAGCTAAAAACGCCTGTCCTTGGGTCCAATTTGGAGACAAGGGCAGAAACGGCAGTTTCGGGCCAAAACGGGGTCCCCAAGTGGGCCCACTTTGCACCGAAAAATGCGCCAGGGTTAATGGTCTCCAAATTCACCAAACTTAGTATCAACAGGTCAGAAACGCTGATACGAACCCAACGGAACTTTCAGAATTGAATTCCGATGAGCCGTTCAAAAAATCGCCCGTCGAGCGGGACCTGTGGGGCCCACGACACGCGATTTCGTCAACGTTCTCAGAATCGAACCAAACTTGACCCACAGGACCAGCGTATCGCTACGAGTCCGATGGCGCAAGTTTCGTTTCAATCCGACGTGTGTACACAAAGTTAGGTCGAATTGCAGAAAAGACGGATACTGGACGATGTCCGCGGATACGCGTTGATTCCGGTGTGCACGAACACCCAAATCAGCTTCCGCGAAATTCCACACGTCTGTATCGACGAGGCGCACGTATCTGTGAAGACCGTACGCGACCAAGTCGTCCCGTTTGGCGGGGCGTACTCAGTTCCGGGGTGAATCGGGGTCTGGGTTTTTCCTGTTTTTGGATCGCGGTGTGCGATCACCACAGGACGCGATGCCCCGAACGGTTTGTCCGGACACCGAGAGGGTCATACAGGCTTCGCAACGCAATTTGCGGAATCAAAAACGGAGCTACGAGGAAAAAGTTACACGCACCTGAAGGGGACCCAAAAAATCAGGGTCTCCGGTGCTCTGCGGCGGGGTCGCGGCTTGGGGCGGCCGGGCGGAGTGTTGCGGCGGTTGGGGGCCGAGGACGGCGCGGAGAGGCGGCGCCGGTGCTCGCGGCGGAGCTGGGGGCGGCGCGGGGGCTGCTCGCTGCTGCTGTCGTCGGTCGACGAGGAGAGGGAGGGAGGCGCGGCGGGCTCGTTGGAGGAGGGCGGCGGCGAGATGACTAGGGCGGCGTGGTGGCGGTGGCAGTGGTGGCTCTAGGCGGGGCTAGGGGGTCGAGGCGGTGGAGGGTGGTGGCACGGTGGGGGACCGGAGGGGAGAGAAGCTGGGATTTATATAGGGCAGCGGCGGGGACGCGCGGCCGAGCGGGGCGGAGGTCGTGGGTCGCGGGACCGCGCGGAGCGGAGACGTGGCGACGCGGGCGGGGACGCGCGGCCGAGCGGGGCGGCGGCAAACGCGGGCGAGCGACGGTCGTGGGAGAGAGGGTGGGGGCGGGTACGGGCGCGGGCGGGTCGGGTGGCTGACAGACCCGACCCGACCCGATAGGTGCTGGGCTGGGTCGGGCCGGCCCAATGGGCCGCGGGCCGGGTTCATTTTTTTAAAAAAATTAATAATTTTAATTAATTAATAATCAGTAAATAATTAATAATTAATTAATTAATTAATTAAATAGTTTTAGGCCTTTAAAAATAGGTCCGGGGTCCGATAAATTCCAGAAAAATTGCCCTAAGTCCAGTTTTTCATTTTACATCCAAAAATATTATTTTCATAATATTTTAATATCATTTATTATCATTTAAAAATCATTAAATAATCAAAACCCTATTTTTAATTTACAGAAAAATCCCAGAAAATTGTGAAAAATCCAGTTTTTAAAATTTTGAAAATTCAGGGGGTTTACAATCTACCCCCCTTAAGAGGATTGCGTCCTCGCAATCAAAGAATAACCGGTCAGCAGAGATGACACGGTCGCAGGTATCGTTTGAAAGCACATCACAAGGGACTTCAGGGAAATACCGTTTCCCTAAAAATTGAAAGTTTACACTTTCCAGGAAAATCTAGTTAAAACTATAACTTTTATGAAAATCAGGTTGTTATTAACAAGTTGCAAATTACTAGGTTGGGGCTGAGGTCACGAACCAACGGACACGAACTATACAAGACTAAAACGGATAACTACGAATCACTTACTCGCATCAGCGTCCTGCACAGTCAGTGCATAAGCTTGCCCTCGTCCTTGAGGTAGATTCCTCTGCTGCTGCTGAGCTTGCTGGAAGAGTGCTGCTTGAGGTGCCAGAGGTGGCCTAGGTGCCGGTAAAGCAGGTTGGGCTGCCCTTGGTGCTCCATCTCGATGCTGAGGACAGTCCTTGGCTATGTGTTGATTGGTGCCGCAAATCAGGCACAATCCCAACTTACGTCTGCAGTTCTGCTCGACATGGCCTATCTTGCCACAGTAGTGACAGGTAGGAAGGGTCTGCGAAGCTGCCCTGGGTGGCTGGTTCGTGTGAGATCTCTTTGCAGATTCGCCCGGTGATGATCTGTCTGGTGCTGTGGTGATTGGCCGCTTGAGACGAGACTCTCTCCTGGTGACGCGTTCCATGCGTCGGGCTGCAGCGAGAACGTCTGAGTATGATGTTGGTGCGATGGACCCAATGAGTTTCTGCAGCTCAATGTTCAGTCCGTCGAAGAATTTCTCGGCCTTCTCTTCCTCCGTCGGGATCAGGGTTGGGGCGAAGCGGCTCAGACGAATAAATTCCGCGTTGTACTCTTCCACTGTCATAGAGTCCTGAGTGAGACGGTTGAATTTATCCCGCAGTTCGGATCGTGCGATAGCCGGAATGTACATCTCTTGGAAGAGTCTGGAGAACTCCTCCCAAGTGACTCGGTCTGGTCCGAGTCGCGTCTCCTCAGACAACCACCAGTGGTGCGCATTGCCTGTCAATTGCATTCGGACGGCAGTCATCCAGCGTTCCCGGGGGAGCTCGGCTGCTTCAAGTTGATGCCTTATGTTGGTGAGCCACTCATAAACTTCTGTGGGCTCTTCCTTGCCGGAGAAAGTGTGGGGCTTCAGTTGGCGGAAGTCAGTGATTGAGCCCGTAGATGGCCGTCGAGCTGGTAGGTTGGCCTGCTCCAGTACAGTTACGATGCTGTCCCTCCAGAAGTTAGCTTCGCGACGCTGAGCCTCGTGTTGGACTTGTTGCTGAGCTTGCATCATCGCGTAGATCATTTGAAATATCTGCTGCCCGTCAATTGGCTGTCCTGGTGGGAGTACGGGCGTTGGTGGAACGAACTGCGGCGGAGGTGGAATATCATCACGTCGGAATCGGGAGTTAGGTTGACCTGCCTGTTGGCTCTGTTGAGTTGGTGGAACTTCTCCGACTGGTGTCACTTCGTCGTCATAGGTGACACCTGTAGCTTGTGGGGTTCCGGCGGGAGTCTCATTGCATTCTTGTGGGTCCATTTTCCTGCATCCAAAATACCCAGTAAGAGGCGTACAGGAATCAAGGCAAGATGCAAGTCAAATGAATTTATTCGAATGCGATACTGATTATCAAAAACGATTCAAGCAAGTGGATGAGATCCTAAAACTTATCCTAGTTTTATTGCAGGCATGTTCGGTCCCTAAGTTGAAACCGAACAATTTAGTCGTTGACCTGCATGGGCCACCACAAAAACCATGTCACGCCCCAGTCCCAAAATGACGAGGGACTGGAGAAGCGTGGCAATGGCCAGCAGCACGCACCGATGGACAACCCAATTTAATGGATCCATCAGGGCATGCTTAAGCTGTAGTCTAGCAGTAATATGTTACAAGTCTCAGGTAATTCTAACCTCATCCACAGAAATAACACAGATTAAAGCCGAAAATAATGCAATGGAATAAATAAGCAATATTAAATAAGGTTATCTCGGGAACAAATCCGAGAATTATTCTGTTACATTCAAGGAAAATTAGACAGAAATTGAAATGCTGAAAATGAAAATACTGTATTGTTGAAGCCGGTGCTCAGAAGAAATCTTCGGCCACTACTTCGTCCTCTGTTCCTTGTTCTGCTCCAAGGAGTGCTCCGGTACCGTACACCTCTGGGTAGTTCTCTTCAGCTGTACCTGGGGACATAATCCGGATCCAGGTCCTCAGGGGACAGCAAGGTACAGAAAATACAAGCCAAAATAAATACGGTGCAGCAGTTAATTAAACAAGAGGGTAAGCTATGTAACCAGCTAGGTGATATGCAATATGAGAGCAGCACTAGAACTCAGGCTGAAGCCACTACAAGCTCTGTGTCGGGGAGCCGGTAGCGGCAATAACTATGAATTATACTCTGAAATATACTATGCTTTATATATATAATATCAGCCTGTAGTCTGTGTGTCTCTCCCCACCCAATGTAATCCCACGTCTCATGTCCACGATGCCTCATGTCCATGTCACGCACGATTATAACTAATGCAGCAAGTCTGATAGCTATGAATCAATTGTCTAAGAATGTAAAGTCTATGTCCTAAAACATGCATCCTATACAGAATCACCTTGAATGTCTCAGGAAGACTCTGTCTCATGAAATAGTGTCAAGTGTCCTGGGTTCTGAAGTACTTGATAAGACAAGTACGAGCATTATCGGGTCTCGATATCCATGTCTATGTGACGTTACACAACTCCGCGTACGGAGTTGGCACCCGACTATGATCGGACACTAAGCACGTCACACGTTTCCTAGGTTAAGCAGTTAAAACAAGTTACATATGGATCTACCAGAATTCAAGTAAAATACTATAACAGAAATTACTGAGAATTTACAAGCTCTATGTTCTCACTGATGCAAAATTAACCAAGAAAATATATAGCAAGCTGCAGCGTTTGGCAAGGTACACTTGCCTGTGGTTCCGGCTATGTTTGCGGTTCTGACTTCAGCTGGAATTGCAGGCGGTACTCCGGTTGCTGAAACAAACATCACCATCAGATCCAGAAAATATCAATCAGCTAAAAATGCCTGTCCTTGGGTCCAATTTGGAGACAAGGGCAGAAACGGCAGTTTCGGACCAAAACGGGGTCCTCAAGTGGGCCCGCTTTGCACCGAAAAACGTGCCAGGGTCAATGGTCTCCAAATTCACCAAACTTAGTGTCAACAGGTCAGAAACGCTGATACGAACCCAACGGAACTTTCAGAATTGAATTCCAATGAGCCGTTCACAAAATCGCCCGTCGAGCGGGGCCTGTGGGGCCCACGACACGCGATTTTGTCAACGTTCTCAGAATCGAACCAAACTTGACCCACAGGACCAGCGTATCGCTACGAGTCCGATGGCGCAAGTTTCGTTTCAATCCGACGTGTGTACATAAAGTTAGGTCGAATTATAGAAAAGACGGATACGGGACGATGTCCGCGGATACGCGTTGATTCCGGTGTGCACGCACACCCAAATCAACTTCCGCGAAATCCCACACGTCCGTATCGACGAGGCGCACGTATCTGTGAAGACCGCACGCGACCAAGTCGTCCCGTTTGGCGGAGCGTACTCAGTTCCGGGGTGAATCGGGGTCTGGGTTTTTCCTGTTTTTGGATCGCGGTGTGCGATCACCACAGGACGCGATGCCCCGAACGGTTTATCCGGACACCGAGAGGGTCATACAGGCTTCGCAACGTAATTTGCGGAATCAAAAACGGAGCTACGAGAAAAAAGTTACACGCACCTGAAGGGGACCCAACAAATCAGGGTCAGACCGTGTCCGACACGTGTCCGACACGTGTCGGATTCGAATTTGAATTTAGGGTTAGGGTTCCGGTGCACTGCGGCGGGGTCGCGGCTTGGGGCGGCCGGGCGGAGTGCTGCGGTGGTTGGGGGCCGAGGACGGCGCGGCGAGGCGGCGCCGGTGCTCGCGGCGCGGGGGCTGCTCGCTGCTGCTCGCCGCTGCTGTCGTCGGTCGACGAGGAGAGGGAGGGAGGCGCGGCGGGCTCGTCGGAGGAGGGCGGCGGCGAGATGACTAGGGCGGCGTGGTGGCGGTGGCAGTGGTGGCTCTCGGCGGGGCTAGGGGGTCGAGGCGGTGGAGGGTGGTGGCACGGTGGGGGACCGGAGGGGAGAGGAGCGGGGATTTATATAGGGCAGCGGCGGGGACGCGCGGCCGAGCGGGGCGGAGGTCGTGGGTCGCGGGGCCGCGCGGAGCGGAGACGTGGCGACGCGGGCGGGGACACGCGGCCGAGCGGGGCGGCGGCAAACGCGGGCGAGCGGCGGTCGTGGGAGAGAGGGTGGGGGCGGGTACGGGCGCGGGCGGGTCGGGTGGCTGACAGACCCGACCCGACCCGATAGGTGCTGGGCTGGGTCGGGCCGGCCCAATGGGCCGCGGGCCGGGTTCATTTTTTAAAAAAAATTAATAATTTTAATTAATTAATAATCAGTAAATAATTAATAATTAATTAATTAATTAAATAAATAGTTTTAGGCCTTTAAAAATAGGTCCGGGGTCCGATAAATTCCAGAAAAATTGCCCTAAGTCCAGTTTTTTATTTTACATCCAAAAATATTATTTTTATAATATTTTAATATCATTTATTATCATTTAAAAATTATTAAATAATTAAAACCCTATTTTTAATTTACAGAAAATTCCCAGAAAATTTCAGAAAATTGTGAAAAATCCAGTTTTTAAAATTTTGAAAATTCAGGGGGTTTACAATAGTCCATTCCAGGTCCACAGGGGACATAACAAGGTACAGAAAATACAAGCCAAAACATATGCAGTGCAGCAATAATGAAACAACAGGGTAAATATGTAAACCAGCTAAGTGATATGCAAGTGAGAGTTTTAGTCATACTCAGGCTGAGACTACTACAGGATCAGTGTCGAAGAAGCCATAGCAGTATTTTCTCGACAGGGCCAGTAAGGTACCAAAGCTCTGTATCAGAGTCTAAGGCACCGCCAGATAACAGTATTTATATTATAATATATTCAGCCTTGATATGATAATACTCTCCCCACCCCATGTAATCTCACGTCACAGTTCCAGAAAATATCAGGTACAAGTCACGCAAGTTTGAACTAATACAATGAGTCAGGCTAGAATCTAAGCATATAAACTGGAAATGACATGAAAAATGTAGCCTATACGGAATCACCAGGTATATCTCAGGCAATTCCGTCACATGAAGAGTGTCAGGTGTCCTGGGTTGAGCAGTTAAACAAGTTACATATGAATCTACAAGAAATCAAGTAAAATACTATAACCAAAAATATCTGAGAATTGGCAAGCTTTACTTGCCCACTGATGCAAAGCTAAGTCCAGGAAATAGGTAGCAAAGTTGCAAGTTTTGGCGAGGTACACTTGCGTGTGATTCCGGCTCTGATTTCGGCTCTGACCTCAGTTGGATTTGCAGGCGATACTCCGGTTTCTAAAACAAACATCACCATCAGATCCAGAAAATATCAATCAGCTAGAAACGCCTGTCCTTGGGTCAAATTTGGAGACAAGGGCAAAAACGACAGTTTCAGGCCAAAACGGGATCCACCGGTGGGCCCGCTTTGCACCGAAAAACACGTCCGGATCAACGGTCTCCAAATTCACCAAACTTAGTGTCAACAGGTCAGGAACGATGATACGAACCCAACGGAACTTCCAGAATTGGATTCCGATGAGCCGATCACAAAATCGCCCGTCGAGCGGGGCCTGTGGGGCCCACGACACGCGATTTCGTCAACGTTCTCAGAATCGAACCAAACTTGACCCACATGACCAGCGTATTGCTACGAGTTCGATGGCATAAGTTTCGTCTCGATCCGACGTGTGTACACAAAGTTAGGGCGCGTTCCAGAAAGTACAAATACGGGGCGATGTCCGCGGATACGCGTTGATCCCGGTGTGCACGCACACCCGAATCGACTTCTGCGAAATTCCACATGTCCGTATCGACGATGCGCACGTATCTGTGAAGACCGCGCTCGACCAAGTCGTCCCGTTTGGCGGGGCGTACTCAGTTCCGGGGTGAAACATGGTCTGATTTTTCCTGTTTTTGGATCGCGGTGTGCGATCATCACAGGACGCGATGCCCTGAGCGGTTTATCCGGGCACTGAGAGGGTCATACAGGCTTCGCAACGTAATTTGCGGAACCGAAAACAGAGTTACGAACAAAAAGTTACAAGTACCTGAAGGGGACCCGAAAACCGGGGTTTGGATCGTGTCCGACACGTGTCGGACACGCGGATTCGAGAATTAGGGTTAGGGTTTCGGATTTGGGGATCCTGCGAGGGGCGGCGCTGGGCGGCCGGGCTGAGGCGGAGGGGGCCGGGGTGCTGCGGCGGAGGGCGGCGCGGCGCTCGGGGGGAGGCGGCGGCGGCGACGGCGGCTCGAGCTGCTATTGCTGGTGCTGTGCTCGACGGGGAAGGAGGAGAAGGAGGCGGTGGCCGGGGGAGATGGCTGGGCGCGGCTGGCGGCGGTGGCAGCGGTGGCGGCTCGGCTTGATGCACGGCGGCGGCGAGTGGTGGTTGGCGGCGGCGGAGTGAGGCCGAGAGGGGATCGGGGGGGGGGTTTAAATAGGGTGGCAGCGGTGGTCGTGGCCGTGGGAGGCGGAGGAGGGGCGTCGTGGCGGGCAGCGCGGCGCGAGGCGGGCGGAGCGGGCCGGAAGCGGCGGCTCCGCCGCGAGACGCGGGCAGCTGGGCTGGGTCGTGGGAGGAGAGAGGGTGCGGGCGGGTGGCGGGTCGGGTTCGGTCGGGCGGACCCGACCCGACCCGATAGGGGATGGGCTGGGTTTGGGTTCGGGCTGGGCCCGGTGGGCCGGGCCCAGTGGGCTGGGTTTGGGTTTATAAAATAAAATAATAATAATATTAATATTAATAATCAGTAATTAATTAATAAATAAATAATTAAATAAATAGTTTTTGGTAATTTAAAAATAGGTCCGGGGCCCAATAAATTCCAGAAAAATTGTCCTAAGTCCAGTTTTTTATTTTACACCCAAAAATATTATTTTCATAATATTTTAATATCATTTATTATCATTTAAAAATTATTGAATAATTAAAACCCTGTTTTTAAATTACAGAAAATTTCCAGAAAATTTCAGAAAATTGTGAAAAATCCAGATTTTAAAATTTTGAAAAAAATCAGGGGGTTTACATGACGCGCTCCATGTGTCGCGCTGCAGCAAGGACGTCTAAGTACGAAGTAGGTGCAACGGATCCAATTAGTTTTTGTAGCTCAATGTTTAGTCCGTCGAAGAACTTCTCGGCCTTCTCTTCTTCCGTCGGGATCAATGTTGGGGCGAAGCGACTTAGACGAATGAACTCAGCATTGTACTCTTCCACCGTCTTAGCATCCTGAGTGAGGTGATTGAACTTGTCCCGAAGTTCTGATCGAGCGATAGCTGGAATGTACATCTCCTGGAAGAGTCTAGAGAACTCTTCCCAACTGACTCGGTCTGGTCCGAGCCGTGTCTCCTCAGATAGCCACCAGTGATGTGCATTGTCCGTCAACTGCATTCTGACGGCAGTCATCCAACGTTCTCTTGGAAGCTCGGCTGCTTCTAATTGATGTTGAGTGTTGGTGAGCCACTCATGAACTTCAGTGGGCTCTTCTTTGCCTGAGAAGGTACGGGGCTTCAGCTGGCGGAAATCAGAAATAGAGCCCATCGTTGGCCTTCGTACTAGTAGATTCGCCTGCTCCAATACAAGTGCTAGGCTGCGACTCAAAGTCTCTTGTTGAGCTTGCATTATTGCATAGATCATTTGAAACACCTGCTGCCCGTCCATGGCCTGCCCTGGTAGAATTACGGGCATTGGTGGAGTAAATGGCGTCGTTGGTGGGATAGCATCGTGCTGGACTCTCGAGGTATGTTGTTGAGCTGATTGTCCTCCATCCACTAGTGTTACTTCATCTTCGTTGGTTACCACAGCATCTCGTGGTGATGTTATGGGAGTCTCGCCGTTTGCTCGTGAATCTATAACCCTGCAACCAAAATAAATAATAAGAGGCGCACAGGAATCAAGGCAGGATGCAAGTCAAGAATTAATTCGATTCGATATGGATATCAAGAATGTTTCAAGCAAGTGGATGAGATCCTAAAAACTTATCCTATCTTATTGCAAGCATGTTCGGTCCCTAAGTTAAAATCGAACAATTTAGTCGAAGACCTGTATGGGCCACCACAAAAACCATGTCACGCCCCAGTCCCAAAATGCCGAGGGACTGGACACGTGGCAATGGCCAGCAGCACGCACCGATGGACAACCCAATTTAATGGATCCATCAGGGCATGCTTAAGCTGTAGTCTAACAGGAATTTTAGAACAATTGTTACAAGTCACAGGTTATTCTAATCTCATCCACAACAGATAATCACAGATTAAATGCCAGAATAAATGCAAATAATATAAACTAACAGTCTCAACAAAAGTGTCTCGGTGAACAATCCGAGAACAAGTCTGATACATCAAGCAAATAGACAGGAAATAAAGGAACTGGAAATAGAAACAGAAATAACTGACTATATACAGCCAATGCTCAGGAGAAGTCCTCTGGTGCGATCTCGTCCTCAGGTCCTGGTACAGCTCCTGGAAGTGCTCCTGTACGGTATATCTCTGGATGGATCTCTTCGGCTATATCTGGGGACATAATCCGGATCCAGGTCCTTAGGGGACAGCAAGGTACAGAAAATACAAGCCATACTAATGCAGTGAAATAGTCAATGAAATAAACAGGGTAAATATGTAACCATCTATGTGAAATGCAGGTGAGAACATCACCAGTACTCAGGCTGAGACTACTACAAGCTCTGTGTAGGGGAGCCGGTAGCAGTGATATCATGTAATTGTCTAGCTCGGAGAGAGACTGAGATGCCGGCATAATATAGTCAACTTGTAGCCTGTGTGTCTCTCCAGCAATAAATGGTACAATAGGGAAACACTAAATAACCAGCTAAGTGATATGCAAGATGAGAGCAGCACTAGAACTCAGGCTGAAACCACTACAAGCTCTGTGTCGGGGAGCCGATAGTAGTGATATCATGTGGTCGTCTAGCTCAGCGGAAGACTGAGACACCGGAATGATATAAAATTAACCTGTAGCCTGTGTGTCTCTCCCCACCCAATGTAATCATACGTCTCATGTCCATGTGGCCCCATGTCCATGTCATGTAAGATCATATCTAATGCAACAAGTCATATAGCATCTAGGAATATAATATCAATGTCAAGTCCTGTATCCTATATAGAATCACCACGAATATCTTAGGAAGATCCTGTCCATGAATAGTGTCAAGTGTCCTGGGTTATAATGTACTTGATAAGACAAGTACGAGAAAGTAAGGGTATCGAATGTCCATCTCTAATGACGTACCCAACACCGCATACGGGGTTGGCACCCGACTATGATCGGACACTAAGTACGTCACACGTTTCCTAGGTTAAGCAGTTAAAACAAGTTTATATGTATTTACACAAGAAATCCAGCAAAATATTATCACAGGAACTACTGAGAATTGACAAGCTTTTCTTGCCTTGTGATGATTAATTAAGCCAAGGAAATAAATAGCAGACTGCAGGGTTTGGCAAGGTACACTTGCCCACTGATGTATAACTAAGTCCAGGAAATAGGTAGCAAAGCTGCAAGTTTTGGCGAGGTACACTTGCCTGTGGTTCCGGTTCCAATTGCGGCTCTGACTTCAGCTGGACTTGCAGGCGGTACTCCGGTTGCTGAAACAAACATCACCATCAGATCCAGAAAATATCAATCAGCTAGAAATGTCTTTCCTTGAGTCTAATTTGGAGACAAAGGCAAAAACGGCCATTTCGGGTCAAAACGGGGTCCACATGTGGGCCCGCTTTGCACCGAAAAATGTGTCAGGGTCAAAGGTCTCCAAATTCACCAAACATAGTGTCAACAGGTCAGGAACGATGATACAAACCCAACGGAACTTCCAGAATTGAATTCCGATGAGCCTATCACAAAATCGCCCGTCGAGTGGGGCCTGTGGGGCCCACGACACGCGATTTTGTCAACATTCTCAGAATCGAACCAAACTTGGGTCACAAGACCAGCGTATCGCTACGAGTCTGATGGCGCAAGTTTCGTTTCAATCCGACGTGTGTACACAAAGTTAGGGTAAATTCCAGAAAAGTCGGATACGGGACGTTATCCGCGGATACGGGTTGATCCCGGTGTGCACGCACACCCGAATCGACTTCTGCGAATTCTCGCACGTCCGTATCGACGATGCGCACGTATCTGTAAAGACCGCGCGCGATCGAGTCGTCCCGTTTGGCGGGGCGTACCCAGTTCCGGGGTGAATCAGGTCGTTATTTTTCCTGTTTTTGGATCGCGGTGTGCGATCACCACAGGACGCGATGCCCCGAGCGGTTTATCCGGGCACCGAGAGGGTCATACAGGCTTCGCAACGCAATTTACGGAATCGAAATCAGAGCTACGAGGAGAGAGATACACGCACCTGAACGGGACCCAAAAACCGGGATTAAAACCGTGTCCGACACGACACAGGACACGTGTCCTGTGTCCGACACGCGGGGGAAGGGGGGAACTAGGGTTAGGGTTAGGGTTTCAGGCCGAGCTTCGGCGGAGGGCGGAGCGCTGGGGGCCGGGGCAGCGGCGAGGCACGCGGCGGCGCGCCGTGGGACGGTGGCGGAGGCGCTGGCTGCGTCGACGGTGGGCTGGGCAGCGGCTGCCGCTGCTCGTCAAGGTCCAAACGGAGCTGGGAGGAGAGAGGGGCGGAGGAGATGGTCGTCGACGGGGCAAGGCGAGCGGGACGGTGGCGTCGGAGGTGGTGGAGCGTGGTGGCGAGGCGGCTGGACGCGGCGAGGCGGCTGGCGGCGGTGGCAGCGGTGGCTAGGGTTTGGGGGTAGCCGGAGGAGGAGAGCGAGGGGATTTTGTAGGCGGGGCGAGGGGCTGGGGGGGCGAGAGAGGCGGAGGAGTGGCGGAGAAGGTGGAGAGGAGGGGGCGGTTGGCCGGGCGGAGCGGCGGGGGATGCGGGCGCCGCCGGAGAACGCGGGGAGGGGTGCGGGTCGTGGGGGTGAGGAGCCGGGTCGGGTTCGCGGGTCGGGCGGCGGATCCGACCCTACCCGTTAGGGCGGGTACTGGGCCGGGTGGGTTTGGGCCCTGTGGGCCGGGTCCAGTGGACCGCGGGCTGGGCCAATTTAATAAAAATAATAATAATATTAACAATAATATTAAAAATCAGTAAATAATTTAGTAAATAAATAAATAATTAAATAAATAGATTTTAGGTGTTTTAAAAATAGGTCCGGGGCCCAATAAATTTCCAAAAAATTATCCTAAGTCAAGTTTTTCATTTTACACCCAAAAATATTATTTTCATAATATTTTAATATCATTTATTATCAACTAAAAATCATTTAATAATTAAAACCCTGTTTTTAATTACAGAAAAATTCCAGAAAAATTGTGAAAATCCAAATTTAAAAATTCTTGAAAAATCAGGGGGTTTACATCTTCTTCTGTCAGGATCAATGTTGGGGCGAAGCGACTTAGACGAATGAACTCAGCGTTGTACTCTTCTACTGTCTTAGCATACTGAGCGAGGTGATTGAACTTGTCCCGAAGTTCTGATCGAGCGACAGCTGGAATGTACATCTCCTGAAAGAGTCTAGAGAACTCTTCCCAAGTGACTCGGTCTGGTCCGAGCCAAGTTTTCTCAGATAGCCACCAGTGATGTGCATTGTCCGTCAACTGCATTCTGACGGCAGTCATCCAACGTTCCTTTGGAAGCTCAGCTGCTTCTAGTTGATGTTGAGTGTTGGTGAGCCACTCATGAACTTCAATGGCCTCCTCCTTGCCTGAGAAGGTACGGGGCTTCAACTGTCGGAAATTGGTGATAGAGCCCGTCGTTGGCCGTCGTTGGCCGTCGTCCGGGTAGATTCGCCTGCTCTAGTGCAGTTACTAGGCTGCGACTCAAAGCCTCTTGTTGAGCTTGCATTATTGCATAGATAATTTGAAACATCTGCTGCCCATCCATGGCCTGCCCTGGTGGAATTACGGACATTGGTGGTGGAATTTGTGTCGATGTTGGAATGTCATTTTGCTGGATTCCCGAGGCATGTTGTTGAGCTGATTGTCCTCCATCCACTAGTGTTACTTCATCTTCGTTGGTTACCACAGCATCTCGTGGTGATGTTATGGGAGTCTCGTCGTCTACTCGTGAATCCATAACCCTGCAACCAAAATAAACAATAAGAGGCACACAGAAATCAAGGCAGAATGCAAGTCAAGAAATTAATTCGAATTCGATATGGATATCAAGAACGTTTCAAGCAAGTGGATGAGATCCTAAAACTTATCATATTCTTATTGCAGGTCTGTTCGGTCCCTAAGTTGAAACCAAACAATTTAGTCGAAGACCTGCATGGGCCACCAAAAAAAACTATGTCAAGCCCCAGTCCCAAAATATCGAAGGACTGGACACGTGGCAATGGCCAGCAGCACGCACCGATGGATAACCCAATTTAATGGATCCATCAGGGCATGCTTAAGCTGTAGTCTAACAATAAATAGAACCAATGATACAGGTCACAGACTATTCTAATCTCATCCACAACAGATAATCACAGATTAAATGCCAGAAATAATGCAATAGAATAAATAAGCAAATCTCAATAAGTGTCTCGGTGAACAATCCGAGAACAAGTCTGATACATCAAAGCAAGTAGACAGGAAATAAAGGAACTGGAAATAGAAACAGAAATAACCGACTATATACAGCCAATGCTCAGGAGAAGTCCTCTGGTACGATTTCGTCCTCAGGTTCTGGTACAGCTCCTGGAAGTTCTCCGGTACGGTGTATCTCTGGATGGATCTCTTCGGCTATACCTGGGGACATAGTCCGAATGCAGGTCCTCAGGGGACATAGCAAGGTACAAGAAAGCTCATGCCAAAATAAATACAGTGCAGCAATAAATAAACAATAGGATAAACTATGTAACCAGCTAAGTGATATGCAAGATAAGAGCAGCACTAGAACTCAGGCTGAAACTACTACAAGCTCTGTGTCGGGGAGCCGGTAGCAGTGATATCATGTGGTTGTCTAGCTCGTAGTGAGACTAAGACGCCGACATAATATATAAAAATTAACCTGTAGTCTGTGTGACTCTTCCCACCCAATATAATCACGCATATCATGACCATAACGTCTCATGTCCATGTCAAGCGGGATCATAGCTAATGCAACAAGTCATATAGTATCTATTAATACAATATCTTTGTCAAGTCCTGTATCCTATACAGAATCACCATGAATGTCTCAGGAAGACTCTGTCTCATGAATAGTGTCAGGTGTCCTGGGTTATGATGTACTTGATAAGACAAATACGAGAATACATAGGGTCTCGATATCCATGTCTATGTGACGTTACACAACTCCGCGTACGGGGTTGGCACCCGACTAGTAATCGGACGCTAAGTAAAGTCACTCGGTCCTGGGTTGAACAGTTAAACAAGTTATATATATTTTACACAAGAACTCAGGCAAGTACTATAACAGAAATTACTACGAGTTGGCAAAGTATAATTGCCCACTGATGTATAAATAAGTCAAGAAAATAAATAGCAAGCTGCAGGGTTTGGCAAGGTACACTTGCCTGTGGTTCTGGTTCCAATTGCGGTTCTGACTTCAGCTGAAATTGCAGGCGGTACTCCGGTTGCTGAAATAAATATCACCATCAGATCCAAAAAATATCAATCAGCAAGAAATGCCTGTCCTTTAGTCTAATTTGGAGACAAGGGCAAAAATGGCAATTTTGGGTCAAAACGGGGTCCACATGTGGGCCCGCTTTGCACAAAAAAATGTGTCAGGGTCAAAGGTCTCCAAATTCACCAAACTTAGTGTCAACCAGTCAGGAACGATGATACGAACCCAACGGAACTTCCAGAATTGGATTCCGATGAGCCGATCAAAAAAATCGCCCGTCGAGCGGGGCCTGTGGGGCCCACGACACGCGATTTCGTTAACGTTCTCAGAATTGAACCAAACTTGGGACACAGGACCAGCGTATCGTTACGAGTCCGATGGCGCAAGTTTCGTTTCGATCCGACGTGTGTACAAAAAGTTAGGACGCGATTCAAAAAAGTCGGATACGGGACGTTGTCCGCGGATACGCGTTGATCCCGGTGTGCACGCACACCCGAATCGACTTCTGTGAAATCTTACACGTCCGTATCGACGGTGCGCACTTATCTGTGAAGACCGCGCACGACCAAGTCGTCCCGTTTGGCGGGACGTACCCAGTTCCGGGGTGAATCAGGACGTTATTTTTTTGGTTTTTGGATCACGGTTCACAATCGCCACAAGACGCGATGCCCCGAGCGGGTTGCACGGGCACCGAGGGGGTCACGCAGGCTATGCAACGCAACTGACGGAATCGAAAATGGGGTTACGAGCAGAAAGATACGCGTACCTGAACAGGGTCCGAAAAACCCAGAAATCTCGTGTCCGACACGTGTCCGACATGTGTCCTGTACACAGAGAGAACTAGGGTTAGGGTTAGGGTTTCTCAGACGGAGGACGGCGACTCTGCGGCGGGAAGGCCGGCCGGAGGGCTAGGCGGCACTGGCGAGGCGTCGGCGGAGGCGTTGGCGTGGGCACGGCGGCCGGAGGAGGCGTCGGAGCGGGACGGTGGCAGATCGGAGGGGGTGACCGGAGAAGAGGGTGGTGGGGGTTTTTATAGGGGAGGAGCGAGGCGAGGGGGCCGAGGGAGGCGACGCTAGGGTCGGGGTCAGGCGCAGCGGGCGGGGGCGCGTGGCCGGCGTGGCGCGGCAGACGCGGGAGGCGGCGGCGGACGCGGGGGCGACCGGGTCGTGCGGGGAGGCTGAGGGCTAGCGGGTTTGGGTTCGGGTGCGGGTCGGGTTCGGCCGGGCGGACCCGACCCCACCCGATAGGTCAATGGGTTGGGCTGGGCCGGGCTGGGCCGGGGTTTGGGCTGTGCCGAAAAATAAAATAAATAATTAATTAATTAAGTAATTAAATAAATAATAGTTTTTAGGTGTTTTAAAATAGGTCAGAGGCCCAATAAATTCTCAGAAAATTACCCTAAGTCCAGTTTTTCATTTTACACCAAAAATATTATTTTTATAATATTTTAATATTATTTATTATCAACTAAAAATTATTTAATAATTAAAACTCTGATTTTAATTACGAAAAATTCTCAGAAAATTCCAGAAAATTATGAAAAATCCAAATTTAAAATTTTGAAAAATCAGGGGATTTACAAACCTTGATCATCAGCCAGCTGATGGTGGTCAGGGTGACCCTCAAGAGGATGAGCATGCCGAGGAGGCAGTTCCTGGAGGGGAGGAGGCTGTAGATATACAGTTAGAACCAGTGGTTCCGTTGAGAATGAGCGATAGAGAGCGTCGACTATCTATGAGATACTCACCGGGTGAGTATGTGCTACTGAATGACGGGAGAGAACCCGAAAGTTTTGCAGAGGCTATGGAAGACGAACATAGGCATGAGTGGATGAAGTTCATGCAGGAGGAGATGAGTTCCTTGGAGGCCAACTCTACTTATGATCTGGTGCGGTTGCAAAAGGGCAAGAAGGGTTTGAAGAATCGATGGGTGTTCAGAGTGAATCAGACAGATGATGCGCTACTCGCCCTCAATACAAAGCGATGCTGGTAGTTAAAGGCTACGGTCAACGGAAAGGCATAGATTATGATGAAATATTTTTGCCAGTCGTCAAGGAGTCGTCTATACGGGTGGTGCTAGCATTGGCAGCCAGTTTCGACTTGGAGGTCGAGCAAATGGACGTGAAGACGACATTCCTCCATGGTAATATTGAGAAGGAGTTGTACATGGAGCAGCCAGAGGGATTCGGTGAGAAGGGCAAGTCATATTTGGTCTGCCGGTTGAGGAAGAGCTTGTATGGTCTAAAACAGGCTCCGAGGCAGTGGTATAGGAAGTTTGAGTCATTTATGGGGGAGCATGGCTATGCACGGACGATGTCGGATCATTGTATTTTGTGAGATACTTCGTCGAGGATAAATTTATCATTTGTTGTTTTATGTTGATGACATGATATTGGTGGATCGAAATGCCACCAGGATAGTAGAGTTGAAGCGCCAACTAGGCGCGGCCTTTTTTATGAAGGATTTGGGCGCAGCGAAGACTACTATTGGGATGAAGATCAACTGAGAGAGAGAGAGAGAGTCAGGTGAGAATCACCGCGCCAGCGCTCCCGCGGAACGATCGCTTTGACCCATCCGGACGTGATGCCGCACGAGCGTGAGCCACGCCCGTGCAAGGCCGTGGTTCATTGGCTGGCGGTAAGAGTTATAAGCCACAGAGTCGCACAGATTATCCTAGTGCAGCAGACTCATGAACGCATAGGCGATTTGGTAACAGGTTCACTGAGTCGACAATATAGCGAAAGCATTGAAACACAAGTTGAAGTAAAGCAAACTCTTTTATTGATATAAACAAGTGTTACAGGCGGCGTATAGCCGAGATTACAAGTCGCTCAAGCCTCTCTCTGAAACAGTAAAAGCGTGCCAAGTGGCTACAATTATGGAATAATTGTACAGGCGAGTTCCAACATTATGTCTTGTATATGTGCTTCAGTTCCGGATCGCACCGCTGCTTCGGAGTGATCTTCATGCCTTAGCACGCACGAATGAGGCATCCGCACTGAACGAGGTTCTTTCGCACCCTGCAAACGATCTGGTGGGTTATTAGTACATTGAATGCACTGGTGGGGAGGCTACTCGCCAGCTCGACAAATCCAAAAACGTAAGATAGGTTCCGTGCATAACTATTAAGTTGTCTTTCTAGTTGCCTTAGGATCAGTTTCATGCAAACATTGAATAGCCTAACTCGTATGGCAGTGCACCGTGCAACATGAGAGAAAACACGGCAAGACTTAATAACTTACCATTTGTCCTTCCCTGTCCAAGGCAAACATTATCAATTTAAGCGCGGACATGTATAAATATTCAGGAGGCATAGCATATGCAACACGAGAGTCATTATAACATAATCGTTCAGGTGTTCAGTTGTTCATTTGATGCGATGCGATGACTCGCACGCGGATAGCCGCTAAGCGAGGATGACTTATCTATATGAACAGGAGCCGCTGGCATAGCCTTAAAGTACAGGTGTAGCACATGAAAGAAAATGAAATGCAACGCACGGATCAGGAGCGCTATATGTCATTCCTTCCGAGGCAGGTGGCTACTTAGTCTGGGAGCAAGAATGGCGTGAAGGAGAAGTTCACAGGCGCTACATGCCATTCTGCCCGAAGCAGGCAGACTAACAGGGTTCTTGTCCAGATTGGATCAGCCCGGTGCCCCGGAGACCGTCCGCAGGAACGGAGATCCGAAAATCTCACTTGATAACAAGTTGTCCGCGACATGCAGGTCAGGATCTCAGGTCAGGTGCAGGAACAAGTTCGAGGCATGATATATATATATATGGAACAAGTTCGAGTCAGGATATATATATATATATATATATATATATATATATATATATATATATATATATGGAACTTGTTGAGGCAGGATCGTTGATTCAGTAGTTTGCTCCACGAGCTGTGATTATGGGATTTATTCATTCATGGTACAAATTTCCTGGTTCGGGAATTGCCTTAGTGACCCAACGGTCCCGGATACTTGCAGGTTCATTCTTGCACGAAACGACTACTTAGTAGTCTTCCGTAGTTGGATAAAAACAAGGCAACATACAAGCAGACAAGCATGCATTTATATCAATACAACATTCACGTTGGCTCGGGCCCGAAGGTAAGCCGAGAGATGAAACCGTTAGGGGACTTCCCGAGCAACACGTTCTAGGGTAGCATGCGAGGGTCTGAACATATATATAAGCAATGTTTTATTTCCATGTTCTAGCATAAGCAATACAAGTTAGGATTTTTTTTCTTAGCTAGGTGCGTTGGATTCTTATTAGCATGCAGGGGGTGATTCACCTAGAGACTAGCATGTATCATTCCAAATTTTATGTGTGCTGGCTAAGCAAAGACAAGTTCACCGTAGCCACCCACCTTAGCGATGATTCGCCTCGGTAGAGCGATACGTCAAGCGAGCCTCTGTAAGCCTTAGCTGAATTTCTGTAGAGATAAGTCTGGATATCCTTTGCCTCAAACGAGTGTTCTCGCCTGAGCAAGGCGGGTCGGGACATGCACTTTGTCGTTTGAATCGGCAGTTCGCTTGAACGGAACGGGGTGTTACATCCTACCCAACTCAGAAAAAGTCTCATCCTCGAGACTTACTGAGGACAAGCAGTACGTTTCAATCAATTTTGATTTAACGATACAAGGCTGAGGCAAACCTACACAAGTTGTTGTACTTGTTTATTTGGATATTCACTTGCACAAGCGTTCGAGATCGGCATATCGCTAGTCTAGATCGTACACATATTTGTAGCGCTCCAAACACATGCACGCCAACCAACTTAGCGATAGCGAAGTCTTAGCACTCGAGTTTTACGTTTTCTTAAGTCTTGGATCGTGCACAAGTTCAAGGCGTCCCTCGAATAGATGCATTCAACCAAACTTAGAGTTAGTGAAATCGGACAAGCTACTTGCGATAATCTCAAGGGTTCGCACAGGTTGGCACAAAGGCCACTCGCATCCTGATTTATACAAGCAATCATATCAATCAAAACGCATTTTGAAAGTATTTAGACTTATTGTTGGAACATCCCATTGAGGCATTGAGAGAGAGCGTGCACATAACCCACGAACAAGCTTTCAAAAATGAGATATTGAAAAGAAGTCCAAAGGCGTAGAAGCCAGGCTCTGATACCATTATGTCATGCCCCGATCTCCCACAGGCAAATCGGCCATTTCCGCTAGGCGAGAATCACCGCGCCAGCGCCCACAGAGTCGCACAGATTGTCCGAGTGCAGCGGAGTCATGAACGCGTAGGCGATTTGGTAACAGGTTCACTGAGTCGACAATATAGCGAAAGCATTAAAACACAAGTTGAAGTAAAGCAAACTCTTTTATTGATATAAACAAGTGTTACAGGCGGCGTATAGCCGAGATTACAAGTCGCTCAAGCCTCTCTCTCTGAAACAGTAAAAGCGTGCCAAGTGGCTACAATTGTGGAATGATTGTACAGGCGAGTTCCAACATTATGTCTTGTATATGTGCTTCAGTTTCGGATCGCACCGCTGCTTCGGAGTGATCTTCACGCCTTAGCACGCACGAAGGAGGCATCCGCACCGAACGAGGTTCTCCCGTACCCTGCAAACGATCTGTTGGGTTATCAGTACATTGAATGCACTGGTGGGGAGGCTACTCGCCCGATCGACAAATCCAAACACGTAATATAGGTTTCGTGCACAACTATTAAGTTGTCTTTCTAGTTGCCTTAGGATCAGTTTTATGCAAACATTGAATAGCCTAACTCGTGTGGCAGTGCGCCGTACAACATGAGAGAAAATACGACGAGACTTACCAACTTACCATTTGTCCTTCCCTGCCCAAGGCAAACATTATCAATTTAAGCACGGGCATGTATAAACATTCAGGAGGCATAGCATATGCAATACGAGAGTCATTATAACATAATCGTTCAGGTGTTCAGGTGTTCATTTGATGCGATGCGATGACTCGCATGCGGATAGCCGCTAAGGGAGGATGACTTATCTATATGAACATGAGTCACCGGCATAGCCATAAAGGACAGGTATGGCACATGAAAGAAAATGAAATGCAACGCACGGATCAGGAGCGCTACAGGTCATTCCTTCCGAGGCAGGCGACTACTTAGTCTGGGAGCAAGAATGGCGTGAAGGATAAGTTCACAGGCGCTACACGCCATTCTGTCCGAAGCAGGCAGACTAACAGGGTTCCTGTTCGGATCGGATCAGCCCGGTGCCCCGGAGACCGTCCGCAGGAACAGAGATCCGAAAATCTCACTTGATAACAAGTTGTCCGCGACATGCAGGTCAGGATCTCAGGTCAGGTGCAGGAACAAGTTCGAGGCAGGATATATATATATATATGGAACAAGTTATATGGAACAAGTTCGAGTCAGGATATATATATATATGGAACTTGTTGAGGCAGGATCGTTGATTCAGTAGTTTGCTCCACGAGCTGTGATTCTGGGATTTATTCATTCATGGTGCAAATTCCCTGGTTCGGGAATTTCCTTAGTGACCCAACGGTCCCGGATACTTGCAGGTTCATTCTTGCACGGAACGACTACTTAGTAGTCTTCCGGAGTTGGATGAAAACAAGGCAACATACAAGCAGACAAGCATGCATTTATATCAACACAACATTCACGTTGGCTCGGGCCCGAAGGTAAGTCGAGAGATGAAACCGTTAGGGGACTTCCCGAGCAACACGTTCTAGGGTAGCATGCGAGGGTCTGAACATATATATAAGCAATGTTTCATTTCCATGTTCTAACATAAGCAATACAAGTTAGAATTTTTTTTCCTTAGCTAGGTGCGTTGGATTCTTATTAGCATGCAGGGGGTGATTCACCTAGCGACTAGCATGTATCATTCCAGATTTTATGTGTGCTGGCTAAGCAAAGACAAGTTCACCGTAGCCACCCACCTTAGCGATGATTCGCCTCGGTAGAGCGATACGTCAAGCGAGCCTCTGGAAGCCTAAGCTGAATTCCTGTAGGGACAAGACTGGATATCCTTTGCCTCAAAAATCGACAATTTTAGATATGCATTATATACGCATGTTCATGTATATATTTCAATTCTTTCGTTTGGATACTTGGAAGAAGTGGAAGTTAGAAGTGAAAAATCGTAAAGTTTGGTGTTCAGATAGTTGTTGAAGTGAGTTAGAAAGTTGTACTTTTTGTTTTTCTTTTGATTTGGAAAGCGTTAAAGTATTGAGAATTAATCTTCCAACCAAACGTTCGATTAGGATTTCACACTTCACAGAAACCAGTTCGAAAGAAAAAAAAATCGATGTCAAAATGAAGAAGTGGTGGCAGAAAATATTTACTGTTCATGTCACTTCACAGTAAATCTTGTCCGCAACCAAACACGTGCTCTTCCCAAATTTGAATTTTCTACTTCGTCCCTCCTAAAATAGGCCAACCAAACAGACCCTTGACCTCGGTTAGTAACCCAAGGACTGTTTTTAAAGACTATTTAGCATCTAGATCCTAGATTTTATACCAGCTTTGAGTTCAATTCTCACATGTCTAATTAAAAAGTTTAAACCTTGAATTTTTACTTTTTGCTTACTTTTTTTTTTTTTCCATTATTCCATGATTATGAATACAAGGACAACAAACAATACAGACTAGAAAGGAGGATATAATAGGGAAAAAAAAAACAGATTCTAAAATTTACAATTTGATATGTCATGGATTAACTTTATTCTGATATAAAATCTAGGGTTTAAATACTAATTAGTCCTTTTTAACTGGTGTTAGTAATATTTATACTAATTCTAATATTTGTTTTGCTATAAATGGTATTCTCACAACTTCGGTTGGAGCCAAAGTGGCTGCAACAACGTTTACAATAATTTTTTGTTGGGTTTTTTTTATTTACAGGCAACCAAACGGTTGTTTAGTATAAGCCACCTTAACGTTAGGCTTGGGTTTGAAACATGTTTGTTTCCGTTTCTCTTTTTCATTAGTTAGTGCCAAAAGTTCGTTGCCAACAAAAATCCAGTCAAAACTATTTTGAAAGAAATTATTTCGATTATGGACAACGATTATGAAAGCAGATGGAAGACTGCTGTCAAAATTTCTTATGCTACTACTTTTTTTTTTAAATGATAAGAATCCTGCATCAAACCTAAATGATCATATATTCTTAGTAATGATTTTTTACTTTTGTAAAATATCTTGAGATTTTGTTGGAAAATTAAACAACGAGTAGCAATAGCGGCGAGCGGGCCGGACGGCGAGCACACGGTGGGGGGTGGACGCAGTGGCGAGGTGGCGATGTGGGCAACAGGGGACGCGGGTGCGTGGTGGTGGGTGTCACGGGAGGGGAGGGGTGCGGCCGCGGATGGGTAGGACGACCGAAGAGGGAGGGGGATGCTGCCGGAGAAGGAGAGGGGCGGGAGGGGGAGGGGGAGGGGGTGGGAGTGGGTTGGGAAAGGAGGGATAGTTTTATTTTTTTAAATTTTTGGATATCAACATAAAATTGTTATATAGCTGAGGGTATCAAGTTAGCACATATCAAAGTTTAGGGTATCAAGTTGAATATTTTGAATAGTTGAGGGTATTATGATTATAATTTAGCCAAAAAAAAATACCAATCTAAAAGTTAAAAGAGTGTAAAATTGATTATTTAACTTTTTTTTCTCTAATTTATGAAAATAGTTAGTATTTTTTTTTTAAATGATGAAAATGTGCGTGCAACGGTACAACGGTGCAAGTGCAATGTAACTCGCTCCAATCCATTAAAATTATGCTATGACTACAACCAAATGCCTACAACCCTCTTACAACCGCCACGTGACGGCCACGTGGCGGTCGTCCATTGGAGGAGAGGGAAGAGGTGGGATCCGGATGCTGTTCGGGTGGTCGGTTCGTGACAGAAATATCATGTGGCAGCCGTTTATTAGAGAGAGGTGGGATCGAGTGTGACCTACGTAGCAGGAAGAATAGAGGGTTGTAAGAAGTTTTAAACATTTGATATTAAATTTAGCATTATTGTAAAATCAATGGGTTTTCTAGTCCCTTGTTATTTGGTGCACAACACAAACAAAGAATCTAAATTTAGTGATAACCCTATCTCATGAAAAAGAAGGGTTTCCAGAATGCAAAAAAGTTGCCAGACCCCTGGCACAATAGATGTGGAATATTCACGTGTAGGATGGAGATTGATTGATTTGACATCTCTCGCTTTTATATTTCTTTTTAACAAAAGTAAGACAATAACTATAAAATTAAGTATTAAGATAAGTCAATTACTCTCAACTCATGTAGTTAAGATGAGAGGAGATTATTTTTGACTTGGTGGATTTGCAGGACCGGTTCAAAGTTTTTGGATATCTATGTCAAAAATCAAAATAATATCAAACTTAAAAATAATATTTAAAATACTAAAACATATTATATATATATAAAATATTTATTTTTTTTGTGTCTTTCAAAATTTTGGGTCCATGAAATTATTCGATCTGTCCTGTGTCAAGGCCGAGTCTGCGGATTCGATCTCACGAAAAAAAAAAAAAAAAAAAAAATTCTCGTAATTTATTTTCAAATTAAACACGTCTATGTGAATTCCTAAAACTTATAGCGACAATGTTTCTCTAAGCTCTTTGAATATATATTTTGTGAAACTTTTTGTGATGCTTTTAAACTTTAAAAGACAATGTTTTTCTTAGGGCCCTTGTCATGGTATAAAAGCCAACAAGAACGAATAAATTGAACAAATACAATATTTTCTCAAACAAAAAGTAAGTATGAATGGAACAAAGACAAAACAATAGGAATAATGTGTGCGGACATTATTCTGTTTTTTTTTTTCCTATACCCCAATCTTCTTCTCGATAGCTACATATACTAATAAAAGAGTAGTTTGACTTGCGAGTCCTTATTTATTCTTGTATTTGAATTTAGTAGCGTGTGTTACAAGCATAAGGGAGTTAGATTCGAAACGAATTGTCAATACCTAAAAACCTTTAGCACACTCGCAGAGCCAACTTGAGACTGAGGTGGGCTCCAATACTAAGGATGGACGTTCGATCTATTCGGTTTCAACCGAACCAAAATCGTTAAAACCGAATAAACCAAATTTCTAAAAATTAAAAAATCGAACCGATAATCGATTTGGTTTTTTAGGTTTGTTCGGTTGGACTAGTTTTATTGTTTGATGGATCTGGCCCAAAGTTGAAATTGTGGTTAAATTATATGCTTAATTTCAACTTAATACTCTCAATTATTCAAGTTTTTCAATTTGATATAATAAACTTTAATATTATATCGATCGCTACCCTCAACTATTGAAGTTTTTCAAATCGATATCCTTCGTTAGTTAGGGGTTAATTCTATCGTTTCAACAAAAAAAAATTTGACCAAATTATCTCCACCCCTGAGAATATTTGAAGTGATCACGAATGAGGGGACGGAGAGTATTTTTGTCATTTTAGATTTTTCGTCAACGCTTTTAGGGTATTAAGTTGTACAATTATAGTTGAGGTATTAAGTTGTCTAATTAAAATTTAGGATATCAAGTTGAAGGTTTTGAATATTTGAGGGTATCAAGTTAAAATTTAACCTAAATTATATTAAAAGATGTAATTTTTATACATATGCTTGTTGTATATCAAAGTTAAACACAAAGTTTGACTAGTTGTAAAACTACCAAAGTTTAGTTTTAAAACACATACATATGATTGTTGTTTTCAAAATATACACAAAAAATATACGCACTTTTATCATATAAAATTTACATAAAATGGAGGTTATTTATATAATTACGTAGATCTTATTCGATTTTCGATTTTGATCCGAAACCAAATAAAGAATTCTAGTATTTTAAAAATAGAACCGAACCAAAATTTTATCAAACCAAAACGAATCTGTTCGATTCTCGGTCCAAAATCGAATAAGACTTCACCCCTATCGAGCCTACCCTCTCTTTTTTTTTTCTCTCCACACCCCCACCTCAACTCACTCCACCTCGAATTCTTGGAGCACACATGACAACATCGAAAAACTAATTCGAATTCTACTCTCCTTATTTCCCCTTGGTTAGTAAAAAGGGAAGTGAATGGAAGATTTAGACTATTGAATATCGGTTCGATTCAATTTGGTTTGGTTCGGTTCGATTTGATTTAGCTTGAACAAGAATTATTAAGATATCTTTAGGTAAGTGGAGTTCTCTTTCAACACTAATCCTGCCCTTTCAAGACCAAACAGGGCCAATTTTTTTTTGGGGCGGGGACCACCTGTCTGTGTCAGGACACCCTGCCAAAATAGTTACAACGAACTGTCGTCGTCGCCAATACTTTTTTTATATTCTTACTTTTGTGTCTCTCTCTCTCTCTTTCTTCTACGTGTGTCAAAACCCTTGCACCAGAAGTTCATATTGTGTGTTGTACATATCAACTATCAAACAAGTACAGTGTAAGCAATAAAGAGAGTTTTGCAACAGTTCAAAACCCTTTTATTTATTATTTAGTACTTGCTAGTTATAACCGGTTTTAACTTCACGCAGTCTTATCCACTGCTTTAAAAATTAGACCTGAGTTCGATGCGAATAAAATATTAGATCGAATCAAATCAGTTCAATTAGTTGGTTCGACAACCATTGAATTAATCTATCACAATATAATTCTAATCTCATCCACAGAAAATAAACACAAATCAATATGATAGACCAGTCAAGATAATAGATAAAAAAAATAGTTCATCATCAAGTCCATATAAGTAGTGTCTCGGGGAACAATCCGACACAAGTAAGAAAAGAGAATAGCACCAATACATATGTCCATGAGTCAAGTCCTGATATGAAATAACACTAAGCATAAGTAACTGAGTAAGTAACTGATTACTCAGGAGAAATTCTCTGGCACAATCTCGTCCCCTGGTGCCAGTACTGCTCCAGCGTCAGCTCATTTCCCGTATACCTAGGGATAATCCTCCTCTGTTGTACCTGGGAACATAATCTGAATCCAGGTCCTCAGGGGACATAACAAGGTATAATAATCACTCAAGCCAAATGATAAAACAGATCATCAGGGCAAGCTATGTAACCAGCTAAGTAAAATGTAAAATGAGAGCATCACTAGTACTCAGGCTGAGACCACTACAGGCTCTGTGTCGGAAAATTCATAGCAGCAAGTAGTATAATGTAGTAAATGTGCAAAGCTCTGATACAGAGTCTAAAACACCACCATTAGTATAGTATATATATAAATAATCAGCCTGTAGCCCGTGTATCTCTCCCCACTCAATGTAACCTTACGTCTCATGTCCACAACGTCTCATATACGTAACACGCAAGATCATGACCTCTAGCTAGTACAACGAGTCATAATGATATATCTATATATGCAAGTCTCATATCACGAATCCTCTAAGCCTATACAGAATCACCATGAATAGATCAAGAACGATCCTATCATATAAAATAGTGTCAAGTGTCATACGGTATGACATACTTGGTAAAGCAAGCACGCAAAAGTATAGGATCATGGAATCAACTCTCTAAGTGACGTTACACGACTCCGCGTACGACGTCGACACCAGAATCATGTTCGGACGCTAAGAAACGTCTCACGGTTCTAGGTTGAACATGTACATCTCAAAAGTATATATATATATATATATATATATATATATATATATATATATAAAGAACACAAGCAATTAATATAACAGGATCTCGGCAGGTTTGATAAGGTACACTTGCCTGAGCTCTGAACTCCGTCAATTGCTCCTGTAGAAGTAAAATCTCCAAGTACGCCTTCGGATGATGCAACAAACATCAGCATTGCTCTCAAAATACTTGAAATAGCTAGGGATGACTATCCATAAGTTCAATTTGGACACATGGACAGAATTGACAGTTTCGGATCAAAGCGGGGTCCACATGTGGCCCACTTCGCACAAAAAAATATGCCAAAGATAAAGTTCTCTAAATTTAGTAAACTTAGTGTTTACGAGTCCAAAACGATAATACGAACCCAACGGAATATCCAGAACTGGATTCCGATGAGCCGATCATGAAATCGTTTGTCAAGTGGAACCGTGGGGCCCACAAAATGATATTTCATCAACATTCTCTGAATTGAACCAAAATTGGGTTACGGGACCATCGTAATGCTGCAAATTCGATGGCATAAGTTTTGTTACGAAACGATAAACACACACGAAGTTATGACAAGTGTCAGAATAGGTCGATACGGTACTTTTTGACGGATACCCGTTGATTTCGGTGTGCACGCACATCCAAATCAAGTTTCGTAAAATCTCACACGTCCGCGTTGACGATACGCATCTTTTGGTAAAATTCTCACACGACGAATTCGTCTCGTTTGGCCGGACGCATTCCGTATCGAGAAAATTTGGGTTTAGAAAATTAAGTTTTTGACATATTTCAACGCTGAATAATCCGTAGATAAATCAACAATAAAATAAACTTATTGAAGAGATTAAAACTCGGTTATGTTGTCTAAATTACTATTTAAGTAGAATTTAAAAATATTAACTAGATTGAAAGAAAATTAGACACGGACATGGGAGGTTGGAATAATTTATGTTCCTAAAATTAAGTCATTTTTTCTGTTTTGTGTCGCGATTTACGATCGACACAGGACACGATAAGCTAAACTAATTAAACATGGTTCATGGGGATCATGTGGTATTCACATAGGACTCGACGGTCCGCTGTTAGTTTACTGCGCAGGAAGAAACATGGGTGGGAAGAAAGGTACCTCGTTTAGTCTCTGCTGCTCGGGATTTGGACGGGCTGATCGCGGCGGCGGTTGACGGCGGCAGCGGTGATAGTTTGGACGTAGGGGAGATACTGATGGTGGTGGTCTGCTCTGATGTATATTTAGGGTTGTGAAGGGGGGTTCAGAATGGGAAAGGATGGGTCGGGGCGATTTTGGGTAGAGGAAGGGAGCGGTCAGCTGCGGGGGTTTTCAGGGAAGATGAACTGATGGGTCGGAGCTTCAGCTGAACGGGTGTAGGTTTCTGGGTTTCGGGTTTAGTTTAGGGTTTCGGGTGCGGGTTGGTTTGATTTTTTATAATTATATAATAACTATATATATATATATATATATATATATATATATATATATATATATATATATTTTGAATACCAAATAATTTCCAAAAAATTTATAATTTTTTAATAATAGTTGTACACCCAAAAATATATTTTTTGTGTAATATTAATAATTAATAATTAATTAAATATACATAATTATCAATCTATGAATATAATATATTATAATTAGCTAAAACATAATAAAAAATTCTCCCTTAATCTCAATAATTTCAGAATACCAATATTAATAACATTTAAAATTTAATTCTAAAAGTCAGGGGATTTACAGTTAAAAAGTCATAAATATCCCCCTCCTCTCTTAACTCTTTCCTCCGCTCAAAACCTCAAATCCAAGTAAGAGTTATTAAACACACCCCACTTAACTCTTCCTCCAATCCAAACAAGGTTATATATTTTGACTCTTCTCTCCCTCACATAACTCTACCTCACTTAACCCCACTTAACCATGTTTATTTTGTTTTCCCTCAAACCAAGCAGACCCTAAATGACCAAAGTTCAATCCATAATGAACACTGTCGAACCGAAATTAGCCAAAACCGAAACCGAACCGAACCAAACAAGTTATTTGGTTTATTCGTTTTATTCAGTTGGACTATTGTTATTGTTTAATGGATCGGATCCAAAGTTGATATCGTGATTAAATTATATTAAAAATTATAATTTTATACACACATTTGTTGTATTTCAAAGTTGTGCTCAAAATTGCATAAATCTTATTCAGTTTTCGGTTTTGGATAGAATTGAAACCCAAAACAGAAATCGAATAAGAAATTTTAGTATATTCAAAAGTGAAACTGAATTAATTTTTTTTTTCACTTATTCGGTTCGGTTCGATTTTCGGTCCAAAACCGAATAATGCTCACCCCTAAGTTGATCAACACTGACCCGGTCCGAAAAAACTAACGGTTCATGGGTCAACCGGTTGAACTGGACGGTCTGGTCCGATTTTTAAAACGTCTTATCAACTAGGTACAAACAATGTTTTAAAAATTGGAATGGAGATCGATTCGGTCAAAACATTCGGTCGGGTCAAACCGGTCCAACCAATGGGCTAATCTGGGTTGAACCAGTTATGTAGACTTACAATCTTTTATTGAATAAATTATATAGTATACAAATGCATACATATTAGTCAGTGTAGTATCATTTTTGTGTTTTTCTAAACACCCCAAAACCTGGATTTTGAAGGTTTCTATTATTATTTTTCATTCATACCCTCGTAAAAAAGACATAATTAAAACTGCAAACTAAAATAGCCCAATACCATATTCTCTCGTTCTCGTCTTTGTTTTTCTTGTCTTCGTTGTGGCTGGCAATATAAGAACAATTTAGAATGGTAAAGAATTCCTAATCACATAAGATAAAATTGAGAGTGATAATATTTTCTTGTTGTGACACGACAATAGGTAAAGATATAATCTTGTTTTGAAAGGACTTTCGTGTATATATGTCAATATAGTTTATTTTAATCTTAATTTTTTTTAAATTGCTACCTAATGAATTACCAAACAGGTGTTAAAAATACTGCTATTAAAAGCCACCCAAAATCAGATCCCTTAAACATCGCATAACCTTTATCCAACAATTGCTACTACTTTAGTGTGGATTTATGTAAAAAAAAAGGAAAATGGATTCGACGCGCTGTCATATCATAGAGAATAACAAGTTCCCATCCAGATTACCTTCAAAATTTACATCAATCTGACACGATCGAAAGCGCGCTTGCAGTGGCAGCCCCGTCCCAGGACAGAGTGGACTACGGTCCAGAATCCAAAGACTAAAGAGACACCAACATAATTATATCTAAAATAGAATTAGCACATACGGTAAGTCACGCTTAATTCAAAACAGTTGTGATGTAATGATTATTATTTTAGATTTACACACTAAAAGTCCTTAGATCAATTTTTGGTGCAACAATACTTTTTAAGATTTACTTTTATTTTACTTTTGCTTAATTTCAACTTGATACTCTAAATTATTTCAGTTTTTAACACGATACCCTAGACTTTGATATGCATCAATTTGATATCCTAAAAAAGAGACAAAATTATCCTCCGTCCCTCTCCCTCCCCCCCCCCCCCCCCTCTCTCTCTCTCTCCCCACACACACGGTTACTCCATCCCTTCCCTCCCCCATGGTTGTCCCACCCCTGCCCCCATACCGACTGCCCCACTACCCCCCTCTCTTCGTGTGTGTCGTCACCGTTGCTGCAGTGCACGCGCGGAGAGAGAAAGAGGGGGGGGGGTGTTGGAGTGGATGAGGTTCCCAACCTATGTGAAAAATACCCCGGAGTAGGATTGAGTATTTCTACATATAATAGGAATACCTCAATTTTTTTGGATTGGATATTCCTAAATATAATGGGAATATCTCAATAGATTTTGGTTGGATATTCCTACATATAATATGAATATGTCAATGAATTTGGATTTGAATTGGATATTTCTATCTATAATAGGAATGCTAGTTGTGGGTTTGAGGCTATATAAAGGTGTCTCCTGGCCCTAAAACATCTATCTCTCTCTTTAAAAAAAAATAGCAACAAGGAAAGAAAAGGAGGGAAGAGTGCCATTGCAATATTGGAGAGGCGAAAGAAGGATTGGAGGCCATTTCGAAGAAGGAGATAAGTTTCGAGTATTTTTCGTTGTCTTTCTTATTCGTGATTATAATCTATTTTTTGTTCCAAAAGAGTTGTGGTGATCCATTTGGATCGGTGAAAAGTTTGTAAGGAGTCGGTGTATTTCTTATTCCATTAAGTGGAAATTTTTCAGGGTTGGATTCCGATCGTGCCGTAGTTTTTTCAGGAAGGGTTTTTCACGTCAAAAATTTCGATGTCTGCGATTTGTGTTTGACGTTTTTGGTTTGTGCGTTTTGCTCGGTTCTCTCGCAGGTACTTTCTGGTTTGGAAAGCGATTTTCACACTTTTGTTCCCAACAAAGTGGTATCAAAGCCAGGTTCTGAAATTTCAGAAGGGTATTAGGAGTTGACAGGCAAACCAGAGAGGAAAGATTGACGCAAAGTCGGTACGCTTGATAAACCTGAGCGGTACCAACTATCATTACTAGAGGAGCAAGATGAAGGATTTGCTATTTGTCAAGAAGCTGCATTTGCCGGTATTTGCTTCCGAGAGGCCTAGTGACAACTCCGAATATGACTGGAATTTTGAACATATACAGGTGTGTGGGTACATCAGGCAGTTCGTTGACGAGAACGTGTACAACCATGTTGCCAGTATTGAGCATGCGAGGACACCGTGGGATAAGCTGGAATCTTTGTATGCGAAAAAGACAGGAGTAAATAAATTGTTCATGATCTGGATGATTATGGGTCTGCGGTACAAAGATAGGGCGTATATTATGGATCACTTGAGTGAGTTCCAGGGCATTGTTGATTAGCTATCCACGATGGGAGTCAAGTTTGACGACAAGGTTCAGGGACTATGGCTGTTGTGTGCATTGCTAGACTCGTGGGAGATCGTACGAATGTCTATGATCGCTTCTGCTCCGGAAGGCGTGGTCAGTCTGGAGTTTTCCAATAGCGGGGTACTGAATGAAGAGATGCGGAGACGTTCTCATGGCACTTCATCCACATCCCACTCATAGGAGCTTGTTTCAGAGATCTGCGGAAGGGATAAAAGTAGGGGTCCAAGCGGTGGCAGAGACAAAAGCAGGAGAAGGTCCAAGGGTCGGTACGAGGACTCGAAGTGTTACCATTGTGGCAAAAAGGGCCACATCAAGTGGATCTGTTTTAATTGGAAGAGAGAGAAAAAGGGAGACAAAGGAAAACAAAGTGAGAACACTACAACGGCGACCTCGGCACATGGAGGCGACATGATCATTGTAGGTGATGAGGTAGTTATGAATCTCGTCTGCGATGACAACTTTTGGCTGGTGAACTCAGGTGTTTCAGCACAAGTATCTCACAATATGGCACTATTTGCTACATATACAACAGGCGACTGTGGATTATTGAAGATGGGCAATAGATATGTGTCGAAGGAGGTTGCCATTGGAGATGTGCATTTGAGGACAAAGACAGGTGCAGTTCTTGTTCTCAAAGATGTCCGTCATGTCCCTGATATTGGTTTCAACCTGGTATCGGTTGAAAGGTTGGATGACGAGGGTTTCTTTAGTCTCTTTGAAAACAATCAGTGGAAGCTTTCCAAAGGTTCGATGGTAATTTTCAGAGGAAGCAAGAGGTCCAGACTCTACTATATGGATGGGAGCACATAGGGGGGGACATGAGGTTAACAAAGCTGCTGATGTGTCTATTGAGTTATGACACATGCGGCTCAGCCATTTCAGCGAGAAGGGGATAAGATAATTGGTGAACAAGAAGGTGATTCCAGGGCTAAAGTCTACAAAGTTGGAGAAGTGAACGCACTGTATGGCGGAGAAGCAAAATATGGTATCTTTCTAAAGTCACCCAAGTTCAAGGAAGCCAGCGTTTCTCGAGTTGATTCACTGGGACGTCTGCGGTCCTATGAAGGTAAAATATATTGGTGGTACTTTTTATTTTGTAACATTTATTGATGACTATTCCATGAAGGTTTGGGTCTATACCTTAAAGACCAAGGATCATGTGCTGCCCACTTTCAAGGAGTTTCAGGCCTCTGTTAAAAGGGAGACGGGAAAGAAGCTTCTTTGTATTTGGTCGGACAATAGCGACGAGTATATTGGTCCCTTTGATGCTTATTACAAAGAGCAAGGAATACGACATCGGACGACTCCACCAAAGATACCGCAGCTCAACGGTGTAGCGGAGCGGATGAACATGAAACTAATAGAGAGGGTGCGGTATTTTCTGTCAGAAGCAAACTTGCCAGGCAGCTATTGGGGTGAGACACTTTACACTGCTGCTTATGTTAATAATTTATCTCCTAGTGCTCCTTTGCAGGGTGATGTGCCTGACAAAGTATGGTACGACAAAGAGCCGTCATACAATCACCCTTGAGTGTTTGGGTGTAAGGCCTTCGTGCATTTACCGAAGGATAAGAGATCCAAACTTGAGCCAAAGATGAGGCGGTGTGTCTTTGTTGGCTAGGGTCGAGATGAGTTTGGCTATAGACTCCACGATCTAGTGGGAAGAAAGCTCTACAAAAGCAGCGACGTGGTATTCGTCGAGGATCAGACCATGACCAACACTCAGGATTCCGAGATACCTTCTGAGGCAGAGGAATTGTCTGAGTTAGAGTTATTTTGCTTCGAGCAGTTTTTAGAGGACATCGCAGAGGATCCACTTATGGGGGATCCAGTACATAAAATTTTTCCCAACCTTGATCAGTAGTCGCTGATGGTGGTCAGGGTGACCCTCAGGAGGATGAGCATGCCGATGAGGCAGTTCATGGAGGGGAGAAGACTGTAGATATATAGCCGACACCAATGGTTCCGTTAAGAGGAGTGATAGAGAGCGTCGACCATCTACGAGATCCTCACCGGGTGAGTATGTTCTACTGACTGACGGGGGAGAACCCGAAAGTTTTGTAGAGGCTATGGAAGATGAACACAGGCAGGAGTGGATGGAAGCCATGGGGGAGGAGATGAGTTCATCAGAGGCCAACTCTAATTATGATCTGGTGCGGTTGCCAAAGGGTAAGAAGGCTTGAAGAATCGATGGATGTTCAGAGTGAAGCAGACAAATAATGCTACTCGTCCTCGATACAAAGCAAGGCTGGTAGTTAAAGGCTACGACAGCGAAAATGCATAGTTTATGATAAGATCTTTTCACCATTCATCAAGCAGTCATCTATACGGGTGGTGCTAGCATTGGCAGCCAGTTTCGACTTGGAGGTCGAGCAAATGGACGTGAATATGGCATTCCTCCACGTTGATCTTAAGGAGAAGTTGTACATGGAGCAGCCAGAGGGATTCTGTGAGAAGGGCAAGTCATATTTGGTCTCCCGGTTGAAAAAGAGCTTGTATGGTCTGAAACAGGCTCCGAGGCAGTGGTACAGGAAGTTTGAGTCATTTATGGGGAAGCAAGGCTATGCACGGACGACGTCAGATTATTGTATTTTTGTGAGGTACTTTGCCGAGGATGATTTCATCATTTTGTTGCTTTATATTGATGACATGCTGTTGGTGGGTCAGAATGCCACTAAGATAACAGAGTTGAAGTGCCAACTGGGCGCAACCTTCTCTATGAAGGATTTGGGCACAACGAAGACAATTATTAGGATGGAGATCAGCCGAGAGAGAGAGTCCAAGCTGCTACACTTGGTCTAAAAGAAGTACATTCACCGGATACTTCAGCATTTTGAGATGGACGGGTCGAAGAAAATGAATAACCCCCTTGCAGCTTACTTTAAGTTCATTGAGGAGCAGTATCCATCTACCGAGGACGAGAAGAAACATATGGAGCGAGTTCCATATGCCTCAGCCGTGGAGAGTCTTATGTATGCTATGATATGTATGAGGCCAGACATTGCTCACGCAGTCGGGACAGTAGCAGGTAAACTTCCAATCCTGGAAGGGTACATTGGAGTGGGGTCAAATGTATTGTACGATATCTTTAGGGTACTGCCGATTGGAGACTTTCATTTGGTGGTGACGAGCCGAAGCTGGTTGGATATACCGACGTTGATATGGCTGGAGATGTAGAGACGAGGTGATCAACTTTGGGCTATGTGATGGTGTTTGCTGGTAGAGCAGTATCGTGACAGTCGAGTTTATAGAAGTGTGTTGCCTTGTCGAAGACAGAGGCAGAATACATACGGCGATGAAGGCTTGCAAGGAGTTGCTGTGGATGAAGAAGCTGCTGTAGAAAATTGGGCTAAAGCAGGTGCAATATCCTTTGCTTTGCGATAGTCATAGTGCTATTCACCTTGTGAAGTACCAGATATTTCGTAGCCTGTCCAAGCACATTGATACCCGATATCATTGGATACGGGATGTGGTTGACAAGAAGGAAGCGGCACTTGAGAATATTCATACAGATGATAATGGAGCAGATATGTTCACAAATGTTCTACCAAGTGAAAAGTTTGAGTACTGTAGGCGGATCGTCGGGATGACGACCCCCTCCACATAGTTGTGAAGGGGAAGATTTGTTGGAGTGGGTGGGGTTCCCAAGCTAGATTAAAAATACTCCGGAGTTGGATTGAGTATTTCTACATATAATAGGAATACCTCAATTTATTTGGATTGGATATTCCTAAATATAATAGAAATATCTCAATGGATTTGGATTGGATATTCCTACATATATTAGGAATATGTCAATGGATTTGGATTTGGATTTGGATTGGATTGGATATTCCTATCTATAATAGGAATGCTAGTTATGGGTTTGAGGCTATATATAGGTGTCTCCTGGCCCTAAAACATCTATCTCTCTCTCTTAAAAAAATAGCAACAAGGAAAGAAAATGAGGCAATAGTGCAATTGCAACATTGGAGAGGAGAAAGAAGGATCGGAGACCGTTTCGAAAAAGGAGATCAGTTTCGAGTATTTCTCGTTGTCTTTATTCTTCGTGGTTATAATCTATTTTCTGTTCCAAAAGAGTTGTGGTGATCTGTTTGGATCGGTGAGAAGTTTGTATGGAGTCGGTATATTTTTTTATTCCATTAGTAGAGGCTTTTCAAGGTTGGACTCCGATCGTCCCGTGATTTTTTCGGCAAGGATTTTCTCCGTCAAAAATCTCTTTGTCTGCGATTTGTGTTTGACGTTTTTGGTTTGTACGTTTTGCTCGGTTCTTTCGCATGTACTATCTGGTTTGGTGAACGGTTTTCGCACTTTCGTTCCCAACTGGGGGGGGGGGGGGTTGTGCAGCCGGAGTTGGTAGGGTGGGGCAGTCGGGACGGAGGGCAGGGGTAGGGCAACGGTGGGGGGTGTTGGGTGGGAAGGGGGGGGGGGAGGGTAATTTCTTTACTTTTTGTATCAAGCAAAAAATATTCAATAGTTGATGGTATCAAGTTGTCGAGTTAAAAAGTTGAAAAACAAAAATAGTTGAGAGTATCAAGTTACAATTCGTACTTTTACTTAATTTTATTTTTTTTATATTACGTGTGGAGCCTCATTTTTGAAGTTTGTTTTGATCTTCATGAGTTTATGGTCGACCCTACCCGCTTGGTGCTGTGCGGACGACTTGCGGGTCGAAACGAAAGGAAGGAAGAACACGGCACGGCCGAAAACTAGCGAACTGAGCTATTAATTTGCAGGGAACTTGGCATTTGCCAATGCTACCAAACAAAGTGAAACAATAAATTGACTGCACACCGTATCTCAGTTGAGATCCGATCTGGGGTCATCTTGTCCGAGCTTTCGAAGTAGACATTGCATTATCTTCACTCCATCCTTCCTTGCTACAGCGAGTATATATGATTATGTGGTTGGAAAATAAATTTGAAGTTATGGTTGCAAGCTTGACATGTATATATTAATTTAGTAAAAAAATGAGACTTTTTGGGTTGTATATATATATATGTATATCCTCCTGATATCCGACAAAAATTCAATAATTGCGTACACAATTACACACATATATATTATCCTCGATTGGAATAATATAACATTTAACCCTTGACCTTAAATCGTCATTGTTAATTCCAGGACGGACGTAAAAATTTAAACGAAGAAACCAACTTCAAATGTAAAAAAAAAAAAACTCTAAAAATAAAATTATATATTTCAAAATATTTAATTTCATGTCTTTCTCAATGTAGTTATGCATAAACTGATCTGATCTCCAAATCGATTGTATAGTCGAATTTTGATAATTCTCATGTCTAAAAATATCCTTTGGACAGTTGATATCGTAACAACGAGTATTAGAAAAGAAAACAATTTTTTTTTCTTCCAGTGGAATCAGTTGACCTACTTGTTTATTACTGTATCCGTCCTTGGCTATCCAGATTTTAATATAAACATCCTATAGAGATTGCAGGTAGGGGTAGACATACCTTACATTACGATTTAGGGTTAATCATGGGTCCCAAAAATATTTAAAAATTAGTGCTTGGATCATGGAGATGCATATCCAATTTAGAATTTGGAGTCGTGAGATGACAGTTGACTCATGTTGACCATCGAAAATATGTTATTAAATAAACTGAATCAGATCTCAAGAATGACAACAATGTTTCTGGAATTCTAAGTCTTAAGTCTAAACAGAAGGAGTGTAAGTCTGTCAATAGAGTTATTATCATAGTTGTGATTTATTATAGACCATTATGTATATATTAGAGTAAATATATCTATATCGTAGAAAACTGCGCGTAGCAGGTCGGTACTCCTTAGAGTTCTGAGGATTATCCAGTTTGGGGATAAGGGTGACGAAAGTGGATTTCTACTGCGGCGGTAGTACTCTTGAAATCTCAAATTCCTTTATAACAGATATGCTACGTGCCAAAAAATACTTTCAATAAGTCTGAAAGAAAAATGCCATAGTGAAATACTTTCCATAGGCGGCCCCTCAATAAAATCATAAAACTATTGTCATTTCTTTTACCAAATTTTCTTAAGCTACGAAAACGCAGCCTTTTCGATAGTAGAAGTCATTAATGAGAGATCATTGATGCTTATCTTGACGAACGCAACAATGCAACAGAGTTCTGCGTGGATTAATATAATAAAGTTGCTTGATAGAGAATTCATTCCTTTTTTTCACAGTGAACCTTATCTTGGATCAAGTGCTCTTTAAAAAAAAATAGGTATTGATTTACCTAATTCCTCCCTAAGTGATTTTACATTGGACCCATACCTTGAATGCTTTTAGCAAGTTATTTGTTTCCACTTCAAATCTTGACATTTGATATATTTGGGTTTTGTTGTCATTAGGAACTTTATATGTATGCTCTCTTTTATTTCACTTTATTCCAAAAGATGAATTATAATTAAGCCTTAATTTTAATTTCATACTCTCAACTATTCAAAATTTTCAACTTAATACCATAAATAAACTTTAATATCATACCAATAACTATTTTCAACTATTTTTTTTTTCAATTATCCTCCGTTAGTTAGGGGTTAATTCTTCCGTTTTAACAGACATAAATAATATTTTTAGATTAAATTAACCATCTCCACTACCGCCGATGCTATCCGCTGTCGCCGTCTCCGCTGCTGCCACCGCTGCCCCTCTACCGCTTGTCGTCGTCGTCGCTGTTGCCAACGTGATCGATGCTGGAGAGAGGGAGGGAAAGAGAATTTAGAGTATTTTTGTCATTTAAGATTTTTCGTTAACATTGTTAGAGTATTAAATTGTACAATTGTAGTTGAGGTATTAAATTGTCTAGGGAATCAGGTCGAATTTTAGCCTATAATTAATGTAGTTTCATCACATAAATACTTGATGTAATGTATTCAAAACCTATTTGAAATTGGAATATTTGACTGGTACAATGAACTCAAAACAGATTTTCAGTAGCTCATCTCATGTCTTTTTGTTATGTGTCTTGTTTGTTTCTTTGTTGTGAAGTGGAATTTTATGAATTAGTGAAATTGGAAATCACTATGAAAGTTCAATTTCTAAATGAGAGGACTTTGAATTCAACGAGTGGCTTCACAAAGATGTAGGGCCTTTAGGATTTGATTGTTTGGTGATAAATACAAGGATTTGCAATCCTTATCTACTAACATTTAGAAATTTTGTAGGTTTATCTATAGATCCGATCAGTAACCTTGTTATGTAATTGTTTTTTTTCATGTCGCATCTTTGACATCAACAACAAGTTCCAACATCATCGATCTAAATCTCATAGTTGTTAAACATTTGTGATTTTTTTTTTCATTTTTAATCATTATTCTCTGCTGTATACAGTGGGACATAATATGTTAAGATTTTATTTGATTTGATATAGTCAATTTTAGAAATCATAGTTTTCTTTAATACTCTCAGTAATCCATATATATTGAGACCTCCAGTTGAAGAAAAATACGCATAAATTTTTCAACATTTACGTTTTGCCCTAGTTGCGTGTCATTGTCACAATTATTGCTAGAATCAACGGCACGAAATCAAATTCAATACTCGATCAGATTTTAACACCCCCTCCCCCCTCCCATCGAAAGATCTCGCTCGACAGGTGGGGATTCTAGTGCGCATATATGCGAAAATCCACGAGCATTTGCCTCATTCGATCGTGCCACTTGAGTAACATACTCATTCCCCTCTCCCCTCTTGAGAGGATTGCAAAGGGAGGAAGGAGAGAGTTGTGGGTGCACAGGGGGACCAAGACCAATACCAATGCTAGTTATATACACACACTCTCTCCCTCTCTCTCACTCACACAAACAAACCACAGGGGAGAGTGAGAGGTTCTAAGTCTTGCCATCACTTGATTGCAATAGCACTAAAAAGTAGAGATTCACTCCCAGTGGCTGTGAACATATTCAAACTTCCACTCCTCGAAGCATTTTGAGAATCCCTCTCCTTTCTTTCTTTCTTTCTCATCCTGCACAAGAAAGTTGCATTCAAATCCTTATCTTTAGAGTGAAGCATTTGTAAAGGCATAATAATGTAGTGTCATGTCATGTTCACATTTGCATCATCATCATCATATGTGTATGTGTGTGAATTCCTTTTCTTTCGTTTTCTTTGGCCACTTGCAAGTTGAGTGGCGTTACATTCTTCTTTTTTGTTAAGAGGTCAAATGGCATCACTTTTAGATTGCTTTCCACTGATGGATGCTCTTTACCAATCCCTTTCTGCCTCTGCATCTCCTGGGGCTCTTTTGGGCAAGTGACAGCTCAACTCAACTCAACTCTGGTTTTTTTTTTTTTTTTTTTTTGGGGGGGGGGGGGGGGGGTGGTCAGGGGAAGAAGCAAGCAAAGGCACTCCCTCCATCCCTGGAAAAGTAGATGGGGGCATCACTAGATAGATATATAGATGAGCACCTTCAAATCATAACTTGTTCAATTGATAACTTACTATCACTGAACTCAACTGGCCTTGTGGTTAGTGAGAAACATTTCTGGCTGGACGGGGATTTCGAGATCAAATCGTAGGAGATATGTGGGGAGTAGTCGGTCCAAATGGTATGCAACGCAGCATGCGTGAAGTACCGTGTATATCGTCGGGCATCTAAAATAAAAATAAAAATAATAAGCCTGATAAGTCATCGGGTTCCTGAGGCAACTAAGTCTCCACTTCTTGCTAATAGAGCCTCTACGGTTCATTCCAACTCATCTTTGTCAGTTGAACTAGCAATCCACCAGGTCCATATTTTGAGTTCCCAATGAAAATGTCTCGAGTAGCTCAAGGAGAGAAACTTGGAATTTGAGTTCCATGCCGCCGTCAAATCGGAGACTTCAATGTCGTTGCCAACTCCACTCGCCATCAATTTTTTAATAACTTCTTTTGGAGTTAAAGGGAAGAGACGGCGAAATTTAGCTTCGATTAGGGAACCCAACCCCCTGGGCCGGCCTTGACTATCAAAAGAAAATAGTATTATTATTAACGGGTGAGTTTTCAGTTTATTCGATTTTAATCGAATCAAAATATTCAAAATCAAATAAATCAAAATTCTAAAAATTTAAAATCGAAATTAACCATAACCGAAATCGGTAAACAATTCGATTTATTCGGTTACATATGTTTGTTGAAAACGATATTCGTATTAGGGTGAGCGATCGATTTATTCGTTCTCATACGAATCAAAATAGTCAAAACCAAATAATCTGAAATTCTAAAAATTTAAAATCGAAATCGAACCAAAGTTAACCATAACCGAAACAGGTAAACAATTCGATTTATTCGGTTGGACTATTTTTATTGTTTAATGGTTCGGACCCAAAGTTACGATTTTGGTTAAATTATATTAAAATTTATGATTTTTATACATATGTTTGTTGAAAATGGTATTCGTATTAGGTGTTAGCGGTCGGTTTATTCGGTTTCAACCAAATTAAAATAGTCACCAAATAAACCAAAACTCTATAAATTCAAAATCGAAACCAGACCGAAATTAACCTAAACCAAATTGAACCGATAAATAATTCGGTTTATTTTGTTTGTTTGGTTAGACTACTTTTATTGTTTAATAATCTGGGCCCAAAATAAGACTATGTTCAAATTATATTAAAATTTTGCATTTTTTTGTACATATATTTGTTGTAACTTAAAGTTGGTTCCAAAGTTGAATTAGTTGTTAGATTATCAAAATTTGACTTTAAAAGACATACATAGAATTGTCGTATTCAAAATATACACATTTTTAGTCATAAAATATGCATATAATTGAGGATATTTAATAACAGCATAAGTCTTTTTCGATTTTGGACCGAAATCGATTTATTTTTTCAAACTGAAACGAATCCCTTATTCGGTTCGGTTACCGCTTATTGTACATATCCAAAAATATTTGTATTCCTTATTCATGTTTGTATTCATGCAACATAGAAATTGTGGTTTTTGTTCTTCAGATTACTTATATTCACCTTACTCAGATGTATAGCTCAGATTACTCAGATGTTCAGATTACTTATATTCAGCTTACTCAGATTGTCCAGATATTCAAATAATTTGTTTCAATGCAAATGAATTCGCACGCGGATTAGCGCAATCGAGCCAATATTAATCTATATAAAATGGGTCGCTGGCATTCACAAGCCATTTCGGACGATGGTAGTTGAAAGCCTTCGGCGGTTGGTACGAGTAACCCCGAAGCGTCGAACTACATAGTATCGAGTGACACCTCCCGGTAGCTCTCGTCCTGTAAAACCCACTAATTTTAAATATTATAATTATTTAATTAATTATTTAATTTATTTATAGTATCTCTTAGCCAATTAGAAAATATAATTTATTGAATTCTAATTAATAGGTAAATATTCATCTAGAAATTTATGGAGCAAAATTATTATTTTATCTTATTTTATTTTACGTAGGAAATCTTTGTAGAAGGGTGAAAGATTATTTTTATGTACTAATATAATTTTTGGAAATTTTATTACCATATATATGGTATAAATAAAAAGAAAAGGAAAAAAAATTAAAATTAAGAAACAAATAATAAAACCTTAAAAGAAACTAAAACCTAGTCATAAACCCTCAACCCCTAACCACTAACCCCAAACCCACAACTAAAGCCTAAGCTACCAGCAGCTTTCCCTCCGCGCAGGAAGCCCCAGACCCGTGCGGCCTAGCTGTAAACCCTCACCACTCCCCCTTATATATATAGATATATCGAGTTATAAACCCTAACCCTAAACCTATCGCCCACTTCCCCACGACCCAGCGCCGACCTCGACGACTGCCGGAGCACCCCGCAGCCATCGGAGCACCGCCGGCCACCCCCGCGTCTGCGTAACCGCGCGAGCAGTCCGCGCAGAAACTGCAGCGACGTACCCTACTTCAAATAAAGTTTTTCGTTCCATCTTGCGACCGATTTCTGAACCGCCTTCACCGGTATGTTCACGACCTATCCCCCTTCCAACTCTGTAAATTAGTTTTCATCAAACAACGCTTAACACTAGGTAGAAATCGAGGCCAAGTTGAAGAAAAACCACATATTTGAACTACAGAAAATTGTTGCGACCACCTATTTAAGGACTGATATCTTCCTCCACAGACATCCAAACTTAAATCTATTTTTTGCTATGTGAAGACCATATAACCGAGATCATCTTCTGTTAATTATATTATTTTATTTTGTGTTAAATTTAGAAATAAACTGGGTTAAAAATTATGAAAAACTTGTTTTCCAAAGCTTTAGAATTGCGATACGGAGCGTGCCCCGCCAAACGGGACCGCCCCGTCGCGTACCAATTATACCAAATGGCGTGTATGCCCTGACGTGTTGGCTTTTGTGGAAACTGATTTGGACATGTGTGCGCGTCGGAATCAACCCGTATCCGTAAAAAGTCCCCGTATCGTGACTTTTGCAAAATATCTCACCATTTAGTGTACGCTCATCAGAATACAATGAAACTTGTGCCATAGGATTCATGATATCACACTGGTACTGTGACCCAAGTTTCACACGATTCTGAGACAGTTGACCAAATCGTCTATTTGCGGGCCCCACGGTTGACTTTAAGGGCGAATTTGTGTTCGGCTCACCGGAATTCAAAATTGGACATATCGTTGAGTTCGTATTGACGTTTAGAATTTGTTTGACCTATAATTTGTCCTATTTGGAGACTTTTAACCCTGACACGTATTTCGGTACAAAGTGAGCCACATGTGGACCCCGCTTTAACCCAAAATTACCGTTTTGCCCATGTGTCCAAATTGGACGAAAGGGTAGTCTTTTCTAGCTATCTTACTGATTTCGGAAACGTTGGTGATGTTTATTTCAGCATCCAAATTGGACGAAAGGGTTTACACTCTCCCAGGAACCGCTCGAGAGATTATCCTTGTGCACAAGTTGTCCAGACCACATGCATGAATGCAGGTTCCTATCAGATAATCTCAAGGATGTACATGTTCATGAACAAGCAAACATTTCAATCAAGCGATAGAGCCAGAGCTCTCAATTCTCTTGCCTAATAGCCACACCCTTTCGTAGGTAGGGACTTCTAGCCTCAGGGTGGACTATTAGTCTCGATGCAGCAGTTCAATTTATTCATACAGTTCAATCTCTAGCAGTATGATAAAAAGGAAACATGCAAACGGAACATATTTAAGCAAGTACGATAGCGGTTCTATAAATCTAGCATGCAATTTCTATCTCTTGTAGCTAAGCATGTGATTCTACTTTTACCTAGCAATCATTAAAGAGACATGTTCATGAACTCTTTTACTCTTTTTATTAGCATGGCAATAGTTCGCTCAATGACAGTGACAGTGTACTATAGCATGCAATATTATTTTCTATACTTAGCATAGCACGGGTTCGTTCATTAGACAAGTATTACAAGTTTTTAGCATGATAAGGCTTCATTATTTGACAAGCAATACGAGTTCCCTAATTAAGCATGCAAAGTCATGTTCTATCATTCTTCTTTATAAACACTAGTCTTTTTAACAAGCAGTTATAAACTAGATTATTTATTATGCTAGAAAGAATCAGAGAATAAAGTTCTGTCCACTCACCCAGATCAATCGTCATCTGTTTAAAAAAGGAGCTCTTCAGAAAAGTTTCCTTTTTGAGTCAACAAAACCGATATCTCTTGTACATAGTGCCAACCCGGAGCGGGGCACTACATACTTACCCACCGAGAAAAAAAATTGTCCTCAAAACTCAAGGAGAAACTTTTGATATCCAGAGCAGCGATAATACTTATCCCTCGCCATATTCAATCGAAAATTATAGCAATCAGAAATTTGAAATCACATCTCTCAAGCAATAAAATAATCCATAAAACTTTTGTCGGCATCTTTGAGAATATTTATGGACTTATTGTATGGAACGCTCATCGCAACATCGATATCAAGTGGCAAGGAATCATCTTGAGTTGAAGCGAAGCAATGGAATGGCCGAAGGATCGAGTTGCTCTTATACCATTATATCATGCCCCGATTTTCGCAAGGGCCGATCGTCCTTGCTTGGGGCCTTGCGGAACCGATCATTCTCGCATGGGCGTGATATCATGCAAGCTTAAGTTGCACTTGCACAAGGCCAAGGCTTAAAAAATAACAAGATAAGTTATTCAAGTTAAAAGCAGTGGCACAATATTACAGAAAAGTAAATGAACACAATGGTATAAGAAAACAATCTCTTTATTAATATCTGAAATGATTACAAGGCTTGTCAATTGGTTATACATTACTCAAAATACAATTACATCGTTCCATACATTACATTCCTTTATACGAAAAATATCTCCAAATATCTCGATACAGCTCAAGGCATCGACTCCAGATCTCCGGCTCCAGAGAATGAGGCTCAGCTATCGCTTTTTCGGACGATCCAGTACCTACAAACAGAATTGGTCTTGAGAAAGCGTTGAAATCCAATAGTGTTTGGTAAAATCGCACAGAAGAGAATATAATTTGACGATCCAGTACCTACATTACATTCTTTTGTGTTTGGTAAAACAAAGAAAGCGTTAAAGAAATATAATTTGATTTTTCTTCTAGGGTGTTGGTGCAGAAAAGGAAAGCAAAAAAAAAAATATATCACTGCTCCAATAATACCATTGCAGTTTAAAACAAAAATAACATCGTTGAAATCCAATAGTAATGGATAAAATAGACTATAACACATTTTTAGTAAGACTATTGTCATCCTAAATTTTTGTAATAAATGCTGAAAACAAAAAGAAAAAATTAATCTCATTGGTCTTGAGACGAACCATATTTTCTCCTATTTTATCCTCTGTGCGAAAATACTTTCCAAAGTTTTTGTCTACCAAAAAAAGAGAAAAAAATCTTTACTATCCTGTTGCATATCCTGATGCATAGTTTAATTTTTTTAATGAAATATGCAATCTTGGGTAGAAGTTTTGACGTCTACTTAATAAAATACAATTTCTTAGAAATGTTTGTATTACAGTCAATTCTTTTTATATAGGATATATATTGTAATTACTCATTTAGGATATGTTTGGATTGAGGATTAAGAGAGTTAAGTGAGAGAGAGAAATTAAGTGAAAGAAAAATAATCCAAAGTGGGGGTTTGTTTAGTAATTTTTTTGTCCATTTTAACCCTCAAATGGTGGTGGTTTGGGGGAGGGGGGAGCGGAGAGATAACAAGAGGAAGTGAGATGTTTTGTTTAAAAAGTCATAAATATTTCTTCTTTGTCCTAAAAAAATATTATGACATTGTTTTTTATTTTATTTTTTGTTTTCAATCTATTGCTCCGACTTTCTGTCTTTCAACATGATATCGTCCATGTGCGTCGTCTCTTCTCGTTTTTTTTTATTACTCCTCCTCCCACTCAAAATCATATATAATAAGAATGTTTCGATAACTATGGTCATATTTCCACTTAAACATTCAATAAAAGCATGAGTTATTAAACACAACCCAATTAACTATTGTCATCTTTCAAAAAAAAAATCTCCTTAATGTGTGTGTATAGAGGAGAGGGAAGTTACAAACTTTTTTTTTCCTTAATAATACCTCCCTACAAGTCTCTCTTAATTTTCAACTCTCGCAAAAGTACTTGATGAACTTACTATCTTTTGTTTTGGTCCTCAGACAATTTTTTTTGATATGTCATTTCTATCGAGTTAGCAACTAAGTTTTCAAAGAAAGATTCGAATCGTATCTATTTCCACGGAAGTCTTTCATCGTAACCAACATGTCACGATCCCACGGATTGGTTCTTGACAAGTTAAAAAAGCACTATTAACATTGTACGATATCTCTTCTAATATATCTTTACTTAATAAATGCACGCTTGGTCAGACATAACAAAATTGTGAAAAGTTATGGGTACCTTTACCCAAAAAAAAAATCACCTTTCTTTTTTCTTTTTTTTTTCTTTTTTTTTTTTTTTAGCTGCGACAAGTGGAGCTAAGATGAGAATAAAGTGGTATGAAATTCATTCTCAACAACCTCAATGTTGGCACTTGGTAAAAATTATTTAAGTAAAGTATTGTATTTTATATAAAGGAGCATTAGCCACTAAATTTATATAAATAACACTTTGTGGTCAAGAAAAAGTATTATGCTTTTTGTGACAAAAATCATAGCTTTTATGTACATGCGTATCACTTTGATACATCAAAACTTTTGTGCCAAATAATAGTGTAGGGGAATTTTTATTCGTGCTCAACCTGTACTCTTGCATTAACATTTTTTTTTAATTTCATTTGAAAAAGGTAATGTTGTTGAAGCACATGTTGGGACGTGAATAACCAAAAATAACATATTGTATACCATTTTTAGTTTTAGGAAGCTTCCACAACCCCTTGAAGCAAAAAAAATTCATAATTATTAAATTTTGATTAGTGCCGGAAAATTGTAACATAATCCTCAAAGCACATTATATATATATATATATATATATATATATATATATATATATATATATATATATATACACGACTTAGAAATAATTCAAAAAAGAGCAGTTTAAGACGTTTGTATATCAACTATGTTTATATATAAAAAGTTTAACTTCGGTTCTCTTCTGTGCGGTTGAGAGAAAAATTAAAAACCAACATATAACAAATCCTAAAATATATTCAAAGTTCAAATTATATTTAAATTAAGTACAAGATATTATCTAATTAAACACATATCTAAAATTTAAAAAAAAAAACAAATTGTAACTAAAATATATTTCATTCATATTTAAAATATTATAATATAATTTAATTTTTTATCTAATTTTTTAATAATATCATAAATTTGTTTTGATACGTGCAACATAAAAATTTTATGTGCAACGTATGTGAATTTAGTAGTATATATATATATATATATATATAATATATATATATATATATATATATATATAGCTTTCTATTTCAAGTGGATAGTAGGTGGAAACATAACATATTCAGAAAAAAAAAAAAAGGATTATTCTTTTCAATTAATAGTGAGGCTTAAAAGAAATTTAAGCCACGTAAATGTTCGACAGGGGGGCCATAACGTCATTATATTTTTCTGACAAATTTCAGTTAGGGAAAAAGAAAACTAGTAACACTGTTTTAAGTTTTTTGATTGTTTAAGTTGTTTCCAATATATATAACCTAAAAATTATTTTTATTATATATCGGGTTCCTCGATCGGTTGGACCACCAGTGACACGACGATGATCCTACGAACGTGAATCCATGTTCGATCCGGATCTAATAACTAGGTTTGAAGGAACTTAAATATGAGTGTGAGTGTGGAGTCCCCACTCATGGCATCAATAGTAGATGGAGCCAAAGAGTGTATTGCGGTCCAAATTTATAATAAATAATTCAAAAAAAAATATTGTACATGATTTTTTTTTAAAATAAGTTAACTAAAACGAAACTATTTTGAAAATATTTAAAGTAACGAAAGCTTTTACCATTCCATATGGCAAAAATATAAAATAAAATAAAAAAATTATATTTGTCAAGTTTTTGCCATCTCAGATGGTGGAAATAGAAAAATAATATTTTTTTTATATTTTGTCTAATTTTTGTCATGCCAGATGACGAAAATATAAAAAAAAAATTGGTTTTTTATATTTTTCAAATTTTAGCCATCCGAGATGGCTAAAAACTGACAAATGGTTTTTTTTTTTTTTTTTTTTTTTAGGTTTGTTTTGTTGGTTTTTTTTATTTGTTGGTTATTTGTTAAATTGTGATATCTATTTTAATTATGATTTTCTCATAAATATATGTTTTAAATTTTGAATATGTGTTATTTTTTAAATGGTCTGTTATATCGTAATTATTTATTTTTATTTTTTTAAATTTGATACCATAACTATAACAGACAATTATGATATCAAATATTTTTTAATTACGGTATAGATATTTTTGAAAAAAGACCAGGATATCCAACTAAACACATATTCAAAATTTTGAACATATATTTATGAGAAATCATAATTAAGATAGATATCAAAATAGATATCACAAAAAAATATTCTTGTCCCATTTTTAATCATCTTCACACTGATATATTATATGATAACGTTTGAGGGTCCGAAGACACCAATTTTTATTCATTAACATTGAAATACCGAAAAAAAATTCTAAAGCAAAATTTGGAGGTCGAAACATCATTATTTTGGCGATTCTAAAATTTTTCGAAGTCCGTCAAACCGTGAAACAGTTTATTCCATAGTACTTTTCATTACGGTTATTTTGGCATAAGCTGGACTTCGTTTCGATCTCAGTCAAAAGTTATGATACTTTTAACTTTTAAATTTTATATTTTATATTTTATATTTTATATTTTATATTTTTGTCGGTAACATCTGCGTCTTGCTTCAGATAAAAATTATTTCTACACGAATTGTGTTACTCTCGTCAAAAAGATACAAATCGACATATTGTTTGACAAAAAACGATTTCCGAACAAATAGTTATGGCCGCTCGAAGTCTGCCCGACGGCAGACGTAATTTTTTTACGGTATAAAACTTTTAAAATTGGATGTTCAATAATAGCATATATTTTTTATGTTAAATTTCATTTTTTCTAATTTATTTTAAAATATATATATTGTTACAACATTTTTTTTAAAAGAACTAAACCTAAATCAAACTAAATCAAACCACACTTTTTTCCAAAAAAAAAAAATAATTAAAAAAAAAAATTAACACTCAAACATTAAAACTGAACCAACCCTTACCCACCCACCCGCGGGTCAAAGTGCTGAATTTTTGCCAACTCAGTTGGCAAAAAATTTGACATTCTCGATTTTCGCCATCTCCGGTGGCGATTTCTATCGTCGGTTCAAATTTTTCAAAAATAGTATCGTTATAGTAAATTTATTTAAAAATATTTTATGTACAACAATTTTTCTGTAAATAATTTAATATAGAGTTAGTTGAATTTGTACGAGAATAGTAAACAAATAAATTTCGAGGTCCAAATATGATGAGTGGACGTAGACTAGGATGCCATCGTTCTCTCTTTTTTCAAAAATTAATAATATAGAAATTGAGGCTCCAAATTGAACTTTACTATTATACAAAATAACTTCCTATATTCTGAATGTAAAAATTATGATGCCCAGACTACAACCCATGTGGCCGGGATGAGACCATCATGGAACTCCAATTGAGCCTTATATATTATTCTAAAAATGAGCTCCTACATTCAGAATCTATAATCTAGAAATTGTAGAGCTCGAGAATGCATTTTGAGGTCCAAATTTATAATTAAAAAATTAATATAGAATGGTCGTGTTTGTATGGGAATAGTAAAGAAGAAGAATGAAAATTCTGAGGCTAAAATGAGACGAGTGAATATAGACCCATGTGCCATTTTTTTTTCTTTTTCAATAAAATAAAATAAAATAAAATAATATAAAAAAATTGGGCTCCAAATTAAACCATATTATTCTACAAAATGAGTACCTACATTCAGAATATATAAATCCTAAGGCTCAAGATATAGCTCATGTGGCTTTAAGGGGGCCATCATGGAACTATAATTGAGTCTTACTATTCTACAAAATAAACTTACGTATTTTGAATCTCGAAAGAATTTTTTATGGGCACTACACTTCTTACTCGGAGTTGTCAAATTATTTTTGGCAGGACTGTCAAAAATTTTTATAGTCCTAAAATAGACATACTGTCAAAAAAAATTACAGTCCTACTATTGGAAGGACTGTCAAAATTTCTGACAGTATGCCTATTTAACAGCCTTTGGACTATCAAATATTTTGACAGTCCTACATGTTGGAAGGACTATCAAAAATTCTGACAATCATAAATAAAAATAAAAAATTTCAACAGCTCCGACTAACTTTTGTAGAGCCCCTATATAAGGCCTATGATAAAGGCATTACAAAAATAACTTGGGACTGGTCCAGTATTGGTGCTAGCCCAGTTAGAAAGAATTTTTACTCAAACTAGTCCAAATTTTACTAGGGCTGTCCATCCTCTTCACCTCCCTCATCATGCTCCTCCCCCACCCCCACCCCAATCCGGCCTCTCCTCCTCCCTCCTCCCGTGATTCTCCGCCTCTCCGTGTCGTCGACCTCACCATCGACCGCGTTGCCACCGCCAAGTCGCACCTCGAGCACATTTCCGTCGGCTCCGTCACCGTCGGAGTCCTCCTCGGAGGGACAGCGGAGGCAAACGAGATCGGCTCATGTCGGCTCCGTCGGCTCCACCCCCCCCCCCCCCTCCAGCATCCTCCTCCTCCTCCCGCTCCCGCCCCTCTCCGACCTCCTCCTTCCGCTCCTCCGCTCCTCTCCGGCCTCCTCCTCCTCCTCCTCCTCTCCAGCCCCTCTCCTCCTCCCACTCCTCCGTCTCGTGCAGCTCCGCACCTCCCTTCCGGCTTTCACGCAGTCTCGTCCTCGTGTCATCTCGAGTAGCCCTTCCCTCTGGACTGTCAAAATTTTGACAGTCCTAAAAAATTAACATATTATTTTAGGACTATAAAAATTTTGACAGTTCTTCTAATTGTTAGGACTGTCAAAATTTTTAGAGTCCTTCCAATTGGTAGGACTGTCAAAATTTTGACAGTCCTGATTATAAAAAAATACCAATTGGAAGTAGACAGTCCGGTGAATAATTTTTGGAAATAACAAACTTGTAATTATCAAGGATGAAAATTTGGACTGTTTTGACTCTTTTTTGTAGTGCCTTTATCAAAGGCCAAAAAAATTCATCTAGAAATTGGGATAAGCCTTACTATTTACGATCATGACCCCCTAAGGCCATCTCCAACCCATCCTCAAAAATTCTCTCAATTTGAGGACTAAAAGAAGAATATTCCTATATTATGCTATCTTCAAAAATTTACATCTTCGACCCATCAATCATCAAATAATAAACAACCATTATTTATTTCTACATAAATTTATTTCTTCACGACTATTTAATATAATTGTAAACCCCCTGATTTTTCAAAATTTTTAAAACTGGATTTTTCACAATTTTCTGGAATTTTCTGGGAATTTTCTGTAATTTAAAACAAGGATTTTAATTATTAAATAATTTTTAAATGATAATAAACAGTATTAAAATATTATAAAAATAATATTTTTGGGTGTAAAATGAAAAACTGGACTTAGGGCAATTTTTCTGGAATTTATTGGGCCCCGGATCTATTTTTAAAACACCTAAATATAATTATTTAATTAATTAATTGTTTAATGTTATTATTATTGTTATTATTATTATTGTTATTATTATTATTATTAATATTAAATCCAAGCCCAGAGCCCGGCCCGGCCCAACCCCTAGCGGGTCGGGTCGGATCCGCCAGACCCGACCCGAGGTCCGTTACCCGACCCGGTCCCCTCTCCCTGACCCGTTCCCCCTCCCCGCATTTTCCGCCGCCTCCGCCGCCTGCGCCGTCCGCCGCGCCCGGCCACCACCCCACGACCTCCGACCACGCCGCCACGACCCCCGGCCCCTCCGCCTTGCTCGGCCTCCCCTCTCCCTCGCTCCTCCCTATAAAACCCCCGCCGGCTCACCCCCTCTGCTCCGCCGCTCACCGCCACCTCGCCACCACGCCGCCACCGCCAGCCCCTCCGTCGACCACCACGCTGCCAGCGCCACGCCCAGACCCCCTCCCTCATCTCCTCCTTCTTCCTCCCTCTCCTCCGCCTGCCTCCGGCTCTCCGACCCAGCAGCCGAGCGGCCAGAGCCTCCGCCGCAGCGCTCCGCCGGCGCCACCCTAGCCCGGCCGGCCTCTTTCCCACGCCGCAGAGCTGCCCCCGGCCGGCCCCTCCCCGCCTCAGCGCCGCCGTCTCCGTCGACCCAAGCCCTAACCCTAACCCTAATTCACCGTCGGACACGGACACGGACCACAGTGTCCGTGTCGAGTCGGACACGACGAGACCCCGATTTTTGGGCCCCGTTCAGGTGCGTGTATCTTCTTGCTCGTAGCTCTGTTTTTGATTCCGCAAATTACGTTGCGAAGCCTGTATGACCCTCTCGGTGCCCGAACAAACCGCTCGGGGCATCGCGTCCTGTGGTGATCGCACACCGCGATCCAAAAACAGGAAAAACCACACCCCGATTCACCCCGGAACTGGGTACGCCCCGCCAAACGGGACGACTTGGTCGCGTGCGGTCTTCACAGATTCGTGCGCGTCGTCGATACGGACGTGTGGGATTTCGCGGAAGCTGATTCGGGTGTGCGTGCACACCGAAATCAACGCGTATCCGCGGACATCGTCCCGTATCCGATTTTTCTGTAATTTACCCTAATTTTGTGTACACACGTCGGATCGAGACGAAACTTGTGCCATCGGACTCGTAGCGATACGCTGGTCCTGTGACCCAAGTTTGGTTCGATTCTGAGAACGTTGACGAAATCGCGTGTCATGGGCCCCACAGGCCCCGCTCGACGGGCGATTTTGTGATCGGCTCATCGAAATTTAATTCTGAAAGTTCCGTTGGGTTTGTATCATCGTTCCTGACCTGTTGACACTAAGTTTGGTGAATTTGGAGACCGTTGACCCTGGCACATTTTTCGGTGCAAAGCGGGCCCACTTGTGGACCCCGTTTTGACCCGAAACTGCCGTTTCTGTCCTTGTCTCCAAATTGGACTCAAGAACAGACGTTTCTAGCTGATTGATATTTTCTGGATCTGATGGTAATGTTTATTACAGCAACCGGATTACCGCCTGCAAATCCAGCTGAAGTCAGAACCGCAAACATAGCCGGAACCACAGGCAAGTGTACCTTGCCAAACCCTGCAGCTTGCTACTTATTTTCCTTGACTTGTTTATACATCAGTGGGCAAGTAAAGATTGCCAAATTTCAGTAATTCTTGTTATAGAACTTGCCTAAATTTAAATGCATATAAGCTTGTTAAACTATCAAACCCAGGACCGAGTGGCTTACTTAGCGTCCGATTACCAGTCGGGTGCCAACTCCGTACGCGGAGTTGTGTAACGTCACATAGAGATGGACATTCGATACCCTTACTTTTGGTACTTGTCTTATCAAGTACTCCAGAACCCAGGACACTTGACACTATTCATGAGACAGAGTCTTCCTGAGACATTCATGGTGATTCTGTATAGGATACAGGACTTGACAGAGATATTTTATAGATAGTATGACTTGTTGCATTAGCTATAATCCCGCTGACATGGACATGAGACGTTATGGTCATGATATGCGTGATTACATTGGGTGGGGAGAGTTACACAGGCTACAGGTTGATTTTATATGCCGGCGTCGTAGTCTCCCATTGAGCTAGACAACTACATGATATCACTGCTACCGGCTCCCCGACACAGAGCTTGTAGCAGCTTCAGTCTGAGTATGAAGTTGGTGCGACAGACCCAATTAGTTTCTGCAGCTCAATGTTCAGTCCGTCGAAGAATTTCTCGGCCTTCTCTTCCTCAGTCGGGATCAGGGTGGGGGCGAAGCGGCTCAGACGAATAAATTCTGCGTTGTACTCTTCCACCGTCATGGAGTCCTGAGTGAGGCGATTAAATTTGTCCCGCAGTTCTGATCGAGCGATGGCAGGAATGTACATCTCCTGGAAGAGTCTGGAGAACTCCTCCCAAGTGACTCGGTCTGGTCCGAGTCGCATCTCCTCGGATAGCCACCAGTGATGGGCATTATCCGTCAATTGCATTCGGACGGCAGTCATCCAGCGTTCCCGTGGAAGTTCAGCTGCTTCAAGTTGATGCCGAATGTTGGTGAGCCACTCGTGAACTTCTGTGGGCTCCTCTTTTCCAGAAAAAGTGCGGGGCTTCAGTTGACGAAAGTCAGTGATTGAGCCTGTAGTTGGCCGTCGAGCTGGTAGGTTGGCCTGCTCCAGTGCAGTTACAATGCTGTCCCTCAAGAAATTAGCTTCGCGACGCTGAGCCTCGTGTTGGACTTGTTGCTGTGCTTGCATCATCGCGTAGATCATCTGAAATATTTGTTGCCCGTCGATTGGCTGTCCTGGTGGGAACACGGGCATTGGTGGGACGAACTGCGGCGGAGGTGGGATGTCATCGCGCCGGAATCGGGAGGTAGGTTGACCTGCCTGCTGGCTCTGTTGAGTTGTGGGGATTCCTCCGACTGGTGTCACGTCATCGTCGTAGGTGACACCTGTAGCTTGTGGCGTTCCGACGGGAGTCTCGGTGCATTCTTGTGGGTCCATTTCCCTGTATCAAAAATAACCAATAAGAGGCGCACAGGAATCAAGGCAAGATGCAAGTTCAAGTTAGTTCGAATACGATACAGATATCAAAAACGATTCAAGCAAGTGGATGAGATCCTAAAATCTTATCCTATCTTATTGCAGGCCTGTTCGGTCCCTAAGTTGAAACCGAACAATTTAGTCGTAGACCTGCATGGGCCACCACAAAAACCATGTCACGCCCCAGTCCCAAAATGCCAAGGGACTGAGCACGTGAGCAATGGCCAGCAGCACGCACCGATGGACAACCCAATTTAATGGTTCCATCAGGGCATGCTTAAGCTGTTACAAGTCTCAGGTATATTTATTCTCATCCACAGAATAACACAGATTAATGACGGAAATAATGCAAATAGAATTAAATATGCAATACTAAATAAGGTTATCTCGGGAAATAAATCCGAGAATTATTCTGTTACAATTAAAGAAACATAAACTGGAAATAAAATACTGAAAAGGAAATACTGTGTAGCTGAAGCCGGTGCTCAGGTGAAGTCTTCTGCAACTATCTCGTCCTCGGTTCCGGGTTCTGCTCCAAGGAGTGCTCCTGTACCGTACACCTCGGGGAAGTTCTCCTCGGCTATACCTGGGAACATAGTCCATTCCAGGTCCTCAGGGGACATAACAAGGTACAGAAAATACAAGCCAAAACATATACAGTGCAGCAATAAAATAAACAGCAGGGTAAATATATAAACCAGCTAGTGATATGCAAGTGAGAGTTTTAGTCATACTCAGGCTGAGACTACTACAGGATCAGTGTCGAAGAAACCATAGCAGTATTTTCTCGAAGAGCCAGTAAGGAACCAAAGCTCTGTATCAGAGTCTAAGGCACCGCCAGATAAAAGTATTTATATTAGATTATATTCAGCCTTGATATGACAATACTCTCCCCATCCCATGAAATCTCACGTCACAGTTCCAGAATATATCAGGTACCAGTCACGCAAGTTTGAACTAATGCAATGAGTCAGGCTAGAATCTAAGCATGTAAACTGGAAATGACATGAAAATGTAGCCTATACGGAATCACCAGGTATATCTCAGGCAATTCCGTCACATGAAGAGTGTCAGGTGTCCTGGGTTGAGCAGTTTAAACAAGTTACAAATGAATCTACAAGAAATCAAGTAAAATACTATAACCAGAATTATCTGAGAATTGGCAAGCTTTACTTGCCCACTGATGTATAAACAAGTCCAGAAAATAGCTAGCAAAGCTGCAAGTTTTGGCAAGGTACACTTGCCTGTGGTTCCGGCTATGTTTGCAGTTCTGACTTCGGCGGGAATTGCAGGCGGTACTCCGGTTGCTGAAACAAGTATCACCATTAGATCCAGAAAATATCAATCAGCTAGGAACGCCTGTCCTTGGGTCCAATTTGGAGACAAGGACAGAAACGACAGTTTCGGGTCAAAACGGGGTCCACATGTGGGCCCGCTTTGCACCGAAAAATGTGTCAGGGTCAAAGGTCTCCAAATTCACCAAACTCAGTGTCAACAGGTCAGAAACGCTGATACGAACCCAACGGAACTTCCAGAATTGAATTCCGATGAGCCGAACACAAAATCGCCCGTCGAGCGAGGCCTGTGGGGCCCACGACACGCGATTTCGTCAACGTTCTCAGAATCGAACCAAACTTGGCTCACAAGACCAGCGTATTGCTATGAGTCCGATGGCACAAGTTTCGTTTCGATCCGACGTGTGTACACAAAGTTAGGGCAAATTGCAGAAAAGGCGGATACGGGGCGATGTCCGCGGATACGCGTTGATTTCGGTGTGCACGCACACCCAAATCGACTTCTGCGAAATCTCACACGTCCGTATCGACGAGGCGCACGTATCTGTGAAGACCGCGCGCGACCAAGTCGTCCCGTTTGGCGGGGCGTACTCAGTTCCGGGGTGAAACAGGGTCTGGTTTTTCCTGTTTTTGGATCGCGGTGTGCGATCACCACAGGACGCGATGCCCCGAACAGTTTGTCCGGACACCGAGAGGGTCATACAGGCTTCGCAACGCAATTTGCGGAAACGAAAATGGAGCTACGAGCAAAAAGTTACACGTACCTGAAGGGGACCCAAAAACAGGGTCGAATCGTGTCCGACACGTGTCCGACTCGTGTCGGACACAGGGGCTGAATTAGGGTTAGGGTTAGGGTTCTCGCCGGAGGACGGCACTGGGCGGCCGGGCTGCGGCGGAGGGGGCCTGAGCTCTGCGGCGAGGCGGCGCGGCGCTCGAGCGGAGGTGGCGGCGGCGAGCACGGCGGCCGGAGGCGGCTCGGGCTGCCCGAGCTGCTGCTGCTGTTGCGCTGCGGCTGTTCGTCGCCGGAGACGAAGGGGGAGGCGGAGGAGGGAGCTGCGGCGGGCGGCGCGTCGTCGGCGAGGCTGCGCTGGCGGCGTAGTGGCGGTGGCGGCTCGAGGCGGTGGAGGGGGAGATGGCCGAGAGGGGGGGTTCTTATAGGGGAGGGAGAGGGAGGAGCGGCCAGGGAAGGCGGTGGGTGGCGGTGGACGTGGGGGTACGTGGCGAGCAGCGCGGTGCGAGGCGGACGGAGCGGCGTCGGACGCGGCGGGCACGGGGAGAGAGGGAGTCGTGGGGGAGAGAGAGGGGCGGGTCGGGTTTGGCTAGCGGGCGGGTCTGACCGACCCGACCCGACCCGCTAGTGGCGCGGGCTGGGTTTGGGTTCGGGCTGGGCCCGGTTGGCCGGGCCCAGTGGGCTGGGGTTTTAGAAATAAAAATAATAATAATAATAATAATAATAATAATAATCATTAAATAATAAATAATTAAATAATTAAATATTTAAATAAATAGTTTTTAGGCATTTAAAAATAGGTCCGGGGTCCAATAAATTCCAGAAAAATTGCCCTAAGTCCAGTTTTTCATTTTACATCCAAAAATATTATTTTCATAATATTTTATTATTATTTATTATCAATTAAAAATTATTTAATAATTAAAACCCTATTTTTAAATTACAGAAAATTCCCAGAAAATTCCAGAAAATTGTGAAAAATCCAGTTTTTAAAATTTTAAAAAAATCAGGGGGTTTACAGCAGGATTATGGATTCACAAGCAAACGACGAGACTCCCATAACGTCACCACGTGATGCTGAGGTAACCAACGAAGATGAAGTAACACTAGTGGATGGAGGACAATCAGCTCAACAACGTGCCTCGAGAGTCCAGCGCGATGACATTCCACCATCGACGCAATTTACTCCACCAATGCCCGTAATTCCACCAGGGCAGGCCATGGACGGACAGCAGATATTTCAAATGATCTATGCAATAACGCAAGCTCAACAAGAGGCTTTGAGTCGCAGCCTAGTAACCGCACTAGAGCAGGCAGGTCTACCAGCACGACGGCCAACGACGGGCTCTATCACCAATTTCCGGCAGCTGAAGCCCCGTACCTTCTCAGGCAAGGAAGAGCCCACTGAAGTTCATGAGTGGCTCACCAACACTCAACATCAATTAGAAGCAACTGAGCTTCCAAAGGAACGCTGGATGACTGCCGTCAGAATGCAGTTGACGGATAATGCACATCACTAGTGGCTATCCGAGGAGACCCGGCTCGGACCAGACCGAGCCACTTGGGAAGAGTTCTCTAGACTCTTTCAGGAGATGTACATTCCAACTGTCGCTCGATCAGAACTTCGGGACAAGTTTAATCACCTCACTCAGGATACTAAGACGGTGGAAGAGTACAACGCTGAGTTCATTCGTCTAAGTCGCTTCGCCCCAACATTGATCCCGACAGAAGAAGACAAGGCTGAGAAATTCTTCGACTGACTAAACATTGAGCTACAGAAACTGATTGGATCCGTTGCACCTACTTCATACTCGGACGTCCTTGCTGCAGCGCGACGCATTGAGCGCGTCATCAGGAGAGAGACCAGTCTGAAGCGGCCATCCACGTCAGCACCAGCCGGAGCACAACTAGAAGAAGTTGCAAAAAGACTTCACATACACCAGCCATCAGAAGCATCTCCACAAGCAATACCTGTCTGCCCATATTGTCACAGGCGAGGTCATATAGAAAACAAGTGCAGACAGAAAATGAGATTATGTTTGGCTTGCGGATCCAGTCAGCATTTACTGAGAAAATGCCCTGAGCGTCGAGAAAGAGCACCAAGGGTAAACCAACGAGCGTTACCAGAACCGAGGCCAGCCCATCCAGCATTGGGAGCACCGCAAACGGAAGTTCAAGAAGTCCTACCACCCGCTCCAGGAGGGTATCAGCCGAGGCCACCCTTGATACCCCAGGAATTACTCTTCCAGCAGGCTCAACAGCAGAAGAATCAACTGCAAGGACGCGAACAAGCTTTCGCGATGACCGTGGAGAACGCGCCAACTCGTGGAATAGCTGATACGCGTAAGTGATTCGTAGTTATCCGTTTCTAGTCTTGTGTAGCTCGTCCCTATTGGTTCGTGACCTCAGCCCCAACCTAGTAATTTGCAACTTGTTAATAACAACCTAGTTTTCATAAAAGTTGTAGTTCTTTTACTTTAACTAGATTTTCTCTGGAAGTGCATAACTTTCATTGTTAGGGAAACGATATTTCCCTAAGTATCTTGTGATGTGTTTTCAAACGATACTTGCGACCGCGTCATCTCTGTTGATCGGTTATTCTTTGATTGCGAGGACGCAATCCTCTTAAGGGGGGTAGATTGTAAACCCCCTGATTTTTCAAAATTTTCAAAACTGGATTTTTCACAATTTTCTAGAATTTTCTGTAATTTAAAACAAGGATTTTAATTATTAAATGATTTTTAAATAATAATAAACAGTATTAAAATATTATAAAAATAATATTTTCGGGTGTAAAATAAAAAAATGGACTTAGGGCAATTTTTCTAGAATTTATTGGGCCCCGGACCTATTTTTAAAACACCTAAATATAATTATTTAATTAATTAATTGTTTAATGTTATTATTATTGTTATTATTATTATTATTAATATTAAACCCAAGCCCAGAGCCCGGCCCGGCCCATTGGGCCCGAGCCCGGCCCAACCCCTAGCGGGTCGGGTCGGATCCGCCAGACCCGACCCGAGGCCCGTTACCCGACCCGGTCCCCTCTCCCTGACCCGTTCCCCCTCCCCGCATTTCCCGCCGCCTCCGCCGCCTGCGCCGTCCGTCGCGCCCGGCCACCACCCCACGACCTCCGCCCACGCCGCCACGACCCCCGGCCCCTCCGCCTTGCTCGGCCTCCCCTCTCCCTCGCTCCTCCCTATAAAACCCCCGCCGGCTCACCCCCTCTGCTCCGCCGCTCACCGCCACCTCGCCACCACGCCGCCACCGCCAGCCCCTCCGTCGACCACCACGCTGCCAGCGCCACGCCCAGACCCCCTCCCTCATCTCCTCCTTCTTTCTCCCTCTTCTCCACCTGCCTCCGGCTCTCCGACCCAGCAGCCGAGCGGCCAGAGCCTCCGCCGCAGCGCTCCGCCGGAGCCACCCTAGCCCGGCCGGCCTCTTTCCCCCGCCGCAGAGCTGCCCCCGGCCGGCCCCTCCCCGCCTCAGCGCCGCCGTCTCCGTCGACCCAAGCCCTAACCCTAACCCTAATTCACCGTCGGACACGGACACGGACCACAGTGTCCGTGTCGAGTCGGACACGACGAGACCCCGATTTTTGGGCCCCGTTCAGGTGCGTGTATCTTCTTGCTCGTAGCTCTGTTTTCGATTCCGCAAATTGCGTTGCGAAGCTTGTATGACCCTCTCGGTGCCCGAACAAACCGCTCGGGGCATCGCGTCCTGTGGTGATCGCACACCGCGATCCAAAAACAGGAAAAACTACACCCCGATTCACCCCGGAACTGGGTACGCCCCGCCAAACGGGACGACTTGGTCACGTGCGGTCTTCACAGATTCGTGCGCGTTGTTGATACGGACGTGTGGGATTTTGCGGAAGCTGATTCGGGTGTGCGTGCACACCGGAATCAACGCGTATCCGCGGACATCGCCCTGTATCCGACTTTTCTGCAATTTACCCTAATTTTGTGTACACACGTCGGATCGAGACAAAACTTGCGCCATCGGACTCGTAGCGATACGCTGGTCCTGTGACCCAAGTTTGGTTCGATTCTGAGAACGTTGACGAAATCGCGTGTCGTGGGCCCCATAGGCCCCGCTCGACGGACGATTTTGTGATCGGCTCATCGGAATTCAATTCTGGAAGTTCCATTGGGTTCGTATCATTGTTCCTAACATGTTGATACTAAGTTTGGTAAATTTCATTTTTCGGTGCAAAGTGGGCCCACTTGTGGATCCCGTTTTGACCTGAAACTGCCGTTTCTGCCCTTGTCTCCAAATTGGACTCAAGGACAGGCGTTTCTAGCTGATTGATATTTTCTGGATCTGATGGTGATATTTATTACAGCAACCGGAGTACCGCCTGCAAATTCAGCTGAAGTCAGAACCGCAAACATAGCCGGAACCACAGGCAAGTGTACCTTGCCAAACCCTGCAGCTTGCTACTTATTTTCCTTGACTTGTTTATACATCAGTGGGCAAGTAAAGCTTGCCAAATTTCAGTAATTCTTGTTATAGAACTTGCCTGAATTTAAATGCATATAAGCTTGTTAAACTATCAAACCCAGGATCGAGTGGCTTACTTAGCGTCCGATTACCAGTCGGGTGCCAACTCCGTACGCGGAGTTGTGTAACGTCACATAGAGATGGACATTCGATACCCTTACTTTTGGTACTTGTCTTATCAAGTACTCCAGAACCCAGGACACTTGACACTATTCATGAGACAGAGTCTTCCTGAGACATTCATGGTGATTCTGTATCGGATATAGGACTTGACAGAGATATTTTATAGACAGTATGACTTGTTGCATTAGCTATAATCCGGCTGACATGGACATGAGACGTTATGGTCATGATATGCGTGATTACATTGGGTGGAGAGAGTTACATAGGCTACAGGTTGATTTTATATGCCGGCGTCGTAGTCTCCCATTGAGCTAGACAACTACATGATATCACTGCTACCGGCTCCCCGACACAGAGCTTGTAGCAGCTTCAGCCTGAGTTCTAGTGATGCTCTCAACTTGCATTTATCACCTAGCTGGTTACGTAGTTTACCCTGCTGTTTCATTTAATTTCTGCACTGCTTATATTTTGGCTTGTATTATCTGTACCTTGTTATGTCCCCTGAGGACCTGGAATGGACTATGTCCCCAGGTATAGCCGAAGAGAACCATCCAGAGATACACCGTACAGGAGCACTTCCAGGAGCTGAACCAGGACCTGAGGACGAGCTCGCACCAGAGGACTTCTCCTGAGCACCGGCTTCATTCACTCAGTATTTCCATTTCCAGTATTTTATTTCCTGTCTATTTCCTTAATGTAACAGACTGATTCTCGGATTGTTTCCCGAGATAACCTTATTTGAGATTTGTTTAGTTATTCTATTGCATTATTTCTGGCATTAATCTGTGTTTATTCTGTGGATGAGATTAGAAATACCTGAGACTTGTAACATCTTACTGTTAGACTACAGCTTAAGCATGCCCTGATGGATCCATTAAATTGGGTTGTCCATCGGTGCGTGCTGCTGGCCATTGCGCACGTCTCCAGTCCCTCGGCATTTTGGGACTGGGGCGTGACAATAATCATATACATTAACGTTATATTATTAATATTATTTACCAAAATAATATTATTTTATTTTATATTATATTATATTACTTTATATTATTTATACAATTCTAACCCACTAATTTTTTTCCTATAAAAAGGATGCATACCACCACTCATTTCATCATCCACTTCCTCATCCAAATTTTTTATTATTTCCATACCATCTTTCTTCAACAATGAACTTTGGAGTCGGACCATCTTATGTACTATCTTCATCTAGACTTTTTAATTTCAATGTTGTATTGTTTTAAGCATTTTTAGTTCCAATGTTGTCGTAACATTTAGACTTTTTAATTTCAATGTTGTTGGTGGTTGCGTTATTTTAAATTTTGATGTACTTGTTTATGTTTTTTAAGTCAATGTATCTTTATTTTAGAAAGTTTGATGTTATTCTATCAATTCTGCCAAATTATTTAAAAATTATTTTATTAATCAAATAAATCTAATAAAAAAAATACTAATAACAAATATATTCAATATTAGATTCTATTTGAAGATCTCAACAAGAATATCTTAATAATATAAATATTATATTATTTATAATTATAAATTAGCAAATATGATAAGTTAATTAAGTTTAGTATTTAACATATGTAGGATATATTAGTAATTAGTTATAACTTGGAGGGTCTCAAATTTGAAAAAAAAAAATTCTCTTTCCTCAAATTTGAGGATCGTTCGTGCTATTCTAAAAAAATTTGAATTTTTTTTTTTAAATCGAGGACCAGTTGGAGAAGTATTTTAAGAAAAAAAATTCTTAATTTGACATTTGAGGAAATGGGTTGGAGACGACCTAGGATCCCCTCCAATAGTCAACTAGAGGGTTGGATAAGACCTTGGATCCCCTCTAATAGTCAGCTAGATTTGTAACACACATATTGAGAAAAACCAAACCAAACCAAATTAAACTGTGTGTACTGTTTTCCAGAAGAAGACTGTCACCAAAAAGGCCCCCAATCTCAAAAGAGATCACAGAAAAAGTGAAACCAACAAACCCAAATCTGGACTTCCTTTGTCATGTTCCCTTTCGGTCATGCTCTGTTGCATAAAATGATAGCATGCGCGCGTGCGCGCGCACACGCATAAACGTTGGTTCCAAAGCTTCTTAGAGAGTTTAGAATCAAATCAAATAAAATCAAATCATGAAAGAAAGAAAAAGAAAAAAAAAAAAAAAAAAAAAAGGAGACTAGAGACCAGGTTTGATTTTCGGCCATGAGTCAGGTTTAGGGGTGAGTATTATTCAATTTTGGACCAAAAATTGAATCGAATAAGAGATTCGGTTCGGTTTGAAGAAAAAAAATCAATTCGTTTCAGTTTTGAAAATGCTAAAAAAAATATTCGGTTTCGGTTCAAAACCGAAAATCACGTAAATACCATAATTCTATATGTATTTTGTGATTAAAAATATGTATATTTTGAAAACAACAATTATATGTATATGTTTTGAAGCCCAACTTTAGACACAGCTTTGAATTACAACAATTGGGTATATAAATTTATAACTTTTAATATAATTTAACGACGGTTCTAATGTTGGGTCCGATCCATTAAACAATAACAATGTTCAACCGAACAAACCGAATAAATCGAATAGCTTAATCGGTTCGGTTTTGGTTTAGGATAATTTCGGTTCGGTTTCGGTTTTAGATTTTTAGAATTTTGGTTTATTCGGTTTTGACTATTTCGGTTCGGTTGAAACCGAATAAACCTATGCTCACTCCTAGTCAGGTGGGTACAAGTGGACGGGCTAAACCCGAGTTCGATCGGGTAAATCCGTTAATGGGTTGGGTTAGGTTTAAAGATACTCGGACTCTGGTTAAAATATTTGAACCGATCAAAAATCGGGTTAGAATTGGATTCATGTGTCGGGTTACCCAAAGAACCCGGAATTCGACATACATATAATTTATATATACATTGTTTCTTACTTCTTAAATAAAAATTTAAAACCCTAAATTCTTTCATCCAAACTCTTTTAACTCCTTATACTAAATCTCGTTTTAGTTTTTTATTTTGTAATAATTGAGGCTTGATTGTTATCTGATTATGTGTTTAATATTAATTTTGTTTAAAATTATTTCAAAAATCACATTAGAGTCCGATAAATCCGAGCCCAATCCGAGGATGCAGGGTTCCTTTTTATATTCCTCCGGAGTCGGTCTTGGACTTCATATGTTGAACCTGAGGTCGGATTGGGTTTGGACACGGACTAGACTTATGATTCATCGGGTTGAACTCGAGTTGAACTCAAGTCCAATACAACCCACTCGAGTTGCATCCCTAGTCAGGATGTGTTATGTTTCCACCTGTTAGCCACTAAACGATATAAGAGTTTATTGAAAGAAAACTTACCGGTCGGAGGCGACGACATCCCTACTCTCTCTCTCTCTCTCTCTCTCTCTCTCTCTCTTCGGCAGTTGGGCTCCATTGTTACTGGGCTGCCCACAGGACAGGCCTCGGAGAAGGGCTGGTAACTAGGGCCCACACTTCAGCCCGTCCGTGCTGGATTCATAGATGGCCCTCTTCTTTGAGTCGCTTAATACCTAATATGGAAAATCGTTTTATTACTTTAGTATTTGTTACAACATTTTATTTTTCTAGAAGAAAATAATAACCTAATATGAAGAACGTGGAAAATCTATTTAAGTTGAATTACAATTTATTTTTATTTTTTTATTTTATTTTTTACTTCCCCTCTAGCTACTTGCATAGTACTTGTAAGTGCACCTGAAAATTTGCATGATCAATTTTTTATTTTTCCCGAATAACCTGATATACCTATGCAATTTGCATGAACTTTGCTTCGGCATCCCCGTCGTCGCCGTGGTTCTTGTCGGGGTGCCATCACATTGTGAGCTTCCGGTAGGCCCTCTTCACGTATCCAACTTGAACACCCCGTAGCAATTCATGACCATTAATTCGTCGAGTGGTTTTATATTATGGAAATAATCTATGTTACAACCGTTGGATTTAGATTGAAAGGTTGAGATTAAAAGATGAAAATATCTACTTAAAAGATGCAAATGTAATATCAATTTTGCAATTCAAATCCAACGGTTGTAATATAGGTTGTTTCCATAATATAAAACCACGGTTAATTTTTAAACACACACACACACACACACACACACACACATATATATATATATATATATATATATATATATATATATATATATATGGGATATGAACATAGTGTTCATTTTTTCAAATGAATCATGCACATATGGACCAATGGACCAATATGAATGTATTCCTACATCCCATGTGCACTAGTACACTACATTCCTATTGGTGCACATGTGCATTGACTCATGTACGAATATGAGCATTTGGCTCATATCCCTTTTTTCCTATATATATATATATATATATATATATATATATATATGTGTGTGTGTGTGTGTGTGTGTGTGTGTGTGTTCAAGAACCACTCGAATGGTTTCATATTATGTTACATGGGTTGAATTTGGATTGGGTGATTGAGATAAAAAGGTGTATATTCCACCACATTTTTAATCTCAACCACATAATCCAAATCCAATCCATGTAACATTGAAAAATTTTATAATATGAAACCACAATATGAAACCACCCGGATGGGTATATATATATATAAAAGATTAGAGAAGGCTATTTTTTTAACATTAAAGTTTTACGGTGAAGCTTATAATTTTATTATTATTATATATAATATAAGATATGTAATTTACGAAAAAGTTACAAAATTTAATTTATGTGTACAGTCAATTAAATTTCGTAACTTTTTCATAAATTATATATCTTATGTTATATATAATAATAAAAAATTTATAAACTTTACCGTAAAACTTTAATGTTCAAATTATATCCTTCTCTAATCTTTTATATATATATATATATATATATATATATATATATATATATATATATATATATATATATTTCAAATTAAGTAACGGTGAAACATGTAAATTATAAAAAAATTCACTAACATAATTATTCACTACTAATAATTACACATTTTCAACTACAATAAATGTTCATCAACTAATGAATAAATATACTTTAAAATATTTAATATTATTTCAAAATGGATTAGTCGTACAAGTCTGCATTTAAAAAATATATTTAAAAGTAAAAATAAAAAAATACAGACAATAACACGTGCAACGCACGTACACAATTTCTAGTATATTTAAAGAGGGGTTGGAATTTCTACTATTAAACACTCTTATATGTTTTTCGAAATAGCAGTAATCCGATTGAATTTTTTGACCGTCAAGATTAGTTCAAAATCTCGCAAAAAATTGAATAGTATAAGGATCTAATTTGGCTAGTAAAAAATTTTTTTAATTCAATGACTACTATTTCAGAAATGCTTTAGGAGAACTTCAAATGTGGAGAGTGCAGGTGTTTGATTTTTGTTTTAGGGAAAACGTGTATTCGATCTGCAGAGGTCGGCTACAGACTGCTATACCAAGAAACTTTGGATGTTGTGTACTATATATGCTGAATGCATCCAGTGTTAATCATTACATATTTTCTTAGTTTATGTACAAATATTTTCGTTGCCACTACAAATTTAATATTGGTATCGGTCTTGAACAAATTTTTAACTAATCCTACGTAACATTGATCTTGGACTTGTCCCGTCAAAAAGTCAGTTATTTATTTATTTTTTGTTTTTGTATCTGTTCATTTTATTTTATTTTCGAAAAAATTAAATTTTATTCATGTCCCTTCGAGAGGCTACAACTCAGTCCGATGACTTATAACCAATCCAGTCTGAAAACATATATATACAATTCCTAGTCCGAAGGCTCCATCCCAGTCCAAAGACTACATTTCGGTCCGAAGATACGATTCCAGTTCGAAGACTACATCACGGTCCGAAGGTACCACGTCTGAAGTCTCTATCCGGACCGAATGTCTCACGCAGCCGTAGTCGTACCGTACCGTGCCGCACCAGCACCGCATCGCACTTGTACCCACATTGCATCTACGCACCATCCGGATCGTACTGCACCGCTTCCGACTATATATATATATATATATATATATATATATATATATATATATATATATATATATATATAATTTATTTATTTATTTATTTTAGAAAATCAGGTAGATCTGTAACTCGTGATGACCTGAACAACAATAGTCCAACAAATAATATCATTAACCAACATAAAGTTGGAATTAGACATGCACTGCTGACAATAAGGTCGGCTGTAGTTTTTGAAGGTCTTGACTAACTCACAAACGATGGCCTTTCATAAATAAAATAATTGAATTTTTTTTTTATTCCACAAACTACTTTAAAAGAAAATAATAAAAAAATAAGTGGAGGACAAAATTAACTTGACCGTCGAAGAGAAAAATAATATAGACAACGATAAACCAACACAATAATGCAAAAATATAGCAATTAAGAAAAAATAATGGATTATTTTGTATAACGGTACTATTGTACTAGGTTTATGATCTAATTAGACTTTTGATCGAATTTATTCGTTTATAGGTCTGGATATTCGAAATTTTTTAGTGACGCATTAACGAATATTAGTCATTGAAAGTCCAATTTTATCACTAAAATGTGTTATAAAATATTTCGAGTACCCAAACCCATCAACGAACAAATTGAGTATCCAAAGTCTAATTAGATCCTAAATTTGATACCCTTATACAAAATAATCCAAAAACAATACATTCAGAACTAAACCATGCATCATATTTTCAATCTTCATCGGCAACATGTGTGTCTCCAATCTTGATACGAATCTTATCTTCAAAAATATTTCTTGAGATACTGGTAAAGCAAGCCTTAGAGCATCCACAATGGAAGAGGTTTCAAGTGCTAAATTTTGACTTAAGTCAAATTTTGTAGCACTTGAAGGTTGCAGTTGACACTTGTGCATACTTGAAAATTGCTACAAAGCTACGAGATTGTAAACATCCTAATTTTTTAGAATTAGTTTTTTTATTTTATTAATGGTATTTGTAATTACTGAGTTTAAGGAGAAATTTTCTGTAATTTTTAGCAATTTATAATATATAATATTCATAAATTTATAATTATGTGTATTTAATTAATTATTAAAATAGTGAAAAATATATATTTTTGGATGTATAACTAATAATTGAGTGTTGTGTAATTTTTCTGAAATTTATTGGGGTCCAAAACTATTTTTAATGACCATATATATATTAAACCAACCCAAACCGAACCAAACCAACCCACTAAAACTACCCGGACCCGGATCATAAATCTACCCGAACCCGATAACCCAAAACCCATACCCACTGCTACAGTGCCCTTCCCAAACCCACGCAGCCGCAGCAGACTCCTCCGCTTCCCCTCCCCGAAATAGCCCGACCCCTTCCCTTCAGCTCCCCTTAACCCCCATGTACACCCCTATATATAGATTAGCCTAGCCGACCACCACCACCATCATCTCCTCTACCACTCCGACCAACCCCGGCCGTCGACGTCGCCGTCGTGACCGCCGCACGCTGCCGCAAAAAAGTCGTCGTACAGCTGCTCCGACATCCTGAGCAAACAACACAGCGAGATATCCATATTCTAGCCCCTGTAACTCTCTACACAGTTAACTAAATATCGATCTGTCAAATCCTATGCGAAGATCACATGACCATCTTGAACCTTGTATAATTAGTTCGGTGTATCATGTCCTGGGTCGGTCACAATCCGCGACGCAAAACAAAAAAAAATGATCCAGTTTGTAGTTCAGAAACTGTTTCAACCACCCATGTTCATGTCTGATTTTTTTCCAACCTAATTAATATTTTTAAATTTTACTTCAACAGTAAATTAGACAACATAACCAAAATTTAATCTTTTTAATTAGTTTATTTTAAATCGTTGTATGCTATAATTTATTCGCTGTTGAATTTGACCGAAAATTTGGTTTTCTAAACCCGGCTTTTTTTGAAACGGGGTACGTCCCGCTAAAGAGGCAACTTCGTCGTGTGTGAATTGCACTGAAAGACGCGTATCGTCAACGCGGACGTGTGATATTTTATGAAAGTTGATTTGGATGTGTGTGCACACCGAAATTAACGCATATACGTCGAAAAGTTCCGTCTCGGGCTGTTTTGACACTCATCATAATTTCGTGTGTGCTTGTCGTTTCGCAACGAAACTTGCGCCATTGGATTCACAGTGTTATGCTAGTCATGTGACCCAAGTTTGATTCGATTCTGTGAACGTTGACGAAATCCTGTTTCGTGGGTCCCACGGTTCGTAACCGGCTCATCGGAATTCAGTTTTGGACATTCCGTTGGGTTTGTATCATCATTCTGGACTTGTAAACACTAAGTTTGACAAATTTGAATTTTTTTTAGCTCTGGCACATTTTTCGGTGTAAAGTGGACCACATGTGGACATCACTTTGACTAGAAACTGTCAATTCTGTCCCTGTCTCCAAATTGGACTTATGGGTAGTCAATCCTAGCTATTTCAAGTTTTCTGAGAGCAATGGTGATGTTTGTTTCAGCATCTGGAGGCGTACATGAAAATTTTACTTATATCGGAGTAACTGACGGAGCTCAGAACCCAGGCAAGTGTACCTTGCCAACTTGTAGTAAATCTTGTGATATTAATTGCTTGTGTTCTTTATTTTTACTTCTTTGATTTACTTGTTCACCCTAGGACCGTGAGACTTTATTTAGCGTCCGAACAAGATTCGGATGTCGACGTCGTACGTGGAGACGTGTAACGTCACTTAGAGGTTGATATCACGATCCCATTTTTACGTGCTTGCACTACTAGCACGACAGACCATAGGACACCTGATACTGATTACATGAGACATAGTTCTTCTTGATGTATTTCTTGGTACCAGAATTCTGTGTAGGACTATAAGCTTTGTCACGCCCCAGTCCCAAAATATCGAGGGACTAGCCACGTGGCAATGGCCAGCAGCACGCACCGATGGACAAATCCAATTTAATGGTTCCATCGGGGCATACTTAAGCTGTATTACAATAGTCAGGGTTTACTACAACAAGTCAGAACTAATCTCATCCACACAAAAGATAATACGATCAACAGCAATAAGGAAAGTAAATTAAACATCAAGTCTCAGCAAAGTAATTCGGGGAACAACCCGATATAAAGTCTGTTACAATTGTTTTAATTAAACAGAAAAGAGAGTCTATTTGCCATAATATCTGAGCATGAAGAAGCAGTTGTTCAGGAGAAGTCCTCAGCGATCACCTCGTCCTCAGGTACTGGTATTGTTTCGTGAAGTGCACCTGTTCCGTATACCTCTGGATAAACCTCGTCTGCAAATCCTGGGGACATAATCCGGTATCCAGGTCCTCAGGGGACATAGCAAGGTACAAAAGATACAAGCCAAAAATGCAGTATAACAATAAATGAAACAATAGGGTAAATAACCATCTATATGAAATGCAAGTTGAGAGCATCACTAGAACTTAGGCTGATACCACTACAAGCTCTGTGTCGGGGAGCCGGGTAGCAGTTGTACTATGCTATGTAATTTACTATGATATGGCCTATATATATATAATCAGCCTGTAGCATGTGTGTCTCTCCCCACCCAATGTAATCATACGTCTCATGTCCACGGTGCCTCATGTCCACGTCACGTACGATCATATCTAATGCAGTGAGTCATACTATGTCTATGAATCTAATGTCTAGGAATATAATATAATGTCTATGCCAATCCTACAACCTATACAGAATCACCTTGAATATTTCAGAAAGATTCTGTTTCATGATCTGTGTCAGGTGTCCTGGGTATAACGTACTTGATAAATTAAGTACGAGAATGTGAAGGGTCACAAATGTCCATCTCTAGATGACTTTACACAACACCGCGTACGGTGTTGGCACCCGACTATTAATCGGACGCTAAGTAAGTCACTCGGTCCTAGGTCAAGCATGCACCATAATGTATATATAGTCAAAGGAATAAATAACAAGAACTGCAGAGATTGGCAAGGTACACTTGCCTGGGGTTCTGGTTCCAATTGTGGCTCTGACTTCAGCGGAGATTGCAGGCAATACTCCGGTTGCTGAAATAAACATCACCATCAGATCCAGAAAATATCAATCAGCTAGAAACGCCTGTCCTTGAGTCCAATTTGGAGACAAGGGCAAAAATGATATTTCGGGTCAAGGCGGGGTCCAGATGTGGGCCACTTTGCACCGAAAAATATGTCAGGATCAAAGGTCTCCAAATCTGTCCAACTTAGTGTCAACAGGTCAGGAACGATGATACGAACCCAACGGAACTTCCAGAATTGGATTTCGATGAGCCGATCACAAAATCGCCCGTCAAGTGGAGCCTGTGGAGCCCACGACACGCAATTTTGTCAACGTTCTCAGAATCGAGCCAAACTTGGCTCACAGGACCAGCGTATTGCTACGAGTCCGATGGCGCAAGTTTCGTCTCGATCCGACGTGTGTACACTAAGTTACAACGAGAATCAGAAAGTACGGATACGGGGCGTTGTCTGTGGATACGCACTGATTTCGGTGTGCACGTACATCCGAATCAGCTTCTGTGAAATCTCGCACGTCCGTATCAACGACGCGCACGTATCGGTGAAGACCGCACGTGACCAAGTCATCCCGTTTGGCGGGACGCACTCAGTTCCGGGGTGAAACAGGGCGTTGGTTTTCCTGTTTTTGGATCGCGATTCGCGATCGCCACAGGACGTGATGCCCCGAGAGGGTTGCACGGACACCGAGGGGGTCATGCAGGCTACGCGATGCAACTGACGAAAATAAAAATGGGTAAATTAGCAGGGAGATACGCGTACCTGAACAGGGTTCAAAAAACCCAAAATTTCTCGTGTCCGACACGACTCGGCGTGTCCGGATCCGAATCCTAGGGTTAGGGTTTGGGTCACTGCCGGAGTTCCGGCGGCTCAGGGCGGCACTGCGGCCGAAGGCGGGCCGAAGTGGAGATGCTGGCGGCGCGTCGGAGCGGGCGGGGGACGCCGGCGGCTGCCGGAGGCGGCGCTCGGGGTGCTTGGACGGACCGCGGGTACTGGAGGCGATCGCGGGCCGAGGTGGAGGCTGCTGGAGTTGCGGCGGGGGGTCTGGGGAGGTCGGCCAGATCTGGTCGAGGAGGAGAGTCGGGCTCGGCCGGAGGGAGGCGCTGCGCTGCGGAGGACGACGGGGCAGTGGGAGGCGGAGCTGCTGGTGGCGGAGAGGGAATCGAGGGGGAGGATGAAGGCGGAAGAGGGTTTTTATAGGCCGGCGGGGAGAGGGAGAGGCGGACGGTGAGGGGGAGCCGGAGTGGAGGGGTCGTCGGTTGCGGGGAGAAGAAGAGGAAGAAACGGCCGGCGGCGGGCGTTTCCGGCGGCGGGGAGGTCAGGGGTCGGGTCGGCTGTGCGTTTGGGAGAGATGAGGGTTCGGGTCGGGTTCAACGGGTCGGGTCATGGGTTTGACCCGGATCTGACCCGTTAAGGTGGGGTTGGGTTGGTTTGGTCAGACCGCCCGGTTCGGTTTATTTTGGTTTGGTTTAATTAAATAAATCCAGTTTATTTGGTTTAATTAAAATAATTAGTAATTAGGGCTTTAAAAATTCATCCGGGGTCCAATAAATTCTCGGAAAATTATCCTATGTCCAGATTTTTATTTTACACCATAAATTATTATTTTCATAATATTTTAATATTATTTATTATTATTTAAAAATTATTTAATAATTAAAATAACTGAATTTAATTTCAGAAAAATCTTAGAAAAGTCCAGAAAATTGGGGAAAATTCTTAATTATAAATTTTTAAAAATCAGGGGGATTACAAGCTTTATGACGTTTACAGACATACTTATATACTTGTACTTATGACCCATGGTGATAGATAGAGGTCTTGGCCCTGCGTGTTACTATGTGATATGTAAGGTTACATGGGAGGGGAGAGTCTCACCATACTACAGGCTGATTATGTTTTTATATATATATATATATACTACATTACTGGTGGTGCCTTAGACTCTGTCTTTAGCACATTTACTAGCCCTTCGAGATATTACATGCTGCTATGGGCTCCCCGACACAGAGTCTGTAGTAGTTTCAGTCTGAGTATGGGTAATGCTCTCATTTGTATTTCACATAGCTGGTTACATAGCTTTTTATGAGAATCTATTTTTACTTACTGCATTTTATTTGGCTTGAGTGTTTATTGTACATTGCTATGTCCCCTGAGGACCTGGATCCGGATTATGTCCCTAGGTACAACAGATAAGGAATAGCCCGAGATATACGGAATAGGAGCTGACGCTGGAGGAGTACTGGCACCAGAAGACGAGGTTGTGCCAAAGAATTTCTTCTGAGTATTCTGTGACATACTCAGTTATTTATGCTTCCAGTTATTTCATATCTTGACTCATGGTGTAAACCCCCTCATTTATTTCTGTAGATAGTCTGGTATGGGATGGAAAATTTTGATTTAGCAGCAGATGATTGAGGTTTAGAGTAAGGTTGCAGATGTCTGATTTTTTTTTAATTAAACCCTCGACGCACACTACCGTTGTTGAATTATTCGGAGCCTAACATCAGCCCATAAATTTCAACAAATTATTGCACTTTTGACTTGACCCGCCAATTTAGGCGCTGGACTTTTTCGTCACTCAAAATCATATTTTCTTGTGCTCTAAATAAATTACACAATTTTCCGTAATCGAAATCCCATATTTTATCCCGTGTCGGACACCTGTGTCGTTACCATCAATTTTGAGACACCAACTTAACCCGTTGAGCCGGACCAACTAAAGGGTCCAAGACTGACTCCAAGCCTACACCATTCTTGACCTTTGAGTCACTCCCAAATTGAGATCCCAGGTGCCCCATTTAATTAAAAAGCACGGGACACAATTTATTCTAATTAAATTGGGATACCAATCCTTTTTAATCCCAATTTAATTCCAATGCCCGTTTAATTAAGCCCATGCAAAACACACAACACCCCCTCACCCTACAAAATACCAAATACCAATTGCCCCACAATTGTTCCATCATTTCATGTGTTTGTGCAAATACCCAAACTTAAGGGGCTAAATTACAAATGTTGTGACATGTGGCACACCCTCATTGGTCAAAGCCAAATGAAGAGGCCACCCCTCTTCCTTGACCGGTCAATATCCCTCATCCCTCTCTTTTGGATGAAGAAAACATTTCCTTCATGTGCAATCACCACCACCCATTTGAATTGGGCAAATCCCTACCATCCATTCTACCCTCACTTCCCTATATAATGTCTCTTTCTCCACTCTTCCCAATGCAGGCCCTAATCCCCAGGCCTAGAGAAACCCCCACCCACCCTCTCTCTCTCTCCTCCCTCTTCTCCATGTAAAAACCGAAACCTCTCATCCCCCTTTCTTTTTCTTCTTCTTTATTCCTTCTTCTCCTTCCTAACCCTAACTCCGGCCTCCCTCCATTTTCCGGCCACCCTTCGACTTCAATGAGATGCTGCTCCCCCGACCGGCCTCCCTCCATTTCCGGCCAGCTTACAACCCCGAGCCGGCCAACCGAGCTGCTGCTCCACCCCGAGCCGGCCAACCGAGCTGCTGCTCCTCCACGAGCTCCGGCGGCCGAGTCTTCACCACCACGAGCCCGCACCACTACTCCGGCGGACCGCTGAACTGCTCCGACCGATCCTCCATCAACGCCACCACTGCCACCCACCACCCGCGTCGACTGCTACCACCACCGCCGGCCTCCATATCTCGACCACAACCTCCTCCATCTCGACCTCACTCCGGCGAGCTCCACCCTCTCGACCACTCAACCACCACCCTCATCTTCATCTTCTCCGACCGAGAGCCACCACACACCATTCCACCACCACCTCTAGTCCATACACCACCACCCTAGCACCACCCCACGGCCAGGCTCCTCTCCGGCGGGCCAGCACCCACCACTCCGACTTCACCACCGCCTCCAGCAACCACCTCGCCGAGGTGAAACAATCTTCCCCCTATCTATGTTGTTATATATGGTTTTGTGTACATTAACTAGGGCTTATTTTTATATAAGGTTTTATGTAGATGTAGTGTAGTAAATGACCTTGTGATTAATGATGGGTGATTAAGGTTTAATGTTGAGTTTAGAATTTTGAATGCGTTAATGTTCATAGATGGAGGCTATAAAACATAGATATTCAAGGGTTGGAAATGTTAAATATAATGAGGTTAGGGGTTTAAATGCCCTATGAGATTTTCAGGGGTTTTATACATAATGAAATATGCATTGAGATTTTAGGGTAAATTACATGGTATTATATGATTCTTAATTATTATTAAGGAACAGGTAAATTATGATGAAATACTGTGTGTTATCCTTAAGTTGTTCATTATTTTGAGGATTTGGTTATTAATGACAAACTCGATTGAGGAATACAAATAGGTATTTGTGAACTATGCATATGTGAGAATGGTGGAATACTTAAATGATTGGTTATAATTGAGGGTTTAATCAATAAGTTAGTTATTTATTTCGAGGATGATAATTCAATATACATGCTCACGTCTGTGAACACCGGGAGGAGAAAACCAGAGGATTGATCATGGCTAGAGATACTGATAAACATCGTGGAGAGGTATATAATTGAGGATTGTCTGATGATAGTATACTGTGATTGATCATAATAGATATAACCCTCTAGCTTAGTGTCTTCTAACTTGTAACTGAGGTTTGGATCAGGGTTGATTAACTGAATATCGTGATTGAGGATTTGGTTAATGATATTGTACAGATGACTAGTTTGATTTGATGTAACGTACCAATAGTCAACCTTGGTAAACCCTCTAGCGTCATGTCCCTGTGAGTTGTAGCTGAGTCTGGGCATATGTTTAGATGTGTGTCACATCCCTGTTTGTCGTATGATAGTTTATTGATTGAGTTTGTATCTCATCTCTAGGTACTACGGGACCTGCGGACTTGGACGTGGTACCGGATCCCCGTCATCAGCAGCCGGACGTAGGCAAGTGTACCTTGCCACCCTGTATTTCAGTTACAGATATTTTATTATTTCATTATGTACACTGTGCACATGTTTGATTAAGATCGTTACTTCACGTCCGGATCACAACCGGGTGCAGACGTTCGTCGTAACGTCTTATAACGAATGTTAGATGTTCGTAACACCTCGATGTATATACCTGAGTATATCGTTACCCCATGACACATTCATATACTGATATCGTGCCAGATTTTCTGTATCCTGATACTGACATCATGACCGAAGACTGGAACGACCTTAGGATCGCGTATGTTGAGTCATTTCTGTGTGACGAGACTGTTAGTTAGAGGTTCAGGTTCAGCGCACCATCGTTGACTGCTTGGGATGGGGATGACAGTTACTAGACGTTTGGGCTCCTTTGTACGTGCTTATATATATATTTGTACTATTTTTGTAGCAATCCTGTATCTAGAGTAGTTGTATCACCCGTGTGACTCTGTGCTCGGAGCTACGGTACGTCCCGTGTGTCTCTGTGTTCGGAGCTACAGTTTTATTTTGGATAGCCCACGCGTCGAACATTATCTTTAAAACTGTGTCACACTTAGTTGGTTATACTAGACTACACCGTCGTTGTACTTGTACTTTCTGTTGTACTTTGGCATGCTGTATTTTTGTACCTTGTTACGTCCCTCTGAGGACCTGATCCCCTGCCAGTTTTGCAGCATAGACGATTACGGAGCATTTAGAGTTGCTGATGGAGCTGCATGTCTTGCGGGCACTGTACCAGGTACTCATATTATTTCTACCGGTATTATGGTTACTTATTTCATATTGATTATTCATCTGCTGTTGTAGCCTAGTTTTTATAGACTCATCTCTTCTCGAGTCTATTCGAGTTTGTGTGTTATTGGGCGACCGACTTTAGCACATGCAGCTCTTTCTTGTATATTTCTGTTCATTGTGGAATGAGACATAGAGGTTTACATTTATGGATATTTAGATAGTGCCCTTTATATTACACAGCTTATACGTATTCAAGTCAGACCAGAGTCTGGTCGAATGCGTAGCTGGCGTGTCACGTATTCCTGGTCCTATGTATTTTGGGACTGGGACATGATATATTTTTGTGGTGGCCCATGCAGGTCTGATTTAAATCGTCTTGGTCACCTGACTGTGCCAAGCGAGCCTGCAAATTAGGAATAGATATTATGATTGTTGAATAGGATCTCAATCCATAATCGATTTTAAAAAAACTCACTTTGTATGTGATTATCGCCCTTGGACTTCCAATTTGTATTCGTTCAATTTCCGTCAATATCGTTATCATTGTTCTCATCCCCTATTATTCGAGAAGACGGACGCTTGTGCCTGATGGTTTCCTCCAGAAGAAGATCGTAGACCAGACGACAGATGACAGAATTCGTGTAATATTCCCTGAGAAGATTGCTACCCTGAGTAGGATAGATTGATAGGTTCTTTTGGATTCTAGAACTAGTGTGGAAGGTTAGCAAGAGAGTTGGACCCAGTAGTACCCTACCCGTGCTTGAGATAGCAGTGATCTTGGAAGTACTGGGAGCTGAAAGGATTGTTGATCATGACCTAGAATAATTTTTGGAAATTCATAGCCCGGTGGTTGTATATGATAGCAACACTAGGAACGATGGTATGAGCTAGAGGAGATAAAATTTTAGGATCTCACTTGGAAGATGATGATCAAATACCAGAAATTTTAGTATGTGCTTGGGTGACATCATTATTATAATTGCACTATGTGACCCGGGAAAATAAATAACGGGAAGAAGAAATTTGAGGAATACAATTTTTGGAAACATTTTGAGGAGGAGAGAAATTATACTTTAGGCAAGGAAGAAATTTTCTTTTGAGGATTGATGTTGAAAACATAACGGAAAAATTTATTATGAGGTTTAGTCTAGACTATGACATCGTTCTAGCATGAGTTGGTTGAGCCAATACCACGCGACGCTAGATTGTCGACGTGGTTGCATTATTTTTAGACCACCAGGTTACCCTGAGTTGAGTTTCTTCAGGGAGCCCGAGAGCATGGTGTCCAACCTTAGCGACACACATTGCAAAGGGTGAACCAGTATACCCCTGCATTATAGCGAGTTTGAGGATGTGTTTTTAGAGAATCTTCTAGGCATACCACCTGACAGAGAGATTGAGTTCGCCATAGAGTTGACTCTCGGAGCCGAACCAGTTATTTTCCCGTCTTCAGACTAGCACCGATAGAGTTGGTTGAGTTGAAGGTCCATAGTAGAGGATCACTTAGACAAGGGTTTCAGTCGGGCTAGTATTTCTCCATGGGGAGTATCCATCTTATTTATACCGCGGAAGGATGGGACGGTACGTTGTGTGTCGATTACAGGGCATTAAGTGTTGTATCGATAAAGAACAAGTACCCCTTTGTCACGCATCGATGATTTATTTGATTAGTTTAGCGGCGCATATGTATTCTCGAAGATCGATCTTAGATCCAGCTATCATCAGATCAAGGTACGGAGAGAGGACATTCCGAAGACAGCTTTTCGGACGAAGTATGGACACTATGAGTTTCTAGTCATGACGTTTGGTTTAACCAACGCGCCAGCAGTATTCATGAGTCTAATGAACAATGTCTTCCACCAGTACTTAGATAAGTTTGTGGTGGTATTTATCGATGACATCTTGGTATATTCAAAGAGCCAGGAGGAGCATGAGAGATCTCAGGATTATGTTGGAGACGCTGAGACATGAGAGGTTGTACGCCAAGCTCAGCAAATATGATTTCTGCTTGGATAGAGTACCGTTTCTGGGACACATAATCACCGGAGATGGGCTATCAGTTGACCCGGAGAAGATAGCTGCGGTGGAGACATGGCCAACCCCTACATCAGTTACAGAGGTTAGGAGTTTCCTCGGACTTGCCGGATATTATCGGAGGTTCTTGGAAAACTTCTCGAGGATAGCTGCGCCTATGACGCGACTGACACGTAAAGGCGAGGAGTTTATCTGGACCGACGAGTGTCAGGCGGCTTTCGATGAGCTGAAGAAGTGTCTGACATCAGCATCGATTTTGACACTACCTTCAGGATCAGGAGGATTTGTAGTGTACAGTGATGCGTCTGGAAGCGGATTAGGATGTGTACTGATGCAATAAGGCAAAGTAATAGCCTACGCATCGAGACAGCTGAGAGTTCATGAGAAGAACTATCTGACGCATGATCTAGAGCTAGCTGCAGTGATATTTGCACTAAAGCTATGGCGACACTACCTTTATGGTGAGCGTGTTGAGATTTACACAGATCATAAAAGTCTGAAGTATGTCTACACACAGAAGGAGATCAACATGAGACAGAGGCGCTGGCTAGAGTTGATGACAGATTATGATATTGAGTTGCAGTACCACCCTGACAAGGTGAATGTAGTAGCAGATGCCTTAAGCAAGAAGATTCATCCCGGGGGTACGAAGATGTACCGAGATTTGAGGCAACATTACTGGAAGCATGGGATGAAGAGAGAGATTACAAGATTCGTGGCGAGATGCTTGGTATGTCAGCAAGTCAAGGCTGAATATCAGAGAACTGCAGGATTATTGCAGCCGCCTCCCATTCCTGAGTGGAAGTGGGAACACATTACCATGGACTTCGTCTCAGGATTCCCGCGAAGCCCTAGCGGGAAGGATGCAGTTTGGGTTGTCGTGGTGTCACGCCCCAGTCCCAAAATGCCGAGGGACTAGACACGTGGCAATGGCCAGCAGCACACACTGATGGACAAACCCAATTTAATGGATCCATCAGGGCATACTTAAGCTGTAAAATAAGGTCTACTACAACATGTCACAACTAATCTCATACATACAAGATAAATATGATCCACAGAAATAAGAAATGTAAATCATCAACTAGTCTCAACAAAGTGCTTCGGGGAACAACACGATAAATATCTGATACAATGGTTCAACAGACCAAAATATAAATGACTGAATAAAGTAAATACTGAGCATGAAACATAGATGCTCAGAAAAAGTCTTCAGCTAACACCTCATCCTCGGGTGTCGGTACAGCTCCTGTATCAGCTCCTGCTGCGGTCCCGTATACCTCGGGATAGATCTCGTCTGCAAATCCTGGGGACATAATCCGGATCCAGGTCCTCAGGGGACATAGCAAGGTACAAAAAATACAAGCCAAAATAAATGCAGTACAGCAGATAATAAAATAAATAGGGTAAGTATGTAACCATCTATGTAAAAATGCAAGTGAGAGCATCACGAGTACTCGGGCTGAGCCACTACAAGCTCTGTGTCGGGGAGCCGGTAGCGGTAATAACCGGTAATGTGTCTAAGTCTGCTCGAGAGTCTACGACCTCACAATAGTAGTAGATATATATAAAATAGCCTGTAGCCTGTGTGTCTCTCCCCACCCAATGTAACCACGCATCTCATGACCATAACGTCTTATGTCCATGTGGAGCAGGATCATAGCTAATACAATCAGTCATAAAATATCTATGAATATAGTATCTTTGTCAAGTCCTGTATCCTATACAGAATCACCATGAATACCCCAGGAAGATCCTGTCTCATGAATAGTGTCAAGTTTTCTGGGTTATAGTGTACTTGATAAGACAAGTACGAGAATGTAGAGGGATCACGAATGTCCATCTCTAGATGACAATACACAACACCGCGTACGGTGTTGGCACCCGACTAATAATCGGACGCTGAGTAAGTCACACGGTCCTAGGTTAAGCATGCACAACAATATAAATGAATCAAGGAAAATATGTAACAATACTGCAGAGTTTGGCAAGGTACACTTGTCCACTGATGTATAACTAAGTCAAGAAAATAAGTAGCAAAATTGCAGGATTTGGCGAGGTACACTTGCCTGGGGTTTGAATACAAACAGTTGTCCCTGTATCAGTGGATCCTGCAGGTACTCCTCCAAAATCTGTAACAAACATCACCAGCAGTCTCAAAAAAATCAAATAGCTAGAAACACCTGTCCTTACGTCCAATTTGGACACAGGGGCAAAAATGACATTTTTGGGTCAAAGCGGGGTCCATATGCGGGCCACTTTGCACCGAAAAGTGGGTCAGGGTCAAAGGTCTCCAAATTCGTCAAACTCAGTGTCAACAGGTCAGGAACGATGATACGAACCCAACAGAACTTTCAGAATTGGATTCCGATGAGCCGATCACAAAACCGGCCGTCAAGTGGAGCCTGTGGGGCGCACGATACACGATTTTGTCAACATTCTCAGAATCGAACCAAACTTGGGTCACAGGACCAGCGTATTACTACGAGTCCGATGGCGCAAGTTTTATCTCGATCCGACGTGTATACACAAAGTTACAGCGTATTCCAGAATAGGCAAATACGGGACGTTGTCGGCGGATACGCGTTGATTCCGGTGTGCACGCACATCCAAATCAACTTCTGTGAAATCCCTCACGTCCGTATCAACGACGCGCACATTTTGATAAAGATCGCGTGCGACCAAGTTGTCCCGTTTGGCAGAGCGCACTCAGTTCCGGGGTGAAACAGGGCGTTGGTTTTCCTGTTTTTGGATCGCGGTATGCGATCACCACAGGATGCGACGCACCGAGTGGGTTGCACAGGCATTGTCATGACCCGCACCCAAAAAATCAGGCATGAGTCATGGGTACGTCCAGCCTACGTCGCAGCATCGACGGTAGAACGCTGTCTAGGTCAACTATCTAGATAATAATTTCACACAAAAATTGGCCATGACCTCTCCAAAAGGAGGGCAACCACACAATCAATATATAAACCTGTCAAGATCTCAACTCCAAACGGAGAAGCAAATATTATAATGATAACCACAATATACTTGATCACGAATCTAAGCACGATAAGATGACAAAGAAGTCTAACAACTATAAAGTCTAACCAACAACAACTACTACAACAACCACAAAATCAATAATAATAATACAATAATATCCAAAATAATATACAAACAAGGTCTCAATCCAAAACCGGAGACAAATCCGGTGCTAAAAGCTAATAAAAATAACAACAAAGATCTCAATGATCCCGGCTACCAACCCGGAAATTACTCCTAAACTAGAGGGTCCCTGTCTGTACCTTCGACAGGCTCAGGTCCATAAAACGTCGGACACCAATCCTCCGGATACTCTGAAAAATATGTCCAGTCAGGACTGGAGCAAGTACATCTCTAACAGCAGTTCCATTTAAATGATAAAAACTATAAAACAGTTATAGCAAGTAGCAAGAAGAATGAAGCAAGTATAAAACAAGGAAATATGTATAACTGGTGCATAAAGGTAAAGATGCATGGATATCAGAGCAAGATAGTAATAACTACAAGATACAGGAAATCTAAGCTAAGATCAAGTCCGTGCACATGAACGTGTAGTGAGTCCAGCATGAAAAACATGTAGTGAGTCAAGTCCAGAAACATATAAGTGAGACAAGTCAAGAAATGCATGAGAGTCCAGACTATAAAGAATGAACTCGGTGTCTTTGAAATACTTGTTTCGACATGTAAACGGCTAGGGGTAAGTACGGCTCACCGCGCACTGGGTGCGCGGCTGCTATCATTCCAGATTAGACCAGAGGAAGTGATGCCTGATGATTCCAGATGAGAATGTTTACATGTCTACTCGAGTATTTCCCCGTCTCGACTAATACAAGTGGATCCAAGACCCGACACGCAAATCAAGATGAGTCCAGCCTGAACATGAGTGATGCCTGTAGGTGATGCCAGTAGTGATTCCAGAATAGAGGCCAGAAACATGAAATGTACGTGTCGCAAGTAAATAAATCCAAAAATATCAATCAGTGTCCCGTGTTGTGCCAGAATAATCAGATGATACTATACTAGAAGCTGAATCATAATAATCATCAAATAATAAAAACTATCAGAGAATGTACTCGCCTGACGTCCTGAGCAACTGGCAATCCGAACTGGTGTCGCAATGACCTATTACGAAAAGCAAGGTTAAACAGGGTTCTAATGAGTTAAACAGATATAAAATAACTAAAAATAGGCTTCTAGGGTCGTTCTAGGTCAAACGGGTCAAACCGGTAAAATCTGGGTCAAAAAGTCAACTCTAGGTCCAAAAAGTCAACTCTGGGTCAAAACTAGGTCAAAAGTTGACTTTGGCGGTCAACCGAGTCAACTACGGTCAAGTCTAGGTCAAACTAGGGTGCTCCTAAAATTCTAGGTCAAACCGAGGTCATTAAGCTAGAAAACTCACAAACTTGCCTCCTTGAGATACAGGGATACCCTCGGTATCCGATACCTCAATCTACGCTATATACCCCGTCTAAACCCGCTAAAACCTATGCTAGCACGCGTAAATATATACACATAAGCATATAAAAATCACTCAAATACAATTCCTAGGCTATTGCTCAAAAACCCCGCTCGAAACCCAATACCTTGGTTATCTTAAGGTATTGAGATACCTCGGTATCTCAAGGTATTAAGACACCGCTCTAAACTCAACCCGACTACCCCTCTAGCTAACTAACTATGCATAAACATATATATCTAGCTATAATCTAGGCTAAAATATAAATATCTAATATATATATGCATATACCTAGGTATCTACACACCTTACCTTACCTTACCTTACCTTACCTTAACTTACCTTACCTTACCTTACCCTCCTCATAAATATATATGTATCCCTATATCTAGATATCTAAACTATCTACCTAGCTATATGTATATACCTATACATATAGATCTATATATCTAGCTATCCCTCTACCTATCCATCTACCTATCTAGTTATCTAACTATCTAACTAGTTATCTATATCTAGTATTTACCTATCTAACTATCTATCTAATTACCTATCTATTAATCTACCTATTTATTATATATCTCACAACACACATATTGTCACGACCCGCACCCGAAAATCGGGCATGAGCCGTGGGTACGTCCAGCCTACGCCGCAGAATCGGCGGTAGAACGCTGTAAAGGTCCGTTCTAGGTCAACCATATCTATCTATATCTCACAGAAAAATCCGGCATGACCTCTCCAAAAGGAGGGCAACCACGCAATATATATATCAAAATCCTCTCCAAAAGGAGGGCAACCACGCAATATATATATCAATAATCTCAATCACAAAATCTAGAGGAAGAATATAAGCACGATATGATATAAACAAAGAAACAGAACCAAGAGCAAGACAATCCAAAATAATACAGTCCAAGTCTACAAATAGCTACAACATCTCAAGCAACAAAAGAATAAGTACAGTCATCCAAAATACAAACCACTGGAAATAACCCAGGAAACCCACCTAGCTAACTAGGGTGCTATCGGCGTCTCCTCGGCGCACTCCTCCTCGGTCACGGGGTCACAACAGTCGTCAACACCCGGCCCGTAGAACGTAGGGCAATAGTCCTCAGGATCCTCTGAAAAAAATATGCCCAGTCAGGACTGGAGCGAAGTACATAACTCTGAAAGCAACTCCAAATATATGGTAAGGTGTATATGACGAGCAATAGAAAAGTAATCAAGATGCACAGGAAATAAATATATGCTGGAGCACAATAAGTAGCTGCAATATAAACTGGAGAACAATACAAGTACTGGAAAAGTAACTGCAGGTGAGAAACATGAATACTAGCTAAGTGCCTTGAGCACAAGTTCGTTATGTGATCGGCTTAGGTTGCACATGAAAAACACTACGATAACTCCGTTATGCGTGAGTTGCATAACCGACATACACATGAATATTGTTTGGCTTTGATCACATAACCAACTCCTACTCCCCTCCCCCACTAATACCATTGGATCCAACCACAATACGCTACGTACATGATAATAGCTCGTGCACACGAAGGCGAGAGCACAAGAAGCACATGATAGCACATGAGAATCAATACCCGAAGCACATGATGAAATACACGTGATAGAGTACCCGCTGAACACAGTAAGGGGGAAGAGTACCCGCTGAACACGGTAAGGGGGATAGCATCTCATGACGGGATCCACTAGTACCAGCTCGTGTAATAATGTGTCAGAATCAAGTATTACAGTTCTAGAACAGGTGATATAAACGCTATCATGAAATAGAAACTATCAGAGGTAGGTACTCGCCTGATGTCCTGAGCAACTGATGAGGATCGAGATCCGGGCCGGTGTCACAAGGACCTAATGCAAAAAGCAGAATTAAACAGGGTTCTAAGCATTAAAACTGATATAAAATAATAAAAACAGGCTTCTAGGGCTATTCTAGGTCGAACGGGTCAAACCGGTAAAAATTGGGTCAAAAAGTCAACCCGGGGTCCAAAAAGTCAACTCTATGTCAAAACTAGGTCAAACGTTGACTTTTACGGTCAACGGGGACAATTATGGTCAAAGCTAGGTCAAACTAGGGTGCCCATAAAATTCTAGGTCAAACCGAGATCATTAAGCTACTAAACTCACAAACTCGCCTAATCGAGATACCGGGATACACTCGGTATCCGATACCTCGCCCTAGGCCACGCACCCCGCCTAAACCCGTTAAAACCTATGCTAGCACGCGTAAATATATATATATAAACATATAAAAATTACTCTAAAGCATTTCCTAGGCTAATGCTCAAATACCCCGCTCGAAACTCAATACCTTGAATATCTCAAGGTATCGAGATACCTCGGTATCTCAAGGTATTGAGGTTTCGCTCTAAAACCCCTCTAGCTAGCTATCTAGCTACTAATTATGTACCTAGTTATTAATCTAGGCTAGGTAATATATATATCTATCACATATTTATATATCTAAGTATGTATCTACCTATATACATATATATCCACACACACATATACCCAAATACCCATTTACCTTACCTAACATAACATATATATATATATATATACCTTATCTTATCTATCTATCAATCTAATCTATTTATCTATGTACCTAACTATCTTACTAGTATCTAGCTATAAATCAATCTATTTATCTAACTATCCAATACCTATCTATCTATTTAAATAACTATCTAACTATCTATCAATCTACGTATCTAACTATCAATCCATCTAATTATCTATCTATGAACTATCTATCTATTTAACTACCTATTATCCCTCTATCTATCATTCTATCTATTATATACGTATCTATCTATCATATATCTACCTAACTATCTAGATATATGTATCTATATATATATACTTATCTATTACCTATCCATCTAAGTATTAATCCAACTATCTACTAATCTATCTATCTAACTTATTATCTATCTATCTATTGATATGTCTATCTATCTATCAACATATATATATATATCAATCTCTCACTCTTCCTCACTAGCTACTACTGCTGGAGCTGCTGCTGCCCTTGCATTTACTGCTGCTGCTGCTGCTCTTGCTGAGCCTGCTGCTGCTGCTCCATGCTACTGCTGCTGCTGGGCTTCTACATGCTGCTGCTGCTGCAGCTCCCTGCTGCTGCTGTAGGCAGCAGCAGCTGCTGCTGCTACCTGCTGTAGTGGCTGCCTCCCCCCTCCATCACAAACACACACACACACACTCCTACATATATATATATATGTATATATCACTCTCTAAATATATATATACAAACATATATATATCTATATATATATAACTAGATACATATATATATACACCTACATCTCTATATACTAACACACTCACACACACACTAAAACACATAACAACACACACACACATACAAATATATACTTAGCTACATATATATATACACACACTTAATTTATATATATATATCTACACACACTCACACACTTAAACATATATATATATATATATATATATATATATATATATATATATATATATATATCTATATATCCTCACTCGGACACACTCAACCTCACACACCCTCACACACACACTCTCACACACACTAGCACACACTCTCACAAACACACAACCTCACACACAAACCCTCATACATATATATATATATAAATATATATACATATATACATAAACTCATATATATATACCTATAAACAATTACTCACACTCACACACACTCACCTACACACTCACACAAGCACTCACTCACACACACTCACCTACACACATACACTAGCACATAGATATAATTACACACACACACACACACACACACACACACACACACACACACACACATATATATATATATATATATATATATATATATATATATATATATATATATATATACACACAACACACATACATATAAATATACATACATATATATATATATATATATATATATATATAGACACATATACACTAACACAACACAACACAACGCACAACAACACACAAACCACATGCCCCACTCACGCCGAACGACCCCGACACTCACCAACACCCTAAAATATATAAAATATAACTCGAAAACTCTAGCACACACTCTCCGATACTAACCCAACGCGCGCACAAGCCCGAAACGAGAAAACCAAGTCGAAATGGCCGTTCGGTCATTTCGACGAACACGTGGTGCGCGGCTCGGAAAACCTCCTGAAACGCACACCAAACGAACTCGGAATCGGCCTAAAATTTACCCACGCGCTCTAAACGATGTCTAGATCCTATAATATGTGCTCCCGCGTCGATTCTAGGCCCATGGCGGAAACCCACACGCACTTAGAATCGGCGACGACGAAAATCCCCAAATTCGTCCGAAATGCCCGTTTCTCCGTGGACACGGCTTCCCGTGTCCGAACGGTGACACGCACTCACCCTCAAGACTCCCGACAATGTCTACCTAGGTCCGTCTAACCTAGGGCATCACCCAAAATTGGGCCAAATTTGGATTTCATCCGAAATTGACACAAAACCTAGTGTCAAAGTCTCTAAACTCAACCAAACTAGTTCCAACTTCCTCCTACGGGTAGGCTTAGGGTCTAGGAAGGTTCTACAATACTAATTACACTACACAAAAATAATTAGCAAGGGAAAAGTTAGGGTTTTACCTCTTGGGAGTTGGAATCCCAAGGCCAAAGTCTCACAACCCCTAGAAATTACCTCCCTCAAGCTCCAAGCCACCAACTCTAGCTCCCACACTAGATCTAAGCTCCTCACACCTAGGTTGGAGAAAAATCAAGGTTAGGGCTAGCATAAGGAGAAGGAATGGAAGAAGAAAGAAGAAAAATGGAAGAGGGAACTCACCTTGGAGAAGAAGGAAGAAGGAAGAAGAAGTGGAGAAGAAGAAATGAAGAAGAAGAAGTGAAGAAGAAGAAGAATACAAAGAAGGGGGGGCTGCTGCTGGTTTTTGCACGGGAATGGGTAGGTAGGGGGGCCGGCCACACATAAAAATGGGGGTTTACATGTACAAAGGTCCAAAATGCCCTCCCGTAACTCGGTTTTGGGTTTCGGGTTCCAAAAACACTTAAACTAACTCCAAATCTCTCCCACTAACCTTCTAAAAATAAAATAAATATTTCTAAGCCCCAAAATAATTCTCACAAGGGTGCGGGCTGGGTCGGACATGGGTCCACTAGGGTCTGACATGGGTCCAGGCTAGCCAAAATCCTAAAATAATCAATAAAAATATAATACAATCATTAATTAATTATAAATACAATTAATAAAAAATAATACACAATTAACTAAATTAAAAATAAAAAAAATACCCGGCTCTGGAAATGGGGTGGTGACAAGCCTATCCTCCTTAGAAAATTTCGTCCTCGAAATTTAAAGTCAATCACAATCTCTCTAGGTCAAACCCCCAACAATCACAGTCAAGAAATTCTACCTAACAACATACAAGATCATGGTCCTACTGGTCGTGTTATCACAGTCTCTATCAGGGTCACTACACTATCTACCACAGCACAAAGAAAAGTCTAACAGGTACTAATGAAGCACACCACAGGAATGGAAAAGGACAGGAAGAAGAAACAAGAGACAGACCTGCTAACCCGACATCCGTAGCATCGGCCTCCTCGACCGTCAACGCATAAGCCCTGCCCTGCTGGGGTGTATCCCTCTGCTGGTGCGGGGCATGATGTTGTGCCACAAGTGGCCTAGCTCCAACTCTCTGATCCTGTGCTCCACCCAATGGAGGTGCAGTAGGGCAATCTCGCATCTGGTGAGCAGCGGATCCACAGAACAAACACACCTTCAACCTCCTCCTACAAACATCCCAAGTGTGTCCTGCCTTCCTGCAGTAGGCACAAGTGGGCACCCTCTGATCCTGACCCTGCTGCGCTACCTTCTGCACATAGGGACGCTTAGCTGGTCCCGCACTACCACTGGCACTGCCTGAATCATCCCTGCCTCTCTTGGACTTGAGCCCCAAGTCATCCTCTGCTCTCTGAACATCTCCTACTATCTGCTCAAAAGTCGCCTCGCGGTCGCTCCTGGTCAAAGACTTGACCGCCATGACCAAGCCCTTGCGAAACTTTCTCGCCTTTGTTGCCTCACTCAAGCCATCTACAAATCTGCCCAGACGGCAGAACTCCGCTGCGTACTCGTCCACTGTCATGCTCCCTTGGACGAGTGCCTCAAACTGGCTCTCCAAAGCACTGAGCGCCACATCTGGGAAAAACTTCTCCCTAAAAAGCCTCTTGAAAGCCTCCCAAGTAAGCCCTGGCGCCGCAATCCTCATATCTGTACGATACCATGTCAAAGCGAGGTCAAACATCTGGCTGCCCGCTGCCTCTATCTGCATACTGTCTGGAATCTGCGCTAGCCTGAAGATCCCCTCAATCTGCTCTATCCAGTCATCCGGGTACAGGATCCCTTCTGTACCACGGAACTCCTTGGGCCGCATTCTCTGAAAGTCAATGATGCTGCCCGGCCTCGGATGCTGTATCTGATCTGCCTGTGGCTGAATCTGTGCCACCCTATCCACTGCCGTCATGGCCACCTGGTGGGTGTTCTCAATGCCCAATCTCATCACATCAACCTGACGGTGCTGCGCGTCCATCATCTCCCTGAAGAACGCAAACAACTGCGCGGCATCTACTGGAGCAGAAAGTGGTAGAGGAACCACTGGAACGACTGGGGTAGTCCTCGGATCGACAGGTGAAGGAGGATCCCCGAAAGAAGCAGATGCTCCCTCAACCGCAGGAGTGGTGAGCGGAGCGGTAGCAGCTGCCTGAATACGAGCTGGACGAGAGGTAGCAGACCTCTCAATAGCAACTGCCGGAACGGTACGATGGGATCGTGTCTTCGAAGGCATCCTGAACACAGATCAAAAGAAGTCAATACGATGCAATATACGATATCATCAAAGAAGGACAGTAATATTTCAAAAGAAAGCAATTTCAGAATAATTAGATTAGAATTGTTCCTAGTCGTGATTGAGTACACTCTCATCCTAGATCCTAGATCCTAGAGCAGGCTCGCAGCAGTACAACTAAGTTGTTGTACCACCACGATATCGCACTAATTGCGAATCGAGACCTGCATGGGGCCGCCACCAAAAATGTGTCACGACCCGCACCCGGAAAATTGGACATGAGTCGTGGGTACGTCCAGCCTACGCCGCAGCATCGGCGGTAGAACGTTGTCTAGGTCAACTATCTAGATAATAATTTCATACAAAAATTGGCCATGACCTCTCCAAAAGGAGGGCAACCACACAATCAATATATAAACCTGTCAAGATCTCAACTCCAAACGGAGGAGAAAATATCACAATGATAACCACAATATACTTAATCACGAATCTAAGCACGATAAGATGACAAAGAAGTCTAACAACTATAAAGTCTAACCAACAACAACTACTATAACAACCACAACATCAATAATAATAATACAACAATATCCAAAATAATATACAAACAAGGTCTCAATCCAAAACCGGAGACAAATTCGGTGCTAAAAGCTAATAAAAACAATAACAAAGATCTCAGTGATCCCGGCTACCAACTCGGAAATCACTCCTAAACTAGAGGGTCCCTGTCTGCACCTTCGACAGGCTCAGGTCCATAAAACGTCGGACACCAATCCTCCGGATACTCTGAAAAATATGTCCAGTCAGGACTGGAGCAAGTACATCTCTAACAGCAGTTCCATTTAAATGATAAAAACTATAAAACAGTTATAGCAAGTAGCAAGAAGAATAAAGCAAGTATGAAACAATGAAATATGTATAACTGGTGCATAAAGGTAAAGATGCATGGATATCAGAGCAAGATAGTAATAACTACAAGATACAGGAAATCTAAGCTAAGATCAAGTCCGTGCATATGAACGTGTAGTGAGTCCAGCATAAAAAACATGTAGTGAGTCAAGTCCAGAAACATATAAGTGAGACAAGTCAAGAAATGCATGAGAGTCCAGACTATAAAGAATGAACTCGGTGTCTTTGAAATACTTGTTTCGACATGTAAACGGCTAGGGGTAAGTACGGCTCACCGCGCACTGGGTGCGCGGCTGCTATCATTCCAGATTAGACCAGAGGAAGTGATGCCTGATGATTCCAGATGAGAATGTTTACATGTCTACTCGAGTATTTCCCCGCCTCGACTAATACAAGTGGATCCAAGACCCGACACGCAAATCAAGATGAGTCCAGCCTGAACATGAGTGATGCCTGTAGGTGATGCCAGTAGTGATTCCAGAATAGAGGCCAGAAACATGAAATGTACGTGTCGCAAGTAAATAAATCCAAAAATATCAATCAGTGTCCCGTGTTGTGCCAGAATAATCAGATGATACTATACTAGAAGCTGAATCATAATAATCATCAAATAATGAAAACTATTAGAGAATGTACTCGCTTGACGTCCTGAGCAACTGGCAATCCGAACTGGTGTCGCAATGACCTATTGCGAAAAGCAAGGTTAAACAGGGTTCTAATGAGTTAAACAGATATAAAATAACTAAAAATAGGCTTCTAGGGTCGTTCTAGGTCAAACGGGTCAAACCGGTAAAATCTGGGTCAAAAAGTCAACTCTATGTCCAAAAAGTCAACTCTGGGTCAAAACTAGGTCAAAAGTTGACTTTGGCGGTCAACCGAGTCAACTACGGTCAAGTCTAGGTCAAACTAGGTGCTCCTGAAATTCTAGGTCAAACCGAGGTCATTAAGCTAGAAAACTCACAAACTCGCCTCCTTGAGATACCGGGATACCCTCGGTATCCGATACCTCAACCTACGCAATATATCCCGCCTAAACCCGCTAAAACCTATGCTAGCACGCGTAAATATATACACATAAGCATATAAAAATCACTCAAATACAATTCCTAGGCTATTGCTCAAAAACCCCGCTCGAAACCCAATACCTTGGTTATCTTAAGGTATTGAGATACCTCGGTATCTCAAGGTATTGAGATACCGCTCTAAACTCAACCCGACTACCCCTCTAGCTAACTAACTATGCATAAACATACATATCTAGCTATAATCTAGGCTAAAATATATATATCTAATATATATATGCATATACCTAAGTATCTACACACCTTACCTTACCTTACCTTAACTTACCTTACCTTACCTTACCCTCCTCATAAATATATATGTATCCCTATATCTAGATATCTAAACTATCTACCTAGCTATATGTATATACCTATACATATAGATCTATATATCTAGCTATCCCTCTACCTATCCATCTACCTATCTAGTTATCTATCTAACTATCTAACTAGTTATCTATATCTAGTATTTACCTATCTAACTATCTATCTAATTACCTATCTATTAATCTACCTATTTATTATATATATCTCACAACACACATATACCTTATCTTATCTATCTATCAATCTAATCTATTTATCTATGTACCTAACTATCTTACTAGTATCTAGCTATAAATCAATCTATTTATCTAACTATCCAATATCTATCTATCTATTTAAATAACTATCTAACTATCTATCAATCTATGTATCTAACTATCAATCCATCTAATTATCTATCTATGAACTATCTATCTATTTAACTACCTATTATCCCTCTATCTATCATTCTATCTATTATATACGTATCTATCTATCATATATCTACCTAACTATCTAGATATATGTATCTATATATATATACTTATCTATTACCTATCCATCTAAGTATTAATCCAACTATCTACTAATCTATCTATCTAACTTATTATCTATCTATCTATTGATATGTCTATCTATCTATCAACATATATATATATATCAATCTCTCACTCTTCCTCACTAGCTACTACTGCTGGAGCTGCTGCTGCCCTTGCATTTACTGCTGCTGCTGCTGCTCTTGCTGAGCCTGCTGCTGCTGCTCCATGCTACTGCTGCTGCTGGGCTTCTACATGCTGCTGCTGCTGCAGCTCCCTGCTGCTGCTGTAGGCAGCAGCAGCTGCTGCTGCTACCTGCTGTAGTGGCTGCCTCCCCCCTCCATCACAAACACACACACACACTCCTACATATATATATATATATATATATATATATATATATATATATATATATATATATATATATATATATATATATATATATATAACTAGATACATATATATATACACCTACATCTCTATATACTAACACACACTAACACACTCACACACACACTAAAACACATAACAACACACGCACACATACAAATATATACTTAGCTACATATATATATATATATATACACACTTAATTTACATATATATATATATCTACACACACTCACACACTTAAACATATATATATATATATATATATATATATATATATATATATATATATATATATATATATATATATATATATATATATATATATATATCTTCACTCACACACACTCAACCTCACACACCCTCACACACACACTCTCACACACGCTAGCACACACTCTCACAAACACACAACCTCACACACAAACCCTCATACATATATATATATAAATATATATACATATATACATAAACTCATATATATATACCTATAAACACTTACTCACACTCACACACACTCACCTACACACTTACACAAGCACTCACTCACACACACTCATCTACACACATACACTAGCACATAGATATAATTACACACACACACACACACATACACACACACACACACACACATATATATATATATATATATATATATATATATATATATATACACAACACACATACATATAAATATATACATATATATATATATATATATATATATATAGACACATATACACTAACACAACACAACACAACACACAACAACACACAAACCACACGTCCCACTCACGCCCAACGACCCCGACACTCACCAACACCCTAAAATATATAAAATATAACTCAAAAACTCTAGCACACACTCTCCGATACTAACCCAACACGCGCACAAGTCTGAAACGAGGAAACCAAGTCGAAATGGCCGTTCGGTCATTTCGACGAACACGTGGTGCGCGGCTCGAAAAATCTCCTAAAACGCACACCAAACGAACTCAAAATCGGCCCAAAATTTATCCACGCACTCTAAACGATGTCTAGATCCTATAAAATGTGCTTCCGCGTCGATTCTAGGCCCGTGGCGGAAACGCACACGCACTTAGAATCGGCGACGACGAAAACCCCCAAATTCGTCCGAAACGCACGTTTCTCCGCGACACGGCTTCCCGTTCCCGAACGGCGACACGCACTCACCCTCAAGACTCCCGACAACGTCTACCTAGGTCCGTTTAACCTAGGGCATCACCCAAAATTGGGTCAAATTCGGATTTCACCCGAAATTGACACAAAACCTACTGTCAAAGTCTCTAAACTCAACCAAACTAGTTCCAACTTCCTCCTACGGGTAGGCTTAGGGTCTAGGAAGGTTCTACAACACTAATTACACTACACAAAAATAATTAGCAAGGGAAAAGTTAGGGTTTTACCTCTTGGGAGTTGGAATCCCAAGGCCAAAGTCTCACAACCCCTAGAAATCACCTCCCTCAAGCTCCAAGCCACCAACTCTAGCTCCCACACTAGATCTAAGCTCCTCACACCTAGGTTGGGGAAAAAGCAAGGTTAGGGCTATCATAAGGAGAAGGAATGGAAGAAGAAAGAAGAAAAATGGAAGAGGAAACTCACCTTGGAGAAGAAGGAAGAAGGAAGAAGAAATGAAGAAGAAGAAGTGAAGAAGAAGAAGAATACAAAGAGGGGGGGGCTGCTGCTGGTTTTTGCACGGGAATGGGTAGGTAGGGGGGCCGGCCACACATAAAAATGGGGGTTTACATGTACAAAGGTCCAAAATGCCCTCCCGTAACTCGGTTTTGGATTTCGGGTTCCAAAAACACTCAAACTAACTCCAAATGTCTCCCACTAACCTTCTAAAAATAAAATAAATATTTCTAAGCCCCAAAATAATTCTCACAAGGGTGCGGGCTGGGTCGGACATGGGTCCACTAGGGTCTGACATGGGTCCAGGCTAGCCAAAATCCTAAAATAATCAATAAAAATATAATACAATCATTAATTAATTATAAATACAATTAATAAAAAATAATGCACAATTAACTAAATTAAAAATAAAAAAAATACCCGGCTCTGGAAATGGGGTGGTGACAGGCATCGAGAGGGTTATACAGTCTACGCGTTGCAACAGACAGAATCGAAAACAGAATTACGAGGAGAGAAAAAATGCTACCTGAACAGGGCTCCGTGAATCTGACTTTCACGTGTCCGCGTGTTGATTCGACACCGTTTTCGTGTCCTGGACGTGTCCGGGTTCTGCGTCCAGAGACTCGCCGGGCTCGGGCGGCTGGCCGAGGTACTGGTCGGAGTCGGCCGGGGCACGGGGCGGCAGCGACTAGGTCGGGCGGCCGGCAGCGGCTGCTGGATGTTCTGGACGGGGGAGTCAAGCGGGCTGAGGTCGGGACTGCTCGGCGGGGCTCTCGAGGGAGGAGTTTGGGTCGACTGCGGGTCAGGGGAGCCGACGAGGGGTCTGGTCGAGGGCGGCCTGGCGGCAGGTGGTTGAGGCGGAGGAGTTTGGGGAGGACGACGTCGTCGGCTAGGGTTTAGGCAAGGAAGATCGAAGGGAGATGACGGCGCGGACGATCTAGGATTTCCGAAGGCTGGGCACGATTTATGAGGGGATTTATAGGTGGGGAACAGTATTTCCGGTGGGGGAATCCGGTTAGGGTTTAGTTTGGGTTTTGGGTCCGGGTCGGGTTCGATTCGGATCCGACCTGACCCGACCCGTTAGGTCTGGGTTGGCTTGGTTCAGATCAGCGGTTTGGTTTATTTCAAATAAACCAGTTTAATTCAGGGTTTATTTAGGTTTATTTCTACATAGGGTTTTAGGGCTTTAAACGCGTTTCCGAAGTCCAATAAATTCACAGAAAATTATCCTATGTCCGGTTTTCAATTTCACACCATAAAATATTATTTCTATAATATTTTAACATCAATTAACAGTACTTAAAAATCTTTCAATCACCATCACCTTAGTTCTTCATCCAGAAAAATACCGAAAATATGGGGAAAATTATATTAAAAATATTCTGAAAAATTAGGGTGTTTATACGTGGACAGACTCACCAAGTCTGCATATTTCTTGCCCTTCAGAGTTGGGCAGTCCACGGAGATATTAGCTGACATGTATATGAGGCAGATAGTACGACTACATGGAGTGCCTGTCAGCATTGTATCGGATCGTGATTCTAGATTCACATCACATTTTTGGCGGAGTATGCAGGAGAGTCTAGGAACTCGACTCAGGTTCAGCACTACATATCATCCACAGACTTATGGCCAGTCAGAGCGCACGATACAGATACTAGAGGATATGTTGAGAGCGTACGTGATCGATTTTGGAGGATCTTGGGAGGACCTTCTACACTTGGTGGAATTCTCCTACAATAACAGCTACCAGGCTAGCATACAGATGGCACCTTATGAGGCACTGTACGGCAGAAAGTGTAGGTCACCAGTATGTTGGAGTGACGTAGGAGAGCGTCAGATACTTGGTCCAGAGTTGGTGACACAGACAATGGAGAAAGTCAAGCAGATTCAGAGCCACATGCGTGCAGCACAGGACAAACAAAAATATTGGGCAGATGCACACCGCAGACCTTTGGAGTTCAAGGAAGGTGACCATGTATTTTTGAAGATATCGCCTACTCGTGGTACCATCAGATTCGGAGGCAGAGGCAAGCTGAGTCCGAGGTACATCGGACCTTTTGACATCTTGGAACGAGTTGGAGAAGTGGCGTATCGTCTTGCATTGCCTCCATCATTAGGAGTGCATGACGTATTTCGCATATCATAGTTGAGGAGATATGTGGCAGACCCTAGCCACGTGCTTGATCATTCAGAGATTACAGTCGGGCCAGTTTATCTTACGTAGAGCAGCCAGTTGAGATCCTCGATCACAGTGAGAAGACTTTGAGAGGTCAGGCTATTCGACTGGTCAGAGTTACATGGAAGCATCATTCGCCAGGCGAGTCTACATGAGAGCGCGAGGATTCCATTCGATAATGTTCCCGTATTTATTTGAGGACAAAGGTACGGATTTACGTACCGCATTGGATTACCAGCTTGCTTTAAAATTCTCTTAGCTATTATCGTGCTTTACTTTTAATTTCGGGGACAAATTTTTTCTAAGTTAGGAAGGATGTAAACCCCCTCATTTATTTCTGTAGATAGTCTGGTATGGGATGGAAATTTTTTATTTAGCATCAGATGATTGAGGTTTAGAGTAAGGTTGCAGATGTCTGATTTTTTTTTAATTAAACCCTCGGCACACACTACCGTTGTTGAATTATTCGGAGCCCAACAACAGCCCATAAATTCCAACAGATTGTTGCACTTTTGACTTCACCCGCCAATTTAGGCGCCAGACTTTTCCGTCACTCAAAATCATATTTTCTTGTGCTCTAAATTAATTGCACAATTTTTCGTAACCGAAATCCTATATTTTATCCCGTGTCGGACACCTGTGTCGTTACCATCAATTTTGAGACACCAACTTAACCCGTTGAGCCGGACCAACTAAAGGGTCCAAGACTGACTCTGTCACGACCCGCACCCGGATATTCGGGCACGAGTGCGTGGGCACGTCCAGCCTACGCCGCAGAATCGGCGGTAGTACGCTGTCTAGGCCAAATCCACACTTAACTAAACTAGCTCATTCACAATTAACATAAGCAAGATAATAATGAGAATGGAAACTTAAGATTGCAACTGAAATAAATGTGACAACAGATTCAATTGTTTAGTACAGAAATTCAGAATGAAATCGGGGACAAACCCGATTAATAAGATAAGAAATAGAATAAAGATAGCTACTGCTAACTATTCTGCAGGAGTAGTCTCCTGGGTGGGAACCGGCTCTGCGACTGTATCACCTGCTGGCTCATAGGGTCCATAATAGGTAGGGGCAAGGTTCTCATCATCGCCTAAACAACGTATCCAGTCAGGAAAGGAGCAAAGTACACAGTGCACAACAAGATTAAACTAAATAATTATGACAATTAAATTGAGTATCATATTGAGAACATTACTTAAAGAAAACATCAATATTTCAGAGTTTTAAAGCTATAAACAAGAATATGAGAAAGCAGGGAATAAATGAGACAGAAAATGAAACTACAACTGTCAGCAAAAAATGTAACAAGACTAGAGACTATCTGTGTGAACTTGTGTTTGTTTTAGAATACATAGTTGGCATGTAGGGGTTTATAAGGCTAATAAGGCCGTCATAGACGACTAGTGTCTGGAACAATCAAGTATAAGGCTGATGGTGCAGTCGCGTACCAACAGCTAGTATCTGGACCTGGGGAAGGGTAAACTACATGCCTCCTAGTATTCTCCCACCCGACACGAAAGCAAGACATGAAATCCCGTATTCAAGACATGAAATACAGTATTCTAACACTACGTGTAATCATCAAGGTTACTAGTAGAGCAGGGAATTAATTATCATAATATAAAGATTAACTTGAAGTGCAGGTACTTGCCTGTTGTTTGGATCTGATTAGTTAGGTTCTTGGAGGGAAAGTCCAGAGATGAGTCCAAAAGCTGAAATAGACATTACCATCACGCTCAGAAGATGTCAAATAGCTAGAAACGCCTGTCCTTGGGTCCAATTTGGAGACAAGGGCAAAAACGGCAGTTTTGGGTCAAAACGGGGTCCGCCGTTGGACCCGCTTTGCACCGAAAAACGTGTCCGGGTCAAAAGTCTCCAAATTTATCAAACTTAGTGTCAACAGGTCAGGAACGCTGATACGAACCCAACGGAACTTCCAGATTTGGATTCCGATGAGCTGAACACAAAATCGCCCGTCGAGCGGGGCTTGTGGGGCCCACGACACACGATTTCGTCAACGTTCTCAGAATCGAACCAAACTTGACCCACAGGACCAGCGTATCGCTACGAGTCCGATGGCGCAAGTTTCGTCTCGATCCGACGAGTGTACAAGAAGTTAGGGTGAATTACAGAAATTGCGGATACGGGACGATGTCTGCGGATACGCGTTGATTCCGGTGTGCACGCACACCCGAATCAGCTTCCGCGAAATCTCACACGTCCGTATCGACGCTGCGCACGTGTCTGTGAAGACCGCACGCGACCAAGTCGTCCCGTTTGACGGGGCGTACTCAGTTCCGGGGTGAAACAGGGTCTGGTTTTTCCTATTTTTGGATCGCGGTGTGCGATCACCACAGGGCGCGATGCCGCGAACAGTTTATCCGGACACCGAGAGGGTCATACAGGCTTCCCAACGCAATTTGCAGAATTGAAAACGGAGCTACGAAGCGAAAGTTACACATACCAGAAGGGAACCCGAAAACAGGGTCGAAGACGTGTCCGTGTCGTGTCCGACACGGAATCCAAATTAGGGCTAGGGTTAGGGTTTTCGCCGGAATCCGGCAGAGGGCGGCTGTTGGGCGGCTGTTGGGCGGCCGGGCTCAGGGACACGCGGTGGAGGGCGGCGCGGCGAGCCGAAGTGGTCGTCGGCGGCGGCTCAGGGCAGCCAGAGGCGGCGGCTGCGGCTGCTCGTACCGCTGCTGCTGCGGTTGCCGGAGAGATCGGAGGAAGGAGGAGAGGGGAGGATCGGCGGCGGCTCGTGGCGGCGCGGCGAGGAGGTCGGCGGGGTGTGGCATCGCCGGCGGAGCTGGGAGGCGGCGGAACAGCGCGGTGGGGGTCGGGGAGGACTCGAGGGGGGTTTTTAAAGGGGGAGCGGCCGGTTGCAGGGGGCCGAGGTAGGCGGATCGTGGGGGGGACGTGGCCGCGGGAAACGGCGGCGTGGCGAGCGGATCGCGCGGCGCTGCGCGCGGCGGCCGGCGCCGAACGCGGGAGGCGTGGGGCTGGGGAGGAGAACGGGTCTCCGGGCGGGCGGGTGAGGAGCCGGGTCGGGCGGGCGGACCCGGATCCAACCCGCAGCGGTCCGGCTGGGCTGGGCCTAGCGGGCCGGTCCAATGGGCCGGGCCGGCCCAAGGAAAAAGAAAGAAAATAAATAATAAAAATAAATAATAAATAAATAAATAAATAATTTAAATAATTAATTAATTAATAAAAATAGTTTTTAGGCATTTAAAAATAGGTCTGAGGCCCAGAAAAATCCAGAAAAATTACCCTAAGTCCAATTTTCTATTTTACACCCAAAAATATTATTTTCACAATATTTTAATATTATGTATTGCTAATTAAAAATCATTTATTAATTAAAAGCCTTGATTTTAATTACAGAAAATTCACAGAAAATTCCAGAAAATTGGGAAAATCCAAGATTTAATAATTTTGAAAATTCAGGGGGTTTACAACCTACCCAACTTATAAAAATTTTGTCCTCGAAATTTAAAATTATAGCAGGGTTCTCTCGGTCCAATCTCACTTGATTGCGGTCGCTACCCAACTTAGAATTTTACCCATATCCTCTAAGGCTGTACAACTAGTAAAGCTAGGTCCAACTTAATAAATCATGGTATTGAAATTTTTAAGTCTGCAACACAAAACACATCACCTAGGGTATTGCCTTAGTCATAAAGGGTTATCATCTAGCACTACAAATCAAACACAGAATTTGTCTTTCCGAAGTGAGGGAAGCCGAGGATCAGTACTAAGAGTTTAAGGGTAGGTGGTAGAACAGAGGTATAGGGATCAAGGCGCTTAAAGATTTCTAATGGGGATTGTCAGGCGGTTATGGATTGAGATTCTATTCTGTTAATCGTTTATCCGCATGCTCGTATCAGTATAATTATGTAACTGATACGATATGCTCGGACACATTTTAGGGGTAAGTATATTAGTCACTATATCTCTCAATCCACGTAAGGTAGTTGTGCGAAGTGCGAATCAAAATGCACTAAGGTTGATCAGACCGTAGTACACTGATTCTGAGTAGACACTTGTATTAGTGGGGTTGATCAGGCCTCAGTAATACATGTGTCCTGAACAAGCCCGATAAAGGTAAGCTTGCAAAACTAAGCTTTGAAATAGCAGCATATGTCAAGTTCAGCAAAATTTAAGTGCGCTAGATAATGATGAAAAGGAGGTACAAATTATTTAAATCCACAAAACAACACATAGTAAGCATAATAGCAACCTCTAAAATCTTCTATAGTTATCAAATTTAAAAGCATACTAGGTTATTTAGCAAGTTCAAAATTACTGGGTTGAGGCTGAGGTCACGAACCAGTAGGCATGAGCTAAACAATACTAGAAAAGGTATCTACGAATCACTTACGCGCATTAGCTGCTCCCAAAGTCTGCGCGTTCTCCACGGTCATCACGTAAGCTTGCCCGCGTCCTGGAGCAGTGGGGCAGTCCCTCACTAGATGTTCTGTTGATCCACAATATAGACAGACACCTAGTCTCATCCTACAAACTTGCCAGGTGTGACCTTGTTTTCGACAAAAGCCACAAGTGGGAACTCGTTGGGTCTGCCCTTGAGCTTGATGTTGGGGTGCTGGAGCTCGAGGGAGAGGACGCTGGGCTTGCTGCGGGGACCTCTGCTGTTGTTGTTGTTGAAAAAGGCGTTTGTTGGGTCCCGCATTTCCGGTATCTCTCTCTCGCTTTAGCTTATGCCCCATGTCTCTCTCAACGCCTTGTGCCACGCTCAGGATTTCCTCATAGGTGCGAGCTCGGCTGGTGGTGACAGCAAGGCGGATATCCGGAGATAGCCCCTTCTTGAATCTACGGGCTCTGTCCTCCGGGGTACGAACCATGTACTCCGCAAAGTGGCTTAACCTGCTAAATTCAGCAGTATATTCATCAACAGTCATGTTACCTTGTTGCAGTCTCTCGAATTGGCTTTCGAGAGCTTCCCGAGCCACTTCGGGGTAGAATTTCTCCTTGAATAGCCTCTTGAAGTCCTCCCAGGTGATGTCGGGAGCAGATAGTTGGGGTTCATCTCTGAACCAGGTTCGAGCAATGTCGAACAGTTGCAGGCTTGCAGACTCCACCTTGAGATCATCGGGAACCCGAGCAGTCTTCAGGAGTCTCTCGACATTCTCTATCCACTCATCCGCGTAGAGAATGCCCTCAGTTCCGTAGAATTCCAGAGGCCTAAGGTTCTTGAAGTCTTTAGCACTTCCTGGCCTCTTGAGTGGCGACTCCTGGGACTTAATAGCTTCCGAGAGGCTGGTCCGCAGAAGTGCAGTCTGTTCTTTCTGGGATTCCACTAGTCCCTGGAATACTCCAAGTAGTTGTGTCCCATCTAGAGTAACTGCTGGAACAGATGGAGACGGCGGGAGTGCAAGAGTTTCGGGCACATTCTGCTCAGCTGGTTCTGATGTGCCTCCTACTGTGTTCCTGGTCTGGACCATTCTGAAAGATTAAGGGATAGGAGAATCAGAATAGAATACTTGGAAATCAAAGGCGATAGGAAAATTGAGCAGAAATGATATCAAGAATTGAAATAAGGACCCTATACTGTGAATGAGCTTTTCCCTAGAATCCTCAATCTTATTGCAGGCCTGTTCGGTCCCTAAGTTGAAACCGAACAATTTAGTCGTTTGACCTGCATGGGCCACCACTAAAACGTGTCACGACCCGCACCCGGATATTCGGGCACGAGTGCGTGGGCACGTCCAGCCTACGCCGCAGAATCGGTGGTAGTACGCTGTCTAGGCCAAATCCACACTTAACTAAACTAGCTCATTCACAATTAACATAAGCAAGATAATAATGAGAATGGAAACTTAAGATTACAACTGAAATAAATGTGACAACAGATTCAATTGTTTAGTACAGAAATTCAGAATGAAATCGGGGACAAACCCGATTAATAAGATAAGAAATAGAATAAAGATAGCTACTGCTAACTATTCTGCAGGAGTAGTCTCCTGGGTGGGAACCGGCTCTGCGACTGTATCACCTGCTGGCTCATAGGGTCCATAATAGGTAGGGGCAAGGTTCTCATCATCGCCTAAACAACGTATCCAGTCAGGAAAGGAGCAAACTACACAGTGCACAACAAGATTAAACTAAATAATTATGACAATTAAATTGAGTATCATATTGAGAACATTACTTAAAGGAAACATCAATATTTCAGAGTTTTAAAGCTATAAACAAGAATATGAGAAAGCAGGGAATAAATGAGACAGAAAATGAAACTACAACTGTCAGCAAGAAATGTAACAAGACTAGAGACTATCTGTGTGAACTTGTGTTTGTTTTAGAATACATAGTTGGCATGTAGGGGTTTATAAGGCTAATAAGGCCGTCATAGACGACTAGTGTCTGGAACAATCAAGTATAAGGCTGATGGTGCAGTCGCGTACCAACAGCTAGTATCTGGACCTGGGGAAGGGTAAACTACATGCCTCCTAGTATTCTCCCACCCGACACGAAAGCAAGACATGAAATCCCGTATTCAAGACATGAAATACAGTATTCTAACACTACGTGTAATCATCAAGGTTACTAGTAGAGCAGGGAATTAATTATCATAATATAAAGATTAACTTGAAGTGCAGGTACTTGCCTGTTGTTTGGATCTGATTAGTTAGGTTCTTGGGGAAAAAGTCCAGAGATGAGTCCAAAAGCTGAAATAGACATTACCATCACGCTCAGAAGATGTCAAATAGCTAGAAACGCCTGTCCTTGGGTCCAATTTGGAGACAAGGGCAAAAACGGCAGTTTTGGGTCAAAACGGGGTCCGCCGTTGGACCCGCTTTGCACCAAAAAACGTGTCCGGGTCAAAAGTCTCCAAATTCACCAAACTTAGTGTCAACAGGTCAGGAACGCTGATACGAACCCAACGGAACTTCCAGATTTGGATTCCGATGAGCCGAACACAAAATCGCCCGTCGAGCGGGGCTTGTGGGGCCCACGACACGCGATTTCGTCAACGTTCTCAGAATCGAACCAAACTTGACCCACAGGACCAGCGTATCGCTACGAGTCCGATGGCGCAATTTTCGTCTCGATCCGACGAGTGTACAAGAAGTTAGGGTGAATTACAGAAATTGCGGATACGGGGCGATGTCCGCGGATACGCGTTGATTCCGGTGTGCACGCACACCCGAATCAGCTTCCGCGAAATCTCACACGTCCGTATCGACGCTGCGCACGTGTCTGTGAAGACCGCACGCGACCAAGTCGTCCCGTTTGGCGGGGCGTACTCAGTTCCGGGGTGAAACAGGGTCTGGTTTTTCCTGTTTTTGGATCGCGGTGTGCGATCACCACAGGGCGCGATGCCGCGAACAGTTTGTCCGGACACCGAGAGGGTCATACAGGCTTCCCAACGCAATTTGCAGAATTAAAAACGGAGCTACGAGGCGAAAGTTACACATACCAGAAGGGAACCCGAAAACAGGGTCGAAGACGTGTCCGTGTCGTGTCCGACACGGAATCCAAATTAGGGCTAGGGTTAGGGTTTTCGCCGGAATCCGGCGGAGGGCGGCTGTTGGGCGGCCGGGCTCGGGGACACGCGGTGGAGGGTGGCGCGGCGAGCCGAAGTGGTCGTCGGCGGCGGCTCAGGGCAGCCAGAGGCGGCGGCTGCGGCTGCTCGTACCGCTGCTGCTGCGGTTGCCGGAGAGATCGGAGGAAGGAGGAGAGGGGAGGATCGGCGGCGGCTCGTGGCGGCGCGGCGAGGAGGTCGGCGGGGTGTGGCGTCGCCGGCGGAGCTGGGAGGCGGCGGAACAGCGCGGTGGGGGTCGGGGAGGACTCGAGGGGGGTTTTTAAAGGGGGAGCGGCCGGTTGCAGGGGGCCGAGGTAGGCGGATCGTGGGGGGGGACGTGGCCGCGGGAAACGGCGGCGTGGCGAGCGGATCACGCGGCGCTGCGCGCGGCGGCCGGCGCCGAACGCGGGAGGCGTGGGGCTGGGGAGGAGAACGGGTCTCCGGGCGGGCGGGTGAGGAGTCGGGTCGGGCGGGCGGACCCGGATCCGACCCGCAGCGGTCCGGCTGGGCTGGGCCTAGCGGGCCGGTCCAATGGGCCGGGCCGGCCCAAGGAAAAAGAAAGAAAATAAATAATAAAAATAAATAATAAATAAATAAATAAATAATTTAAATAATTAATTAATTAATAAAAATAGTTTTTAGGCATTTAAAAATAGGTCTGAGGCCCAGAAAAATCCAAAAAAATTACCCTAAGTCCAATTTTCTATTTTACACCCAAAAATATTATTTTCACAATATTTTAATATTATGTATTGCTAATTAAAAATCATTTATTAATTAAAAGCCTTGATTTTAATTACAGAAAATTCACAGAAAATTCCAGAAATTTGGGAAAATCCAAGATTTAATAATTTTGAAAATTCAGGGGGTTTACAGACTCCAAGCCTACACTATTCTTGACCTTTGAGTCACTCCCAAATTGAGACCCCAGGTGCCCCATTTAATTAAAAAGCACGGGACACAATTTATTCTAATTAAATTGGGGATACCAATCCTTTTTAATCCCAATTTAATTCCAATGCCCGTTTAATTAAGCCCATGCAAAACACACAACACCTCCTCACCCTACAAAACACCAAACACCAATTCCCCCACAATTGTTCCATCATTTTATGTGTTTGTGCAAATACCCAAACTTAAGGGGCTAAATTATAAATGTTGTGACATGTGGCACACCCTCATTGGTCAAAGCCAAATGAAGAGGCCACCCCTCTTCCTTGACCGGTCAACATCCCTCGTTCCTCTCTTTTTGATAAAGAAAATATTTTTTTCATGTGCAACCACCACCACCCATTTGAATTGGGCAAATCTCCACCATCCATTCTACCCAAACTTCCCTATATAATGTCTCTTTCTCCCCTCTTCCCAATGCAGGCCCTAATCCCCATGCCTAGAGAAACCCCCACCCCCCTCTCTCTCTCTCTCCCCCCTCTTCTCCATGTAAAAACTGAAACCTCTCCTCCCATTTTCTTTTTCTTCTTCTTCTTCTTCTTCTTCTTCTTCTTCTTCTTCTTCATTTTTCTTCTCCTTCCCAACCCTAACTCCGGCCTCCCTCCATTTTTCGGCCACCCTTCGACTTCAATGAGCTGCTTCTCCCCCGATCGGCCTCCCTCCATTTTCGGCCAGCTTACAACCCCGAGCCGGCCAACCGAGCTGCTGCTCCACCCCGAGCCGGCCAACCGAGCTGCTGCTCCTCCACGAGCTCCGGCGGCTGAGTATCCCCATCCTCGAGCTGCTCCTCCATGAGCTCCGGTGGCCGAGTCTTCACCACCACGAGCCCGCACCACTACTCTGGCGTACCGCTGAACTGCTCCGGCCGATCCTCCATCAACGCCACCACTGCCACCCACCACCCGCGTCAACTGCTACCACCACCGCCGGCCTCCATATCTCGACCACAACCTCCTCCATCTCGACCTCACTCCGGTGAGTTCCACCCTCTCGACCACTCCACCCTCTCGACCACTCAACCACCACCCTCGTCTTCATCTTCTCCGACCGAGAGCCACCATACACCGTTCCACCACCACCTCCAGTCCATACACCACCACCCTAGCACCACCCCACGGCCAGGCTCCTCTCCGGCCGGCCAGCACCCACCACTCCGACTTCACCACCGCCTCCAGCAACTACCTCGTCGAGGTGAAATAATCTCCCCCCTCTCTATGTTGTTATATATGGTTTTGTGTACATTAGCTAGGGTTTATGTTTATATAAGGTTTTATGTAGATGTAGTGTAGTAAATGACCTTGTGATTAATGATGGGTAATTAAGGTTTAATGTTGAGTTTAGAATTTTGAATGCGTTAATGTTCATAGATGGAGGCTATAAAACATAGATATTCGAGGGTTGGAAATGTTAAATATAATGAGGTTAGGGGTTTAAATGCCCTATGAGATTTTCAGGAGTTTTATACATAATGAAATATGCATTGAGATTTTAGGGTACATTACATGGTTTTATATGATTCTTAATTATTATTAAGGAACAGGTAAATTATGATGAAATACTGTGTGTTATCCTTAAGTTGTTCATTATTTTGAGGATTTGGTTATTAATGACGAACTCGATTGAGGAATACAAATAGGTATTTGTGAACTATGCATATGTGAGAAGGGTGGAATACTTAAATGATTGGTTATAATTGAGGGTTTAATCAATAAGTTAGTTATTTATTTCGAGGATGATAATTCAATATACATGCTCACGTCTGTGAACACCGGGAGGAGAAAACCAGAGGATTGATTATGGCTGGAGATACTGATAAACATCGTGGAGAGGTATATGATTGAGGATTGTCTGATGATAGTATAATGTGATTAATCATAATAGATATAACCCTCTAGCTTAGTGTCTTCTGACTTGTAACTGAGGTTTGGATCATGGTTGATTAACTGAATATCGTGATTGAGGATTTGGTTGATGATATTGTACAGATGACTAGTTTGATTTGATGTAACGTACCAATAGTCAACCTTGGTCAACCCTCTAGCGTCGTGTCCCTGTGAGTTGTAGCTGAGTCTGGACATATGTTTAGACGTGTGTCACATCCCTGTTTGTCGCGTGATAGTTTATTGATTGAGTTTGTATCTCATCTCTAGGTACTACGGGACCTGCGGACTTGGACGTGGTACCAGATCGCCGTCATCAGCAGTCGGACGCAGGCAAATGTACCTTGCCACCCTGTATTTCAGTTACAAATATTTTATTATTTCATTATGTACACTGTGCGCATGTTTGATTAAGATCGTTACTTCGCGTCCGGATCACAACCGGGTGCAGACGTTCGTCGTAACATCTTGTAATGAATGTTAGATGTTCGTAACACCTCAATGTACGTACCTGAGTATATCGTTACCCCATGACACATTTATACACTGATATCGTGCCAGATTTTCTGTATCCTGATACTGATATCATGACCGGAGACTGGGACGACCTTAGGATCGCGTCTGTTGAGTCATTTCTGTGTGACGAGACTGTTAGTTAGAGGTTCAGGTTCAGCGCACCATCGTTGACCGCTTGGGATGGGGAAGACAGTTACTAGACGTTTGGGCTCCTTTGCACGCGCTTATATATGTATTTGTACTATTTCTGTAGTGATCCTGTATTTAGAGTAGTTGTATCACCCGTGTGACTCTATGCTCGGAGCTACGGTACGCCCAGTGTGTCTCTGTGTTCGGAGCTACAGTTTTATTTTGGATAGCCCACGCGTCGAACATTGTCTTCAAAACTGTGTCACACTTAGTTGGTTATGCTAGACTACACCGTCGTTGCACTTGTACTTTCTGTTGTACTTTGACATGCTGTATTTTTGTACCTTGTTACGTCCCTCTGAGGACCTGGTCCCCTGCTAGTTTTGCAGCATAGACAATTACAGAGCATTTGGAGTTGCTGATGGAGCTGCATGTCTTGCGGGCACTGTACCAGGTACTCATATCATTTCTACCGGCATTATGGTTACTTATTTCATATTGATTATTCATCTGCTGTTGTAGCCTAGTTTTTGTAGACTCATCTCTTCTCGAGTCTATTCGAGTTTGTGTGTTATTGGGCGGTCGACTTTAGCACATGTAACTCTTTCTTGTATATTTTTGTTCATTGTGGATTGAGACATAGAGGTTTACATTTATGGATATTTAGATAGTGCCCTTTATATTATACAGCTTATACGTATTCGAGTTAGACCAGAGTCTAGTCGAATGCGTAACTGGCGTGTCACGTATTCCTGGTCCTATGTATTTTGGGACTGGGGCGTGACACATGGACTTATGTATTGACTTATTCTCTTTTCTTATTTTATCAGGTTGTTCCCCGAGACACTACATATGTTGACTTAATGATGGATTATTTTCTTTATTTATTATCTTGATTTGTCTATCATATTTAGTTATGTTTCTTTCTGTGGAAGAAATTAAATTTTTTCTGTGATAGATGGTGTAGACTGCATTTTTATACAGCTTAAGTGCACTCTAACGGGTCCATTAAATTAGGATTGCCCATTGGAGTTATGCTGCTGGCCATTGTCACGTGGCTAGTCTCTCGGTATTTTGGGACTGGGACGTGATAAAGATACTCTAGATTTGGACCGTGTCCTATCTCGTCTATATTAATTGATGGACCAACCAAAAGTAACCAAACATGAAAGAAAAAAAAAAAGAAAAAAAGAGAAAAAATATTATCAAATAGGAAAAAAAAGTAAAGAAAAAAAAAGAGGGAGGAAAAAAAAAAGGAGCTTAATTTGGAGTGTTTATTTGGAGTGTACAATTGTGTGCAAATATCATAAGGATACTCCAAAAGTAATAATTTACATAATTTAATAATTTGAAATATGTGTTTGGAGTGTCGTCACTGTGGATAGTCTTATGACCTCAAAGTTTGAATTCCTTGTTTCCAACATTTAGTTAGAGAAAACGATAAAAAGTATTACCACGATGATATGTTTTTTTAAGTTAGAGGAGAAAGAGAGAGAAAGACAGAGAGAGGAGGGATATTTTTGAAATTTTTTATTTTTTTCAGAATATCAAGTTGTTCATTAAAATTAGAATATCAAGCTCAAAAACATTAATAGTTACAGAAATCAAATTACTAATTAGCCCCCTTTCTTTCTTTTTTCTTTTTTCTTTTTTCTTTTTTTTTAAGATTAGATCCACCGGTCTAAATTCCCTTTCCTTACCAACTGTTTGAGAGGTTCGAGAGGGGGTGGGGGGGGGGGGGGTATTTTTGAATTTTTTTTTTTTTTAAATATCAAGTTGTTCATTAAAAAAATTTAGGATATCAAGTTAAAAAACATTAATAGTTAAAGAAATCAAATTACTAATTAGCCCCCTTTCCTTTCTTTCTTTTTTTATTTTTATTTTTTTTATTTTTTTTTTAAGGTTAGATCCACCGGTCTAGATTCCCTTTCCTTACCAAAAGTTTTTAACCTTTGGTAAACTTAGAGCATTATAACCATATACATTTTTTTAAACAAAAAACACTTTGATGGCCTACGAGGAAGAAATCTCTTCCTAACAAGTTGGGTGGACATAAAGCCCAATTGTTTGCTTTGTCAATGAATAGGCACTCTTCGAGTCCACAACACTCAACGTCCAACTTTTTTTTCCCCAAAAAAACATGCTTTACAAATAAAATTTCTTTTTTAATGTCATTTTTGTTGTTAGAAACATCATGTAAATGGTCTGAATATTTTGATGCCCCAATTAGTATGGCCCCTGGGCTCTTGCTCTGGTCATGTTTTTTTGGACCAAACAAAATCAAACAATAACTACACTAAGCAGTCTAAATTATTTATAAATTCTCCACTATTTATTAAAAAATTAATATTACGTAAAAAATTATTATTTTTTAATTTGTTATAAATAATATTATGAAAAATTGAACCTAATCCACCAAATAGAATTCCTCACACCTTAACCATATGAGTTTGAAGAGGTGTTTGACTATAACTATAATATTACGTAGTTAAACAATTAGTTAAAATTTATTTATTTATTTATTTATTATGTAAGAATATACGTACCGTTTAGACGGTTAGTCTTTTCAAAAAAAAATTATAAAAAGTAGATATATATTCATAACAAATTATAATTAAAATATAATCAAATCTATAACAAATGGTAATTAAAATATTAACATATATATAAATAATTTTAATTAAAATATATTTAAATAATTAAATAATTTTATAATAATATTAAAAAAATTTATTTTACGTGCAACGCATGTATTTACTAATAAATTCTATAAAGAACTTCAGTAGGTAAAAATTATTAGATAGATCCTCGTAAAAAAAAAGGGACCCGAATGTTATTTTCTTGAAAAAAAAAGCAGTTTATTGGGCATGTAGTTATTCAGCATTATAAATAACAACCTCCATGAGATTTTTTACATATTATGAAACTATCGTGGTTGAGATTAAAAGTGGTGGAATCCACACATTTTAATCTTAACCACTCAATCACAATCAAACTCATGTAACATAGGGTGGTTCTATAATATAAAATCACCCGGATGGTTCTATAGCATTACATATATATATATATATATATATATATATATATATGGTAAACGATATATGAGTCATAGTGCACATTTTTTTAAATGAGTCATGTACATGTGGATCAATAGGAATAGAGTGTACTAGTACACATAGGTGCACATGGGATGTAGAAATCTATTTCTATTGGTCCACATATGTATGATTCATTTAAAAAAATAAATATTATGCTTATATCATGTTTACTCATATATATATATATATATATATATATATATATATATATATATATATATATATATATATATATAATTGCATATACTAGTTTACAAAATTCTAGCATGGACTATGGAAAGAGACGAGATAAGATTTATATACATGCCGAATACAAGCATAATGCAATAATAATTTAATTTAGAACTCCTCAAGTCCTCACTTGAAAACATAAATTTTAGATTTATTTACACTAATTTTTTTCTATGTTTTCAATTTATTAAAAAAAATTCTTAGTTTAATAATAATTATACATACCTCCCCCTTAGTTTTATGTTGAAAGAATGGTTATTGTAGTAACCATTTATGTAAAACACAAAATATATGAAAGGTCAATGTAATAAATATAAAATATAAAAAAAATTGTATAATCATTTTTAAAATATATAAGATTGGTTTAATAAACCGAAAATATATGAGAGGTTAGTGTAGATAATCCCATGACATTCCACCTATTTATATTTCTCATATTTTGTTACCGGCTTAGATTCATTCCATTTTTCCAAAGTTTGAAATATCATACTAATTAACGTCACACTAAACAACAAGAAGTTGAACAAAAATTACTTTGCTCCACATGATTTGCTATTCATGTCACTTAAACAAAAACTTATTCTTTCTCACTCACTTCAACAACCAACCAAACAATACATTTTAGGATTTTTCACTCCTAGCCTTCACTTCTTCAAAGCACTCAAACGAAAAATAATTACTTTGCTCCACATCGCATATGCAAAATGTTATTTTATTTTTATTTTTTATTTTTACTTCGTTCCAATTTGCTGCACCAAAACGGCCCCTAATGACGATATTTCGTAACACTATCTAATACCAATGAAAATGTACAAAATATTGGCTGGGATATAATTTGTTTACAATTTTTCTTTTTTAAGGGTTAAGTAGACTTTGGGTCCAAACAACATTCGAAATTAGCCTTTGGATGAAAATGTTCAATTTAGAATTTGAATTCTGAGATGCGGTTGATACGTGTTGACCATATAAATTTGTTAAAAAATAGAGTTATTTTTATTTAACCACACCCAACTCCTAAATTTAATTGGTACGTACAACCCCATCCCTACCCCCATTATTTAACACTAAATAGATGGAGTGTTGTAGTAATTAAATTTAAAAATATGGGACAAGAGAGTTACGAACAACAAAATGGAAAGATAAATGCAGATAACTCTAATAAATATTTTATGGTTAATTAGACTTGTGTCAAATAATTTTTTTTTGTCCTTTTTGAGTTCTCATTCAATTTATTTATTAACAGATTTTGGATGATCAATAATCATGTTCACGACCTAAATGTTAATTTTTGAATGTTTATGGAACTCAAAGTTTGATTAAAAACAAATCTGCTATGTTTTGCATGAGGAGATGTATATGGCAAAATCAGAACATTATCAATCAAACTCAAATAATAATAATAATAATAATAATAATTGTAATTGGATTAGATATATTGGTCCAAGTCAATTTTGTTGCGACAGAAATAGTAGCCACATTGCTGAGCTGCCCTGGCTCATGCAACACAACAAGCACTTCTTTCGATATTTGAGCTATAAGGGACCAAACATTATGATATTGTTTGTGTACTTGCAAATTGAACGTTCCTCTCTTGGAGTACTGGGACCCTCTTGTGCTTTTTCTTTTCTTTTCTTTTCTTCCTTCATGTTTGGCGTGCCAAATCCATCAATAAAGTGAAAGAATATGAACTTTCGATGCAATCATGTCTCAAGTACTTTATTTTTATTTTATTTTTTTCCTTTTAAAAAAATTACTTAAGGATTTTTTTTTTTTTTTTTACTAATATTGCAGATGACATCAAAATTTATTAAAATTTAAATAAAAATAATAACAAATTGCCATTAGTAATGACGGTACGACACTCATACTGTCATTATCGATAGTGATATGGGAACCAAAACGCCAATGACAGTGGCTCATACTGCCATTACCAATGCGGTATTAAACGATGGCTTTGTTTTCGATTTTTTCAAAACTTTTTGTACATATGTATCCATACCATCATTAATATTGGCGGTCTGGAGGCAGAACCACCGGTAGCAATGATGGTCTTACTGCTTATATTATATGTGTGAAGCATTAGAGCCGTGCATGTGAGCTGTGTTGCGGCACTATATTTGTGATGTGAGCCATGCATGTGAGCTTATATTTGGTGAGCCATGGAGCACCATGCATGTGAGTTGTGTGTTGCATCACTATATTTGTTATGTGAGTCATGCACGTCATATAATACAACCCTGCTATTTGGCTCGTTCCGGTCGTGCACCTGCGCACAGCGAGGAGGGAGGAGCAGTCGGGCAGAAGGGCGAAGCGGCAGGGGGGAGATGAGAGGGCTCGACGAAGGAGGAGGATGCAGCAACGGCTCTGCTCCGGCGGAGGAGGGCAAAGCAGAAGGGGGAAGGCGGTTGAGTCGTCGTAGTAGTATGATGAGTACGCGACGGAGCAGGAGGGGGGTGAAGGCGACTAAATTTGGCTCGTTACGGCGAGGCCGCTGCCACGATCCGCTCCCAGAATACTGGATAAATACGAGGACGGACATGCCCAGC